>CP092864.1:183249436-183493313 GCA_030710605.1 Cordylochernes scorpioides
CTAAGCTTTCGCGGATTTCTGCTCTTCTACAGGAGTTAAATTGGGAACATTCTGTAGAAGGACAGATATGCTTGAAAGCTCGGTCTAATAAGAACCTTACAAGAAACTCTTGGCCTCACCATTTTGTACTTTTGATAATTTACTGCTCCAGGTTGTTATCTAACTACGATAGCCAACTTACTTGGAATATATAACGGTTGAAGACATTAATACACGAATGTTTCTTTTCACAAATAAATCAAACTTCTACTGTCCTTAATGCGATGAAAATATTGGGAGGGCTTGGCTCATCAGTGGTGAACCCTCCCAGCAGTTTGACCAATTTAATATACCAGACTGCTTCTTTAGAGCTACAATACTGTATTGGATCATTCTGCTTTTATATACTGCACTGAATGGTCGAATCTTAGAAAAATTGTATTTAAGCAAACTATGGACATAAGCTTTGATTATATATTAAAATATAATTGTGAAAAGAAAGATTCGCGTCTTAATGTCTTTATTTGTTATATATAGATGGCGCGTTATTGATTTGTATTACTTGGAATATCACAGAGAGAGAAGAGAAGAGCCAAGCAGGGTTCAACACCTATATATAAGCTAAGTCAATAGGAACTGTAGAGTGGTTTACCGCAAATATGTATATACAGTTCTATATACATACTGTAATGTATATATATGTTATATTAAAATATTATTATATTTAAAATTATATATTTCATAGTTTCAAATACTCTGTTTAAATCGACCGCCAGAGGTCACGCTTTCTCTATAAAAACTTGTTGTTGTTTTATCCCGTTGGTCGGCTCAAAACTTTGTACATTATGTAAATAATCTTTTGTTTTCTTTGTTCACTCGCCTTAAGCCAGGCATTACTTTTTACCAAATTATGTTTTTATATATTCCTTTAGCACAAATAAAACAATCTCTGATCAAAACCATTATTATTTTTATTTCAAGATTATTCAACCACGACTGCACCGCCATAGCTTAATCCTCAAGATAACCAAAATTCAGATAATCTCAACAATTCTAAATACAAGCAGAATATATTTTCTTTCTTTATATAAGATATATATGTAAATATATGCTTAATGTATAAATCTAATTGATATAAGAATATTTGGAAATATTCTTAAATTCCTAATAACCATAATGATAAATGAAAATAGAGATCATTTATTGCGATTAACCATAGAGGTTTTCTTCTTGCATTCGAAATACAGCGCAATATATTTCCTTAAATAGGCTAAAAATAATTCTATCTAAAGGAGAGAAAGTAGAAATTGAACAACCTTTCTCAAACCGTCAATTTATCTTTTATTTACTCGTCGTCTATAAATAGTAACATGTTAATTGCATACTGTAAACTCTTAATTGCATATTCCCCGTTCTGCATTTAATTAATTTACTTCAGAACCTCTCTTATAATCTCAAGGAAATGTTATATTGCTAAGGTTGTTAAACTTGCGTTTTTTAGCATTCTAAATGAGTTGATCCTTGGAAATATGTAAATTGGAGTCTATTTATGGCTCTTTTTTTTAATAACAAGGTCTTAAGTCATTAGAAGATTTGAAGGAAAAAATCAATATGAATGTTGTCAATTTTTGAAAAGACGAAATTAAGACTACTGATTAATTAACATCAAAATTGAATTGAAATAATTAAATTATTTTTGTTGGTATCTGATTAAAGTCCGTTTGATTGTTTGATGATAAGAAGTAAAAGATTTGTATTGAAAGCGCTGAGGTTCAAAGCATACTTCATTTAAAAAAAAAAACATTCCTCTTCAACTGTTAATTTTGAACGCAAATTATCGTATATCTTTGATGTTTTACAAATTTAAATGTCATCTATCTTTATAATTTGTAACAATTGAGACTACATATCAATAAAATATATTGTATTGTTAAAAAAAGTGATCTTCAAATT
Organism: Cordylochernes scorpioides; assembly: GCA_030710605.1. Lineage (NCBI taxonomy): Eukaryota > Metazoa > Arthropoda > Arachnida > Pseudoscorpiones > Chernetidae > Cordylochernes > Cordylochernes scorpioides. The sequence continues at coordinate 183,251,369 of CP092864.1, forward strand.
TGTGACAATTATTTTTAGCAATGTGTTTCTATTTTGTACATATATATATACAAAAAGAAGCGCATTGTCAAAATTTAATTGTTAAAATATTTCTTATTGTTATAGGTATTTTTGTTCATTGTTATCAAAGTTTTTTTAATCAGGTTTTTTAGGGCTTAAATGCTTTTCTTTCAATTAATTGTTACGCTAGCTATATAAATGAATGCGGATGTGTGTGTTTGTTCCTAATCCCTATTTACATAATATATGATAGACCTGCATGTAACTTGGCTACAATATAGAGTTCTTAGGTTTAGTGGTATCAATGTCGCAGTTTTGACCCCTGAGTATGCTAGTAACCTGATAACAGGGAAAGAATTTTGTTAATAGATTGATGACACATTCCATTATATTGTAAGATTATAAACTCAAAAGAAGCTTCTTCTATAGAACTTGTTTATTTCGCTAGCTTTCGAACGACTTGTCTTTACGCCCGTTGACGCGCATCTATACGTACTTCTTCGGCATTGAATTGAGGAGTATTCAAGAAGACCTTGTCTAGAGGAGGACTCTCTCAAGGTGGGGAAGCCTTCCTTGCTGAAGAAATTTGTACACATACACAACTATATATATTCCTCCACATTTTATCAACCCTTTATTTACTATTTTATTATATATATTTTTTCCACCTTTGTAACTATTGATTAGAAGAATCAATAAAATTGTTTTAAATTGTCCTTACGCCCGTTGAAGAACGATGTCGTTCGAAATCTAGAGAAACATGTTCCATAGAAGAAGTTCCTTTTTAGTTTATAATCTTACAATATAGTTATGGTAATGTTAATGTATACGTGTTCCATTATGTATATAACTACTATTTGTGATTTGTAACAAATAAATTTATTGGAAATGTGTTTCTTTTCAATAATATCATCAAATATTATCTCTGCAGAGAAAATAAACACATTGCCAGTAAATTTATTTGTTACAAATTTTATCGATAGATGGCAATTAAATTTATTAACTATTTATGATTAATAATAAGCCTTCAAAAAGGATAATGGCTGGTCAAATAATCATTCCGGCAGTACCCGGGCGAAGCCAGGCCTATACAGATACGTATTCATTATTACAGTATCTTCAAGACGTATAACTGGGGGATGAATTTAGCGGCTTTGCATCTCTTGTTGAACTTTAGGTTATCTTTGTAACTATACAAACGTATAACGCAGTGTTTTTGTTTGGCTGTCTCTAATAATCTAGCTACATGATGGCGAAGTTTAAACGTTACCTATCAAAATGAACTATATATTGTTAAGATTGTAATTGGTCACTAAAGAAAGACACTTCGTCTATCAGAATAGATGTAAAGATTATACAAGGAACTAACAGTCGATGCCACAACACCGGTAAACCGCTACCTGCAGAGCATAGCTTTGGCCCTTGTCTGTCTAGAGCAGCTTTAATTTTGTCACTCAGGGGATTTATAAAATAGGAAACTATCAAAGGTGTGCTCAGTTAACAAAGTGGCTGAACTAATTTAAAGATCAAAACCTAGATGGTAATTTGGCCTGGAGGAAATCTATCATAAAAAGGGAAAGGACACTTCGCTGAAGTAGAAATACAAGGTTGTCCCAAACGTTCGTAAACACTTGCAAAAAATTGAAGTACCAATATTATACGCCGTTATGTATAATGTCTTTATATTATGTATAAACTAATTGTATTATGTAGTATTATGTATTCGACGTAATAATATTATTCGCCAAGTAATAAGAAAAACAACGTTTTAAGAAAAACGCGAACTTTTGGGACAACTTTATAATGATGCATCATCTTTTAGCCATCTCTGCACTCTAGCAAACCTGGTCTGTGATAAAGCAGCAACTCTTTGCGATCAATGATGAATATGATGATAACATGGTTATTTATATGCTGATAAAGAGCAACCTAATACTTTTTAAACCATGGCTAAGTTGTAGTGAACTAGAAGGCTTTCATTAAAACTAAATTCATTCGCGACTAACCTGGAATAATGAACCTAAGTGAATAAAGAAATTGTACATTTCTCTGAATGGAGTCCACCGTTTAAATTAACGTTTTGAAATGTGTTTTCTAATAAAATGGCCCGGGTTCTACCATGGTGAATGTTTTCCTATCTAAGCTTATAAGAATATCGGTTTTTATCATTACATGGTTGTCCCAAAAGTTCATAAATACTGGCAAAATATTGAAATACCAATATTATTCGCCGTTATGTATAACGTCTTTGTAATATGTATAAAATTATTGTATTATTTTTTCCCCGTAATAATATTATTGGCCTAGTAATAAGAAAAACAACGTTTTAATAAAAACACGAACTTTTGGGACAATCTTATATTATTATTATTCATGATAAGTAAATAATATATACATCTGTGTTTAACAGTTATTCAAAACTTAATAAAAAAATTAACGATGAATATATTTTCATTGTAAAAAAAGCAAACTTCCGAGATACGCCACTCTTCTACCGGCTTATCAACGTCAAATGAAGAAATACAAACTACTTGTAAGAAACAAATCCACACCTTCCCACGTGCGGACGTACATAACGAAATCAATAAAAGCTTTTAAAGTTTTGATGTCGTTATGTACGCGGGTGCAGATAAACATTTGTTTAGCACAAGCAGTCTGTCTGCATTTCCCCACTTGACATTGATGAGCGAGTAGAACTTTCTCGAGAACTCGTTTTTTCCAATAACAAAAGAGATACGTATTGTTAATTATGAAAATAGAGCAATCCATAAATAAATCTTTAAATAAAAAGGTATATATTGTATCAAAATATCATTGAGCAAAATATTTGGTAATCATTTGATAAAATAAATGATATTTTGATCCAATATATGCCTTTTTATTTAAATAATTGTTAATTTTTTAATTATTTTTTGTGAATATTATTATTATAACATCACGCTGACGAGAGCCAACAGCCCGATACGCGTTCGTGGTTGACTTTTCTTGATTTATCAAGAATGGGTCGACCAAATATCAAGGTACAGGCTAAATCAACGTTTAGTTGATTTCTGTTCCATTAGATGGCGCTCCTGCCATCTTAAAGGCTCCTGTGTTCTTGGTCAGGATATGCCTTCTTGGATTATTATTACTGTGTAGTAGTATCAGTAATAGAGATATAATTAGGGATTTACACTTATTATAATTACCTTCTTGACCCCATAGAGAAACATATTTACATAATAATTGACAAATTACATAGTATCTACTATATGCTATAACAGTGACTCCGTCTAGACCTAACTATATATCGTTTAGCAGTTTAATAGGAACTGGTCAAATATTGTTGACATTTATTCAGACAGGTAAACAAATATTTTTATTTATACAAATGCTTTAAGCGTTTTTATGCAATTTCACGCAAGGTCTCACGCAATTCTGGCCTCAACTACCCGTTTCATGATTTTTCAGGATGCCTGAATGAACAATTTTTTGGTCGTTGAGGTACAGCTTGCACCACACTGATGAGGGCCAACAGCCCGAAACGCGTCCGTGGTTAGCTTTTCTTGATTAATAAAGAATGGGTATTTGGCCAATTGTGGAATAACTAAAAATCAACGAGAATAGTTGATATTTATTCCGATAGATGGCGCAAGCAATCAGCAACTTTCAGTTGCACGATAAGGAGATGCCGATTTTCAAAAATTAAGCGTTTTCGTTGATTTTTTAGCTTTGATAACATTTCGTAGAAATTGCGATAAATATTTGTGTGAGCAACATTATCAAAAATGTAAAATTAGAAAATGTGTATATCTTTAAAAATAAAATAATTCTATAACATTCATGTGTTCTACAATTTAAAATAATCATGACGATAATAATAATTTCTTCTGTTTAGAAAGCTCAAAAGTTGCATCCATTAAAAATAAACAAAGCTATTTTTTTCATTGATTTTTTTCTAAAAAATTATCAAAAAAAATTGATATCAGCCGAAAAATATTTGTTCCTATTGAAGAGCGAATTTTTGTGAAGTAAATATGGCGAAATGCAAATTATCCGAACTCCCAATAACCTTAAACCTACTTATCAATAGGGGACTGTATTCGATTTCCCCCTTCCCTACCGCCCATTTAAAAATATTCCATCTCGTCTATTTCTCTAAATTCGAATCAGCAGATAATTACGCATGCGTGTAGAAAACCTTAAAAGCATACTGACCCCTTCACTAAAGTCATAAACAACTAGGAAGTTGTAAAAAACAAGGATGTTGGTTTTCAAATGTAAAAAGGAAAGTTTCTTTAAGACATTTTTATGTCCCCCTAAGAATATATTTATTAACATATTCTGAACAAACCTTATATCTCCAGAGTCTTACTAGTGAACTGTGCATTACAGAAATTACTTCTATTTTCAGAGAAGATAATACAACAACAACAACAAAAGCTTTATTAAGGCATTCCGCCTTGTAATGATTCGCCGTACAAAGAAGAAAAAGAAAAAATGAAACCAAATAGTTTCATAATTAAAGATATGAGAAGAGAGTTGTTCTATACATACATGTTTTAACTTTTATTTTGGAGACTATTTTTTAAAGACCGCTTTATGATAGTTGTATAGTTCTATAGCTATGTTTTTCTTTTCTGATGAAATTTTAATCAGTTGAACTGGTTCAATATATATCTGATTAATGATTTTAAAAAATTCTTATCCTCCATCATATGAATACCATCGGATATATAGTTGGACATTTCGTTTGTGTGGAAGATAATAAAGTACAGTAGAACCTCCCTGTAAAGGACACCTAATTACAGAGCCAAGTGTCCTTTAGGGAAAGGTGTCCTCTTACTGGAGAGTTACTAAATAGCAAAAATGGAAATTTTTCAAATGAAAATTGTCCTTTGTAGAGAAGTATCCTCTAGCGCGAGTGTCCTCTCATAGAGGTTCTACTGTTTTAAGAATATTTGATTATCAATGGCCCCTAAGTGGAATCTACGAGAAGGGTTTAAATCTGTATCATATGGTGGTAGATGACATCTAGTGAGAGTTTATAGAGAGAAAAAGAGGTTGTGATTTAGAGGTTTATAATCTTTTTAACACACCTTTAAAAGGGTATTTCATTTTGGAGACAATACAAGAAGATAAAGAAGCATTATTCGAACAATAGACGCGGCTTCGCCCGGGTTATGCTTGAATTAATCTTTTCCCCACCAATATTGCTTTGACAAAAATATTTATTTATATTAATATAGTAGTAATCATAGTAGTAGAGAGTAGTAATAAAGTATCTTTATGTGTGTAGTGGGGTAGGAATTCATTAGAGTATATCATAACCACCCTCTTTCAACTCTGGTATATGCTAATTTGACTGAAATCGATCCAATTTGCGTATTCCGGTATGTAAATCCCTTTTGCCAATCTAACTCCATATCACCGCCAAGTTTCACATGAAAACGTCAAATATTGTAGAAACGTATGAAGAACAAACATTTTCAGTTATTTAAATACCATATGATAGAGTCATCTGCATACTCAACGTTGTTGTGATTAGAAAATTTCATATTACATAGATAGCTCTATTTAATTCTTCGTTGTATCTTATTTGCTGAAGTATATTACTGCTCTTGTTTGTTATGTAAAACTTTTGGTTTTCAAATAAGTTTGAGGTAAAACATCAGGTGTTTCCAGGAATAAGTTTTTTTTTATTAAATCAAATCTCTAGCTTTCTCTCTCTCGTGTATGAAAGTCCTTCTACGGGAGAAACACGCTATAAAAAAAAACGATAAGACACGAGTTATAATATCGTGTCCCTATCAGCGATTTAGTATATCTCTCGTGCATGAAAGTCCTTCTACGGGAGAAACACGCTATAAAAAAACGATAAGACACGAGTTATAATATCGTGTCCCTATAAGCGATTTAGTATATCTCTCGTGCATGAAAGTCCTTCTACGGGAGAAACACGCTATAAAAATCGCCGATAGGACACGAGTTATAATATCGTGTCCCTATCAGCGATTTAGTATATCTCTCGTGCATGAAAGTCCTTCTACGGGAGAAACACGCTATAAAAATCGCCGATATGACACGAGTTATAATATTGTGTCCCTATCAGCGATTTAGTATATCTCTCGTGCATGAAAGTCCTTCTACCGGAGAAACACGCTATAAAAATCGCCGATAGGACACGAGTTATAATATCGTGTCCCTATCAGCGATTTAGTATATCTCTCGTGCATGAAAGTCCTTCTACGGGAGAAACACGCTATAAAAATCGCCGATATGACACGAGTTATAATATCGTGTCCCTATCAGCGATTTAGTATATCTCTCGTGCATGAAAGTCCTTCTACGGGAGAAACACGCTATAAAAATCGCCGATATGACACGAGTTATAATATCGTGTCCCTATCAGCGATTTAGTATATCTCTCGTGCATGAAAGTCCTTCTACGGGAGAAACACGCTATAAAAATTGCCGATATGACACGAGTTATAATATCGTGTCCCTATCAGCGATTTAGTATATCTCTCGTGCATGAAAGTCCTTCTACGGGAGAAACACGCTATAAAAATCGCCGATATGACACGAGTTATAATATCGTGTCCCTATCAGCGATTTAGTATATCTCTCGTGCATGAAAGTCCTTCTACGGGAGAAACACGCTATAAAAATCGCGGTTAAGACACGAGTTATAATATCGTGTCCCTATCAGCGATTTAGTATATCTCTCGTGCATGAAAGTCCTTCTACGGGAGAAACACGCTATAAAAATCGCCGATATGACACGAGTTATAATATTGTGTCCCTATCAGCGATTTAGTATATCTCTCGTGCATGAAAGTCCTTCTACGGGAGAAACACGCTATAAAAATCGACGATAAGACACGAGTTATAATATTGTGTCCCTATCAGCGATTTAGTATATCTCTCGTGCATGAAAGTCCTTCTACGGGAGAAACACGCTATAAAAATCGCCGATATGACACGAGTTATAATATCGTGTCCCTATCAGCGATTTAGTATATCTCTCGTGCATGAAAGTCCTTCTACGGGAGAAACACGCTATAAAAATTGCCGATATGACACGAGTTATAATATCGTGTCCCTATCAGCGATTTAGTATATCTCTCGTGCATGAAAGTCCTTCTACGGGAGAAACACGCTATAAAAATTGCCGATATGACACGAGTTATAATATCGTGTCCCTATCAGCGATTTAGTATATCTCTCGTGCATGAAAGTCCTTCTACGGGAGAAACACGCTATAAAAATCGCCGATATGACACGAGTTATAATATCGTGTCCCTATCAGCGATTTAGTATATCTCTCGTGCATGAAAGTCCTTCTACGGGAGAAACACGCTATAAAAATCGCGGTTAAGACACGAGTTATAATATCGTGTCCCTATCAGCGATTTAGTATATCTCTCGTGCATGAAAGTCCTTCTACGGGAGAAACACGCTATAAAAATCGCCGATATGACACGAGTTATAATATTGTGTCCCTATCAGCGATTTAGTATATCTCTCGTGCATGAAAGTCCTTCTACGGGAGAAACACGCTATAAAAATCGACGATAAGACACGAGTTATAATATTGTGTCCCTATCAGCGATTTAGTATATCGTGTTGCTCCCGTAGAAAGACCTTCATGCAGGAAGGCTAGAGATTTGAATTATTAAAAAAAAAAAAGAAACTTATCCCTGGAAACGCCTGATGTTTTTACCTTAATATCGATACAATAGATTATTTTATTGCATTAAAATAAGTTTACTGCCTCGCTTTTTAAAAACACGCGCTTGTCAATTTGCTATTTTACATTTTGAGTAGTCAGCATGTTAAGTGTAAAGTGTAAACACGTATAGGAAGATTGTTCCAATACCATGGTACTTCAGGTAAGAGTATCTTACCCAATTTTTCCGTCCGCTCTATGAGTGTCAATAATATATTTTGAATTGTCTTCATCGATTTAGATTTCTATGATGATGGCCTCCAATCGTGGAGAATACCGGTATACGAAATCACCAACGTTATTGCTGCTAAGTAGTCACAGATCTGAGCGTCTACCAAGTAGACAAATTTTAAAACGTCTTGTTTTTATAGTTCCTAACCTATTTTGTAGAGAATAGCAGGCCATATATGTTTCCGTCACGTCAAATCACGCCTTGTTTCATAAAATATCAAAAGAATTATGATTTTATTTGCTCACCAAAATCATTCACCCTAGAACAGCAATTTACAAACCTTCTAAATAAATCACTGAATCGTTGTTTTCTCCGCTTCCAAGAGCAAATTCAAACTGCCCATAGCGACACAGAAAGGAACCTGGGTGCATGCAGAAAATGTAAACAATGGAAAGTGCCACTTGCTGCTCTGATTGGCTAGCAAGCTCTTTTTTTTTTCTGGAAGACTGCTTCCAATTATCCTCGTTCCAATTGGCTAGTTTTCACCCAATCAGCGATCAATATCGTGATCTAGCATATATCACCGTAATAGGAAGTTTTGGTATTTTAATGATTTCCTTCATCTCTCTTTCTCGAGATCTATTTATTGATTAATATTCAATTTATTTTTTTCCTATATTCAAATATATATAATTTTCTATATCACCTTATTACTTTTTTTTCAATAATTTATATTGTTAAAATATATAATTCTTAATATTTATTTTAAATAACGATAGATTGGGCGGGTTTCCTGTTTGTTTTTTAATTGTAGTTATAAATAATTTTCATATACATTAGGAAGTGAGAAATAGAACATGAATGATGCCCTTATATAAAGAGATTAAGAAAAATAGCACAATTATTCAGAAATTATAAAAAGTCATATATATATATTAAGGAAAATTATGCCTATATCAACCAATAATTTATTTAATTGCCGACTTTTCAGTGACTCGCTGTCACTTTTCAGAGGAAACGTCGGGATATAAATAATTGGTTGATGTGGCCATATATATTTCCAAACAAACACGTACACACTTCCAACCAACAATTTTATCTTCAAAAATATATATTAGGGATTAGAATAGTTGCTATTTTTTGGCAGCATCAGGTGACAACATTTTTTAAAATGAATGCTCTGCCTAAACAAGTACCAAACTCTATATGTAAATAATATTTATGAATCTCTCTAAGTTACTTTCTGTGTATCTTTCCATGTTGAATATTTTCTTTGTTATATTTGTATGTACATTTAGCGCAAGTGTCCCTAGGGGGACATAGAGTTTTGAATTGAAATAAATAAATTTAAAAAACACTAACACTGTGCTGGTATTCGAAATTTGAGTAATGAAGGCATAAAATAATGGAAGTTTTCAGTGTGATATCTTGGGGTGAGATGAGGAGAGCAAGTCGACACATCATATAAAATTTCCATTCATGAAAAAACAATAGAAAAAAATAAAAAATAAAAAGGTCAGGTGTTAATATTAAAAATAAAAAAGGCATATCCTGACCAAGAACACATTGCTTTTCAGAAGGCAGAGCGCCATCTGGTGGAACAGAAATCAACTAAACATTGATTTAGCCTGTTCCCTGATATTTGGCCAACCCAATTTCTTGATAAATAACGCTCCACGCTGACGAGCGCCAACAGCGCGAAACGCGTTCGTGGATGGCTTTTCTTGATTTATCAAGTAATTGGGTTGGCCAAATATCAGGGAACAGGTTAAATCAATGTTTAGTTGATTTCTGTTCCACCAGATGGCGCTCTGCTTTCTGAAAAGCACATGTGCTCTTGGTCAGGATATGCCTTTTTTATTTTTAATATTTATTCATGTTTTAACGAGAGCGAATATAACCCTCCCGTGGGATGTAAATAAGAATTGTGTGATATTTGCCAAAGACAGTTAGTTGGTGGCAGATCTGGGATGAGAGATTGAAAGAAATCTGTTTTGTCATTTTGAATAGATATAAAGATATCTTCAACAGATATAATGCAAATTAACTTTTAAAATAAATATTTTAATCTTTCGAAATAATGGATAGATCATATAAGGTTGTCCCAAAAGTTCGTGTTTTTCTTAAAACGTTGTTTTCATTATTACTTGGTGAATACTTTTATTACGGCGAATACATAATAATACATAATACAATTATTTTATACATAATACAAAGACATTATACATAACGGCGAATAATATTGGTACTTTAATTTTTTCCAAGTGTTTACGAACTTTTAGGACAACCTTGTATTTCTACCTCAGCGAGGTGTCCTTTCCCTTTTCAAGATAGATTTCCTCTAGGATAAATTTCCTTCTTGGGTTTGGTCATTCAATTGGTTCAGCCACTTTGTTAACTGAGCACATCATCAAAAAAAAAAAAGTTAGAAATAGTAAATATTTCTCTTTGAAATAAATATTGATTTTTCACAGAAAAGAAACTTATGCGGTGCAACTTTAAGTGTTTTATAATCATGCGCCGCAGTCCTTTATAATACATCTTTGGTAGTTTAATATTTCATAATTCCCCTGTGAGTGACAAAAATAAAGCTGCCCTAGACAGACGAGGGCCAAAGCTACGCTCTACAGATGGCTGTTTACTGGTGTTGTGGCATCGACTGTTTATGAACTTTTGGGACAACCTTGTAGTAAAGATCTTGATGGGCTAACAGCCCTGAAGCATAGAATCTGCCCAAGGCCGTCAAGGATTGTGTGGCGGAGTTCTTAAGAAGATTGGAGAAGACCGGCCGTATCATAAAACTGATATATCACCAATGACATTTGGATCAAATGATTTAAATCTGAGAACCACATTATCTTATAAATATAATATATATATATACTTTCAAGAATATATATCATACAATTAAAACATCCAGGAGGTGCCATCATAAACTAACGTAATAATCCAAAAGTGGGTGAACCAGATATAGAAAAAGGAAACGTCGAGGAAAGTTTTTATAAGGAAGAAGGCTTTCTCTAATTTTACTTTCAGTTAGAGTGTTTTTAAATTGCCTCGACAGAATTTTCTTAAAGTAATTACAAATTAATTTCGAGCACCTTTAAAACAACTGTTTATTGCTATTATTGATATTGGAAAAATGATTTATATTTTTTGAATAATATCAAAAAGAACTAAGATAAAACCGTGATTTTATAAGATTATGCGAGACTTCAAATTAGTTTTATAATCTGCCAAAGAGATGTGTAAATTTCTATGCCTTATACATGCTCTCAGGATAATCTTTTTTTAAGGCCAATTCACGATAACAGAAAAAAATTCCGCTCGTCGCAAGGAACGAGCCATGAGATGGGTTGGAGAGGCGCAGACCAAAAAGCTGGGCACAGAGTGACAGGAAGGTTGAAGCACAAGTTGGAAAGGACCTAGAGAAACCACAAATACAGTCCAGAGTCTTCAAATAATTTTGGCAGTTGCCAAAAGAGTCCGGAAGCAGAATTCAGTCCATGAACAGACTGACTTGAAAGAGGGCGGTAGCCGGAGTTTAGGATCTGCCACAAAGATGTTTCAGCTATTCAATTGACAATGTTCGTTTCAATCTCATATCGTAATAATTTTAAGAGCCCTGCAACCAAGTTCTCTAATAGGGACAATTCATTTTGAAATAATACAAATGATTGCACACCTTTTTGATCGCTATGTAAATGTTGAGCTCCTGAATAATCTAAAACGGTGGAAGGCTGAGATTTGTAGTTAAAGGATTGTTGTGTGATTCAGTGATGGACGCCAGCGGCAAGGTCCCCGGGGGTCTGCTGGTCGGGACCATCACGTCCTTCGGCTCCTACGACGAATGCGTCGAGCAGGTGATGGAAGATGAAAGCGCCAAGAAGAAGAAAGGAGGTTCGAAGAAGGAGCCTCTCCGCGGCATGTACTGCATCTACGACTTCACCCCGCTCGTGCCGCCCAAACCTCTTTACTACACCCTCAGACACGAGATGGAAGAACTTAGGAACTTCTCGTCCCAGAAATCTGTAAGATTATTTTTCTTTATGATGAACTAGCGCGCCATCTGTTATAAAAATTCGAAAGTATTTTAAACGCGTAAGATTCTTTTTTTAAATGAAACAATTTCTACTGCCCTTACTGCAATGGAAAAATTAATGGGAGGGCCTTACTCATCACCGCTGGGAGGGTTCACCACTGATGAGCCAGGTCCTCCAATTAATTTTTCCATTGCAGTAAGGGCAGTAGAAATTGTTTAATTTCAAAAAAGAATCTTACGCGTCTAAAATAATTTCAGATTCCCTTTCTTTACACACTGACTGATTCACCTTCATATATAATTTTGAAGATAAAAGTTGCCTGACCGGCATTTATATTTCTTTTTAAAATAGCTACTTCAGCCAGTTAAAGTTTTACTTTCTTAACGTTTCAAAAAGATTCGTCTTCGTCAGGAGAAATGAAAAATAAAGCATTTGGCAAGGCGTTATTTTTTTACGCCGATGAATACAAAAGAATTTTGTTGAAACGTTGAGAAAATAAAAATTTAACTGGCTGAAGTTTCTTTTCATAAATATGTTTAACAGAATCAATAAGCAATAAAAGGTCAGGTCTTTATAACCATTGTTTATTTCTAAAGCTTTCGGTCCAATATGTCCTTTAACAGGAGACCTAGAAATACCCCTTCCAGCCAAATTTAGGTCTCCTGTTGAAGAAAATATTGGTCCTAAAGCATGAGAAATAAAGAATGGTTAAAAGAGACCTTCTTCTTATTTCTTATCTCCACTCAATCATATTAGGGTGTCAAGCTTGTAGAGTTTTAGATTTTTGAAAAAGAGATTTGACAACCATAATGATTGGGTGAAGTAGAATGCGTCTGCCTTTGTGATTAAGACTGGGAGCACTACTCAGTAGCAGGCTGACTTAGCTCCAAAAGAAATGGCCGCCCCTGACATGAGGAACAGACACCATGTGCAGACGCTCCTAATATGGAGTACAAACGCTACTCATCCTGTATCCCTGGATCAGGAACCTTTACAGGGTACTATCAGCCGGGCCAGCTGAGCCCAGGTTTTTTAGTGAGCTTGTTACTGCTCCCCCCTCCTTCTTTTTCATCCGGGCTTGGGACCGGCAAAGGCGGAGTTAAATAATAATAAAACTTATCCTGCATTGCTTATTGATTTTTTTTTAATTTGTGAAGGCAGAGATGAATATGTATCATATATAGTGGGAACATATTTTTTTAATAGAAAAAAGATCAGGTATTGATATTAAAAACACAAATAGACATATCCTGACCGCTAGCATGAACATTTTAGATTTCAGAGCGCCATCTAGTGGTACAAATATAAACTAAACACTGATTTAGGCTTGTTCCATAATATTAAGCAAATCCATTTCTTTAATAAATCAAGAAAAGCTAACCATGAACGCATTTCGACCCTCGCAGCGTGATGCAGGCTATACCTCGAAACCAAAAATTGGTCCAAGAGGTTTGCTGATAAATAAATGAGTATTTAAGACAAAATTTCCTAAATACGCCGAACAAATGAAAATTATTTTTTGAAATAGAGAAAAAGGTTCATATATATATTGTTTTAAAAATAGAGCAATCCATACTTAAATCATTAGATGATAAAAAGACATATACTGGGGATTGAATAAAAATATTATACAATGCAATATATACCTTTTTATTATCTAATATATATTGGTAACACTATATTTTTAAGACTTTATAAAAATATTTTATTAGCTTTCTATTTTCATACGCCTTATTTTCTATTCAAGTTCATATATAATTCTAATAATTATTCATTACAAAAAATTAAACATATGTGGGGATTTCAATCTTTTATATCACACATATAGTGTATTAAGATGAAAATCTTTTCGGGGGGATATTGATCTATAGCGATAATCCTCGCCTCTCTCGTCAAAATAGACGTCAAAACTAGACGCCATCTATTAACGTCGCCGCAATATAGAGGCCTCGGGTCGGTGACAAAACCACAACACCAGCTTTGGCAAACTGAATAGCGTCCACCTAGAGACCATGGTTTTGAGTTAATGGCCCTCGTTAGCCTAGGACGGACTATATTCCATGAGATCCACAAGGGATCCAATGAAATCCTCACAATCTGCCAAAGAATTGTTTAGCTGGTAAAGTGAAAAAATCTATGGCTCAGCGGACCAGTTCCTGTCGTTTTGGTGATTATGCGCTTGCTCGAGAGTGAACAGCTTCTAGTTCGTGAAGAGGATGCGCTCCCATCGCTGACCAGTGGCCTGATGCTTGAGTTGGCGACTTCTCTCCAGCCGTACGCGCTTGCTCTCATTCGTGAGGAGCTTACATTTTTGTAGCTTGTACGCCTTTAGGTTGAGTTCCGTTTTTGCTATTCGATGTACCGGCGACTTGCTTATGCCGGTCTCACGGGCTTTTTTTCTCATGGACACCCTCGAATATTGTTGAAGTCGCTTTTTGATGATCTTACGTTTGGCAGAAGTGTTGGCGGTGCGCTTTCTTCCTCTTCCGGCATGTTCACCTTCATGGCCAAGCTCATTGAGGCGATGGATGGCCTTGGACACAGTTCGTTGAGGCACCTTGAGCAGCCGAACAATTTCATATTAACGTTTTCCTTGTCGGAACAGCTCAATAATTGTACTCTATACGTTTGTTTGACACCCAAAAACACGACAAACTAAGTTAGCACAACGTCGAAACTTAACTTAATGGTGCATTAAAACATGGATAATCCGAGAAAACATAAATTAATTTAAGAAAAAGGCATCTCCTTATCGTGCAACTGAAAGTTGCTTATGGCTGGCGCCATCTATCGGGATAAATATCAAACTATTCATTGATTTTTAATCATTCCAGAATTGGCCAAAATTATATTCTTGATTAATCAAAAACGGGTATTTGGCCAATTCTGGAGTAATTAAAAATCAATAAATAGTTGTTATTTATTCCGATAGATGGCGCCAGCCATCAGCATCTTTCAGTTGCAAGATAAGGAGATGTCTTTTTCTTAAATTATTCACCTTATCCCAGTATAATTTCACATTTGTGCTATTTTTTTCACGTAAATTAATTTATTGCGATTCAATAATTATTCGTGTTAGGATAATTTAAACATTAACTCCGTTATTTTGGGTCACACTGTATATACGTAATTATAAATACTTTGTTGTACCTTGAAAAAGGTTGACGTTCAGCCAACTGAAATATTGGTAAATAAATTATTTTTTGATCCAATATATGCCTTTTTAATTAAAAATTATGTAATGTATATCTGATGATTGGTGGAACATGTGTGGTTCCAGAGCCTTGCAGAAGCAGCCAAGATGGCGCATTTCTTCTGGTTCCTCACCATGAGGTTTGGGATGTGTCTGCCATCTTCGTGTACGGAGGAGGACGCCAGGACGCTGGGCGCGCAGGGTGGGTAGACAGTCTTGCCGGTCAAAGATATGTTGGCTTAGGATGATGTTAATACGGAGTTAGCATCTAACGGCGTTTACTTATTGTTCATTTTTGTACTCCTGTAGACAATTTTGACAATTAAAATAATCTTATTTTGACATCTTGTCAATACATTCAAAGTGCACAGTCTGCACTATTTAAAAAAAGATAATATGTATTATATACACTATGTACAATGAATATGGCGCCTCTGCCAGCGCTGCAGAGTTTGGTGGAGAAATGCCAGTGGGTCTCCAGCGACACCACGCATTTCGCGATGCGTAGAAGGGCGTAGAGGGCGGTAATGGCTGAAAACTTGAGATCACAATAAAAATGAAAAGAAACCCACTTCCAGAAACCTGTTGCCTTATTTAATTCATAAACAAGAGATTCATATCTATTGCATTAGTATGATGTTCTTACAGATATTCTCAAGACTTTACTAGATAACGGAAGGCGATTTTATTTGCAAGTTGGTCTATCTTTCAGGACCTTCTAAAAGTGAAAATCAAAGGTTTAAAAAAATAATTCAGGATAGAAATTAAATATGGTTTACGATCAGTCTGAACTTTTAATATTACCAAAGTTAGATACATTTTAGTTGTTAAAAATCAGCTGTTTTTAAGATGTTGGAAATCAGGACAGTACAGGTTGTCACAGGGCAAATGCCCTGTGACAACCTGTACTGTCCTGATTTCCAACATGGTTCCAACATGGTGTTCCAACATCTGGTTTATTGAAATCATAGTCGAAGACATAGTCTGAAACTTTGAAAAATGAAGGACGAAGAAGAAAAAGGTTTGGAAACTTTAGATTTTGGGCAGAGTGAGTTCTAAAATTTTCACCGAGTTGAAGCACGAGAATGAGTTATAAGTGGTTTTCTGTGGTGGCTAACTTATGCAATATAAAATATATGATGTTGAATAATATTGGTGCAAATGGTCGTTGTGATGTTCAGTGCCAAAAAAGCTCCACATTACTGGATGGTCCAAAGTCCCAAGATGCGAAACTCTCCAGCGATTTTCTATGGATTCTACTCAAATTGGGATTACGTAAGTCTTATTTGATATCCTATATTTTATCTAAGTAAAGAATTATTTGGTAAATTAAATTTTATTGCCATCTATCGTTAAAATTTTACACAAATAAATTTACTGGCAATGCGTTTCTTTAAAATATCATCAAATATTATCTCTACAGACCTTACTGCAATGATATGAGTTATTGAATGAGAGGGCTTGGCTCATCAGTAGTGAACCCTCTCAGCGGTTTCGCCAAATTAATCTCTGGCGAAACCGCTGAGAGAGTTCACTACTGATGAGCCAAGCCCTCTCATTCAATAACTCATATCATTGCAGTAAGGTCTGTAGAGATAATATTTGATGATATTTAAAAGAAACGCATTGCCAGTAAATTTATTTGTGTAAAAATTTAAAGAATTATTTATTTGTTAATCAACAAGGGCCGATTGTTGTCTTGTCGAATGATTAATCACATCAACAAAGAACAACACATCAATATCCTCATTCTTGTTATAATAGGTCCTCTCGAGAGAGAATTGAATCTTGAAGAGCTACTCTACCATCGCATGATAGCTTGAACCATCTGTAACGTTCAGTTGCACGACCAGGAAACGTCTTCTTCTAAATTATGAAGACAATGATTTCTAAATCGTAGATTTTCTAATTGGAAGAAGAGAGTCCCACTTCTCCTGGTATTCAGTCTTCATCAGACATCTCTGGACAATCCACAGATTCACCTGTTAATTTACGTACTGCCCTCGAACTCTTGAAGTTTTAAAAGAGGGTTTACAGTATATCAATGTGGATTCAAAACACATTCGAATATTTGCCAACAACAATTACTTTGTACCATGTCAACGTTCTAAACGATCTGCCGCTTTTGGATAATTTAGAAGATGTATAAGTCTTAGAAATAAGGACCAACTTTCAACCAGGATTTTTTGACATGGTTGTGTCACATGTGTGTTTGCAGCTGTCTCATCGGATTCATCTGTCTTCTAGCTACGATTGGAACAGTCTTCGATGTCTTACGCCGAAGAACTGGATTCACTGCGCCTCCTCAAAGTAAGAACTCATTTTCCCCCAAATTCTTCCAAAATAAAGATAAGCCCGTTTTAAACAGACACTCAGGAACCTCAGACAAATGGTTAAATAGCAAAATTTGCATTTAGTACAGCTTCAAGCACCTTATTATGTAAACGCAGGATTCCGTGAATTTGGCGACAAAGAACACGTGTCAAATATACTCCACAGGTACCGCATTCATTATTTTATGTTATTTTCAATTTAACATTTGATAAATTTATTTAAAAAATGGTTATACCTTCACCTATTTGGATTTAGCCTTAATGATCTTTAAAAGGTAATTTGATCAAATATACAAATTGATAAACTAGGTATTAGAAAATACTGGTCACCTTATATTTAGTCAGATTATGACAGAGTGTAGATACATTCACACATTAGTGCATCAAGGTAATATAAAGTAAACAAGAAATTTCAACCTTGTATTAATTTTTTTTTTTTTTTTTTGAAGGAGACAGAGGCAATTTTGTTCACACTTTATATCACTAGTGTATTCAATAAAGGTTACTGTTTATCGAATAACTTTGAGAGTTAATATCTGAATACCGTTATACATGCTGAAAGGTACAACTTCCTTAAGTTTTGTCAATGAGTATATACACTTGGTTATCTTGTGCGTCTTCAATAAAGGTCACTGTAATATCATTCAGAGTTATTGTTTGAATCCCGATATACATGCTGAAAGGTACAACTACCTTAAGTTTTGTCCATGAGTGTAGATCAGCGGATCCACAATTTTGCTAGCTAAAACCGTTTTGTTTAAGCTTGTTCGATTCTATATTTCCTCGTAAGACATCCCTAGCCATTCTTAGCTTCCCCACTACTGGTATTCTACTACGGTATTCTACGGTACTACTATGGTATTCGATTCTTTACTAAACTGATGCGATTCTGCTCAGAACCAAGGAGACGTCTTTCTTCAAACGGTTTCAAAAATACACAAATATTTACATTTTTGGCACATAGCTGATATCATTTTCAATATTTTCAATAAACATTCACATGTATGATCTTTAAAAAAAATATGGTGGACGAGTAGGTAACACCCTCGATTCCCGACAGCCATGAACCGGGATTGAATCCCACGTTAACATTTTGTTTAATATGTGAATAACTTTCAGATATTATTCGTTGTTGCAATTACCATAAACTAGGTTGCTCTTGTTGAACGGTACCAAATAAAGTGATTTTGGAACCGAATCTTAAAAAAAAAATAATAATAATAATAAATTTTCACAGTCATATAATCTTTTTTTGCATTGACGTTGAAATTTTTAAAACAAAGATAGAGTTAATTATTCTCTAAATATTCGATGAAAAGGAAATAACGTCAAGAAACAACGTTATTATATCTTTGGGACATCGATAAAACAAAGTGTTTTGAAATCTGTTTTGAAAACCTTTTCGCTATCTCTTATCACATCAGTTGTTTCCTGATGACCCCAATTGTATGAGGGGGGGGGGCTGATACTGCTTGCTGCTTCAAGGCCATTCACGCTATAGGTCTAGAGGCTTCTGTTTCAAGATATATTTCTTTGAGCAAAAGATTAATTTTGAATTTACAACGTCGGTTTCCTTTGGGGAGGAGCAAAGAACCTTGTTTCTCTACTTAAAGTATGACTCAATAGAGATATTATCAATGATGGTTAATAGTCAAATTTAAATACAAAAATAAGAGAATTGGTTTTATAGCCAATTTATTTAATTGTATATATATATATACATTCGAACTATTATAGACGCGTATGATTCTTTTAAATATAAAACACTTTCTACTGCCCTTACTGCAATGGAAAAATTAATGGTAACAGATGGCGCGCTAATGCTTCATAGTATATATATATATATAAACCCCAAAACTTTAAAAATTTCCAAATTTTTGCATATATTGTCTTGCTATAGAATATATTTTTCCAGCCTATCATCCTTAGAGTTTTTTTATTTATTGTGTTCACGATGTTTATTATAATCGCTGTATTTTTGGAATTGGAAATATATTGTAAGGTAGTTATCTCGATATGATAAAAATAATTTAAATTACAGAACAATTTCTATCCATAGTTAATTTCTATAGTTATGTTGAATACTTTGATTTCCTTTCATTTTCCCTTCTCTCCTTTGTTTATGTTTTTTCCCCCCTTTCTCCATGAAAATGATTTATAGCGAGTCCTTACAGGACGGAAATGTCCTAATAAAGCAGTTGTTGTTGTTGATAAAAAAAAAATATTTATGAGTTTAAAGATGAAAAAATATATAGATAAAAAAATATTAATTTAAACAAGAAAAAAGGTGACAAGAAGTTTCCGAATCATCATTCGGTAACAGAATATAGAAATAAATAATTCAGTGATAATTATCACTGAATTATTTATTTCTATATATTTTTGCACAAGAGAACCTGATTATGTTTCTAGCGTAACTTTTCATGCTGAACTCAAAAATCTAATCAGAAATTTCCCATCACCTATGGTTTTTGCGTGACGGTCTTTTTTTAGTATTGGGATAAATACAGTAAAAAATGCAAACAATGTTACGTAAGCAGTTTTGCATAACCCTTATTACATTACACTGGTTTATCAAAAAATATTTTCTTTGTCCACAAAGAAATAGCATCTTATCTACATGTCCTGAATCCAAATATACCATTAATTTTTTTCTATTACGCAATATTTCTGAGATACACCTACTTGAAATTAGGAAATATTGTTAATATATAGGCATATATGAACGAAGCATATTTATTTATTGAAAAGCAGTGACAGTGGATTTTCTTCTATACTTTGCTTGTGGTAGATCCCTCTTGAGTGCCCAGCAGTAGTCGGCAAGCATAGCGGGACTCCATTTACCTTGGTACCGCTTTTCCATGCTTGATATATCTTGATGAAACCTCTCACCATGCTCATCGCTAACTGCGCCAAGATTGTCTGGAAAGAAATCTAGATGTGAATGCAGGAAATAAATCTTGAGGGACATGTTACATCCCAGTGCCTTGTAGGAAAGCAACAGCTCATTAACTATGTCTCGGTAATTTTCAACCTTGACACTTCCTAATAAGTTTTTGCAAACGTTTCTAAAGGAATTCCATGCTGCTGCTTCAACTTCATTCAAACTATTTTTAAAATGTCCATCTTGCTGCAATTCTCGTATCTGAGGTCCAACGAAAATGCTTTCTTTAATCTTCGCTTCACTTATACTAGATTTTTTTGTTTTAGGTAGGCAAATCCACTGGCATTTCGATCCATTGCCTTGACAAAGTTCTTCATTAATCCCAGTTTAATATGTAATGGTGGTAAGTAAATATTTTCTGAATCGATCAGGGGTAGATTTGCAATATTTTTATATCCTGGAGTAAAGATTTTACGGTTTGGCCAGATTTTTTTAATGTAATGCCTTTCCCGATCTCTGCTATCCCACTCACACAGAAAACAGCAAAAATTTGTATATCCAAGCTGTAATCCACGCAAGAAAGCAACGACTTTCAAATCGTTGCATATTTTCCAACCGTATCTTTCATATTCTATCTTTTTCAAAAGCAGTTTCATGTTTTCGTAAGTCTCTTTCATGTTGGATGCATTTGCTATTGGCACTGATGGAAACTTATTTCCATTGTGAAGGAGAACAGCTTTCATACTAATTTTTGAAGAATCAATGAATATATATAAAAACGCCACTCTTCTGTATCATGGTCATGACCAAGCGCTTCCATTAGACTAACAACATCATTGCAATATACTAAATCATTTTCTTGTGAAAAGAAGTCTTGACGCTTTTCATCTTGACGCTTGCGAAAAAAGCATACTTTTGTGCCTTTATGCAGCAGATTCCAGCCTTTTAACCTAGAGCCTAAAAGTTCACTCTGTTTTTGGATAAATCTAAATCACGTACGAGGTCGTTCAAATCTCCTTGGGTTAATAAATAAGGTTCAGATAAAGCACCTGCTTCAAAATTTGTGTTATCCCACTGTTGCTCTCGTCTATCTGAATCATCGTCACTAAATATTACATTTTCAGGAGGCTGTGGAACAGGTAAAATATCACAATGAGGAACCGGTCTCATAGCAGAAGGCAAATCTGGATATTCAACTGTATGTCTTGATTTGGATGTAATACCTGTAGTCTTTGTCAAACAAAAATAACAGTCTGAAGAATGGTCTTTAGGTTCCCTCCATATCATTGGAACCGCAAAAGGCATATGACGTTCACCTTTAATCCACCCTGTAAGATGTCGAACACAAATTACACAACAATGGTGAGGAGCCCAAAGTCTTATCTTGGTCACCGACTTTAAAGCCAAAATGAAGATCATAGCACTTTTTGATGAGCGGTGTAAAGTTTCGCCTTTGAACTTTGAAAGTTAATTCCCCACAAATGTAACATAAAATATCAGGAATATTAATGCAACGCCTCGGCATATTGACACAGTCTAGAGCACACGATTTATAAAAGCAAATCGATAGAGAAGAATAAACTAATCACTTCAAATTTACCTGTCACTTCTGCTGCAAATCTATTAAACAAATCGTTAGGTTCAATTTAAATATATATATTAAAACTGTTAATTAGCAAATAGCATTACAGAGCTTGTCGTTATTTTTGAGTTGAAACCAAAACAGATTATAATATTATATAATAACTAGCGGACCCGCCCGGCTTCGCCCGGGTTTTACCCGAGTGAATGTTTGTCTAACGAACATTTGTTAAAACAATTCTCTTTAAACTTATAAAACGTACTCGGCTTCGCCCGGGGTTTTACCCGAGTAAAGGTTTGTCTAGCGAACATTTGTTAAAACAATTCTCTAAAAACTTATTAAAAAATAAAAAAGATATATTTTGATAATTTGAAACTCGTAAATTTGAATCTCTCGATAAAGTGAACATTTTTCCCCGGTCCCTGTGTGCCTTGTCATCCTGAATTTTGTCTTTCCTAATTTTTTACATTAGAAAATCATAGTTTTATCTAGTGAACATTTTTTCCCGGTCCCTTGAGAAATACTCGATAAGTTGAATAAAATCAATATTAATTGGCCACCTCGGTAATTGGAAGTTAAAGGAATAATATCTTCGCCTTGGAATTGTATCATTATTCTTGTCGCAAATAAATTGCCGTGTCATCCTGAGATAATCTTACTTTTGATAAATAATATTTAAGATAACAAACTTAGTGATAAGAAAACTTGTTATCATCGTCACAATGGGGGCGCTGCTTGCGAGTTAAATCTACAAATCTGCAAATAACTCTAAGGATATTCAAGATATTCATGAAATTATTTTTCAAAAACCTTCCCGGTGATATACCTAATAATATCCCAAAATTTCACGGCGATTAGATGTATGGTTTTTGAATCTATAGAGTACAGACAGACAGACATTCAATTATATATATTTAAGATAATATAAAAGAGTTTTAAAAATTGTAAAAAAAAAAAAAATGCATCGGCCGGGAATCGAACCCGGGCCGCCCGCGTGGCAGGCGAGCATTCTACCACTGAACCATCGATGCTTTAAAAAATGGCCATATTTAGGTATTCATTCCATTCCGGATTAGTCCGCGTAAAAAAAGTTCTTCAAATGAAAAAAAAAAGAAATAGCCAAAAAACTAATCAAAATGCAGCCGAAAATTTTCCTCAGGTTTATAAAAAGCGACATGCAAAATATGGTACCAATTGGTTCAGTAGTTTTTGAGTTTATCGCGAAACAGACAGACAGACAGAAATTGACTTTTATATATATATATATAGATCTACTCTTCATTGTTGGCTTTTTATCATACATTCATTCTTCATTGTTGACTTTTTATATTACATTTACTCTTCATTGTTTGCTTTTTATCTTACATTCACTCTTCATTGTTGGCTTTTTATCTTACATTCATTCTTCATTGTTGGCTTTTTATATTACATTCACTCTTCATTGTTGGCTTTTTATCTTACATTCATTCTTCATTGTTGGCTTTT
This sequence comes from Cordylochernes scorpioides, assembly GCA_030710605.1. Lineage (NCBI taxonomy): Eukaryota > Metazoa > Arthropoda > Arachnida > Pseudoscorpiones > Chernetidae > Cordylochernes > Cordylochernes scorpioides. The sequence goes on from CP092864.1 coordinate 183,274,772, forward strand.
TATATTACATTCACTCTTCATTGTTGGCTTTTTATCTTACATTCATTCTTCATTGTTGGCTTTTTATATTACATTCACTCTTCATTGTTGGCTTTTTATCTTACATTCATTCTTCATTGTTGGCTTTTTATATTACATTCACTCTTCATTGTTGGCTTTTTATCTTACATTCACTCTTCATTGTTGGCTTTTTATATTATATTCACTCTTCATTGTTGGCTTTTTATCTTACATTCATTCTTCATTGTTGGCTTTTTATATTATATTTACTCTTCATTGTTGGCTTTTTATCTTACATTCATTCTTCATTGTTGGCTTTTTATATTACATTTACTATTCATTGTTGGCTTTTTATCTTACATTCACTCTTCATTGTTGGCTTTTTATCTTACATTCATTCTTCATTGTTGGCTTTTTATATTACATTCACTCTTCATTGTTGGCTTTTTATCTTACATTCATTCTTCATTGTTGGCTTTTTATATTACATTCACTCTTCATTGTTGGCTTTTTATATCATATAGAAAATCATAGTTTTATCTAGTGAACATTTTTTCCCGTGTCACATTGCCGTGTCATCCTGAGATAATCTTACTTTTGATAAATAATATTTAAGATAACAAACTTAGTGATAAGAAAACTTGTTATCATCGTCACAATGGGGGCGCTGCTTGCGAGTTAAATCTACAAATCTGCAAATAACTCTAAGGATATTCAAGATATTCATGAAATTATTTTTCTAAAACCTTCCCGGTGATATACCTAATAATATCCCAAAATTTCACGGCGATTGGATGTATGGTTTTTGAATCTATAGAGTACAAACAAACAGACAGACAAACAGACAGACAGACATTCAATTTTATATATATAGATAAATTATATATATTCAATTAAAATTTCAATAATTTGTTATTTAAATTAATATTTATGATTCTTAAAGAGCAAAATTTGATTAATAACAAATAAAATAAAGCTTTTGGCTCCACATACCAACTCTCCTTGTCAAAAATAAAGCGCTAGCTTAGTTAATGATGTAACTTAAAAAATGCTTACGTAACATTGGTTGCATTTATTACTGTATTTATTCCAATACTAAAAAAAGACCATCAGGCAAAAACCATGGGTGATGGGTAATTTCTGATTATATTTTTGAGTTCAGAATGAAAAGTTACACTAGAAACACCATCAGGTTCTCTTGTGCAAAAAAAAAAAGGTTTTTTTTTGTAGACCTGTGTAATTAAATTAAATGTTATACAATGTCTATCTCATGGTTAGGTTTGAAGGTTTTAGAGTTTCTTTGACTTCATGTTTCTCAAGTTAAACTTATTTACATATAGTTTATTGCTCTGCTTTACATCACTGTGGATTCGAATTTCTAAATAATATACTATTTTTATTTTATTTTATTATTATAGAAACACGAAGTCTATCAGACTATTGTACTATATTAGAATTATTTACATATATATCTTTAATTAAGTATACGATGAATTAGTAGTGATTTATAAATCTGTGTACAAATTGCTCTAAACTTGCCAAAGTTTTCATAAGATTGAGTATATACAGAAAGATGATTTGGCATTATCTCAAAATAAGCAAGTACAATTTGATTAGTCAGAAGGCAAGCCAACAAAAGATGCTCTGGTGTTTCAACATCTAGACAGCATTCACATGTTGAATCATTTATAACTCTCAAGTCAAACAGAAAACTTAAAATGAGTCCTTTGCCTGTGAAGAACAAATATACTATTGATGTTTCATTCTGATGGAAATACGAAGATTTTTTGAGTAAAATTAATCAAGCCTCCAGGGAAAAATAAAAGTGGCGGGAGAGACGATCAAAAACTTTCATGCCAAGTTTTTTCCTGTAGAAGGGCGTCCGTGCCCGAAAGCTAGAGAATAAAAACGTTTTGAAAATATGCTTTTCCCTGGAGACCTGATATTTTTACTCAATATTGATACAAGGGTTTGTTTTATTGAACGAAGAAATTCTATGATAGCTTGTATACTTGTGAAAATATTAATTTAAAACTCATTTGAAAAAGAATTAACCCTCTTGATACAACTTGATACCCCCTTGTATTAATAAACAAAAATACCATTCAAAAATCTCCATTTAAAATGCGCTTAAAAGGAAAAATAAATATTTTAGATATCGCTATTTAGCAATTATTTTATACGAGTCAAAATAAAAGTGACGGGAGACGATCATCATGGATTTTGATCTTAATAATAATAATAATCCCTAAATATTTTTACTTCTTCACTCAATATACGCTTATCATAAAATGGCATCAATCTATTCCCATTGTACCACCACTTTTAATAGAATAAAATCAAACGAAAGAGAATGGAGCATATGTTTTCTGATTCCAACTATAAGGAAAACATATAGATGGATCATATTAAGTTTTTTTTTTTTGCTTATCCCTATTACACGTGGGTACAGGCCATGATAATCATGGTGGGTAGAAGTAGGCCCTGCTTTTTACTGCATCACATGTCTACACATGTGAAAAGCATTCGACTTTGCACTTACAAATGTGCCAGAGCCCCATTTGGTTATTTGCACTCGCTGGTGGGGTTGGACTTTTGCAATAATCGGGGGCTATTGGAGCATTTTTTTTTTATCAGAAAAAATGCCCAATGCGGGAATCGAACTCGGGTCGTAGCGGTCGAAAACCAACGGTTTAGACCATCCTTCCACCGACTCCCCAGGTCATATTAAGTTTTTTTTTTGCTTATCCCTAGTACACGTGGTACAGGCCATGATAATCATGGTTGGTAGTTAACGACTGCTTTTTACTGTAAGCGCACCACATGTCTACACATGTGAAAGCAGTTCGACTTTGCACTTACAAATGTGCCAGAGCCCCGTTTGGTTACTTGCACTCGCTGGTGGGGTTGGACCTTTGCAAGAATCGGGGGGCCATTGGAGCATTTTTTTTTAAAGAAAAAAGTGTCCAATGCGGGGATCGAACCCGGGTCGTAGTGGTCGTAAACCAAACGGTTTAACCAGCCTTCCACCGACCCCCTCATATTAAGTGAAGATATTAAACCAATAAGACTTATCCTTGGGCTTGAAGTGGGAGCATAAAGTATGCAAGACAAGGATTAGAACCCAGAACCGTTTGTTCCACTCTCTGGTTGAACCAAGCAAGATATTGCTTTCTCCATACACATCAAACTCTGACTTGTGAATAACTTCGCAATGGCAATTGGTCAGGGAAGATGAAAGATTTGATTTCCTAATTAGGTAGTTTTATATACAACTTTTGAAAATAGAGCAATCCATAAATATATCTTTAATTAAAAAGGCATATATTGGATTTTAAAAAATATTTTATTTTATCAATATTTAAGTTGACTGAACTCCAACCTTTTTCAAGGTATTATAACAATGCATCAATAAGTTATAATACCTTGATAAAGGTTGGCGTTCAGCCAACTGAACTATTGGAAAAATAAATGATATTTTGATCTAATATATGCATTTTTAATGTTATAAGACTGAAAAAGGTTGGCATTCAGCCAACTGATATATTTGAAAAATAAATTATATTTTGATCCAATATATGCCTTTTTAATTAAATATACAACTTTAAGCGATTATTTTTGATAGGCTACGAATAGGAGAGCTCATCAAATATTAGTTTTATGTCGCAATGATGTGGCCGGCGGTAAAAACGGTCGGTTTCCGACAGCCATGAACCGGGATCGAATCCCGCATTGGACACTTATTTTGTGAAGAACCTGTTCATATTATCCATTGTAAATAACATAGGCTAGGTTGCTCTTTTTGAGTGGTACCTAATAAAGTTATTTTAGAGCAGGATGTTGTATTGAATCCTGCTAAACTCTCTAACTAGTTGTCTCTCTTAAATCATTTCCTCAAAACTTTCTTGGTAAAAATCGAGTTCTCGGAATGAGACGGCAGTTGATAGGTTATTGTAAAATTTACGTCTTCTATTTTTATTTTATTTCAATTTAAACGGCTATGTTCTCCTAGGGACACTTGCACTGTCATACATGTATGCCATTACATTTGTCTATACATTTATATACAATAATTTTAGGTCTTGAATAGAATAGTCATATGATGCTAACAATGAGAATGAGAGAAAAAAATCTTATTTGACTAGCAGGTGATGTTCAATTGTAAACAAATTTACGTCGTCTAGGTGCGCTCATATTAATAAAAATGTTTTTTTTTTTTTTGGTCATTTGTAATTTTAGAGATAATGATGAAGACTTCAGTGACAGAGGAACAGGGTTAAGGTTTTCAACGATATCAACATGGAGAATGGTGGACGCTGTCAAGGCCGATGGGATGTTCTGGTCTGTTGGAGATGTGGCATCTGCTGAGAACAATAGGAATCCCCTTCATTCGCCCATAAGTAATTTGTTTTCTGAACAATTTAGTGAAGCATTGTGTATGTCTTCTGTGAATGAGGCAGTCCAAATTATGTGTTTATTTCTCCCATATCTACATAATAACAGTTTCTGGTGCTTTTATATCAAATGCAGAAATAATTTGGTAAAATAATAATCGTATTTAATCTAATGCTGAAAATGACTGGTACAGAGCAGAAGTAACAAACACCAATTCTGTCCTCCCAAGGGAACAACAGTCTTTGATTTCTAGACTTAAATCTGGTTATCTACAGACAATGACTTTCCAGAATGGTTGTAAGGTTTCCCCCACTATATAGTAAGTGCAATTCTCAACCTGCATCCACAAAGCACATCGTTAACTGTATTTGTTCATCCATTGATGAGCTCTAATCATCCCCAGCAGACACCATCAAAAGTATCAAGCTCTACAAGCTTTATACTCTAATATGATTGGGTAGAGAGAAGAAAGAAGAAGATGATGATATTTCATAGCCAACGGAATTTTTATTGGTTTAAACCTTTAAAATATCGCAGACAGAAATGAAATTTGTACTTTAATTATTTATGAGAATAAAAAGCTATTCAACTAAAGATTCTTTCTTTTGCATCATCAACTCGTATTCATTTCTAAGATAGATTGTCATTGTTTTTATTAAATCAATTTTATGCTTTAATTCTGCTATTACTTCATCTTTTTCAACAAATTTTTGTTCACTGAAGCGATCGGATATTTTAGCTTTTCTTTTTTCAAGTAAGGTTTCAAGGAAATCAGTTTTTCTTTTTATACACTCGCCAAGCTGAACGCTAAACGATAATTTTCCTGAACATTTATAAAATTCTTGTCTTAATCCTGAAGCCTCAGCACCTATCAATTCTTCCAATACCTCACAACCTTTTTTCATATTATTTCTTATTTGAACAGCTTTTTCCACTTCTTTATTTATTTTTTTGAATTTTCTATTCAATTTTGCTAATTCTAATTTCGTTTTTAGCATTTGTTCTTTTTGTGTAGTCCTCAATCCTTTTATCTTTTCAACTTCATTGAATACTAGGAAAAAAGATTTGCTCTGTTTTTGAGCGATTGCTAAATCATACATTTTTTTACTTATGGAGGAATTGAGCATTTTAAATTCTTCTTTCATTGTATTCGGGGCATGTAATCCTTTTTTTAATATGGCCTGATAATAATTTGATAAAGCACCTCTTTCCAGTTTGTAGCTTTCGCTAATTTCGTTTTTCTTTGCATCAAGGCATATTTCAGCCCATTTGATTTGTGCTTCAGCTAATGTTTTACATTTTTCTTCTTCTATGCTATACGATTCAAGATACTGGTTATGAAGTAATCTTTGTATACTTTGAAAGTGATTCTTACTTTCATCAATATGTTCCAAATTATACAGATACGATGCTCTTTCTGAATAACGTTGAGAACATAATAGATTCAAGAAACCATGTTTTCGGAAACGAAATCTTCTAGTAATGTCATCTATTTCCCAATCGTTACTAGAATAAGCATTACCGATTTGAATTTCGTAAAAATAATTACAAATTTCTTGTTGACTCAACATAATTTGACGGCGTATTTGATCATCTTTTTGAAAAATGATTTTAAAAGTTCTTCTCTCGATTTCTTCGACGCGTAATTTTTTGCGGTGTAATTCTGATTTTAATATTTCGGTTTTACGTTGGTCAAAACGTTTTTGTCTAATCATTTCTTTTATTTCTCGTCTTAGATTGACCTTAAATGCTTGTTCTACTTTGACCTGTTGAAAAACACGTTCAATATGGCTTGCTAATTCTTCTTTTCTCATTTCTTGAATTGGAAGTACGTCCACATCTTTTTTTATTTTAGACTTTTTATCTTTAGACAGTCTCCTTTTCTTTTTAGGTGCCATGTTGCAAAGGAAAAAGTCTTTAAAATACCTAGCACATAGGCTAGAATAATATTTCTATATAAACAATGGTATTTTGTTTTGATTCTGGATACACACATTTTATTTCAATGTTATTTGAAATTGCTTCCTGTTCTTTTTACATAGTTTGAGCATTCGCAGATAATAATTTGCACGAAAGAAAATGCACACACTATCTTTCGATTGAAATAAGAATTCGAATATTTTAACAATACTGTTAGCTCTTTCATAGCGTAGAAATTAATTTAAAAACGCACAAAGGAAAATTTAAAAATTGATAAACAAAATCAAAAGTTAAATTATAATGTATGAGGAGAAACTGGCTCTCTGTATTTTAATAATATCTGTTATTGAGGAAAATGAATTTAATCAAATTACACATTTTGAATATCTTATGATAAAATTTTTATAATGTAGATAGATGAAACAAGCCATCAGCAACTTTCAGCTGCAAGATATAAAAATTATTTTAAAATTATAAATTATAGAACAAATTACTCTGTAAAGACGACACCAGATGTCGCGGCTTTCCCTATATAAACTCATTTGTTGTTGTTTCCCGTTGGCCGGCTCAAATATTTCTGTAGATATGTAAATAAGTATTTCATTTTATTTAATTATACGCCTTAAATCAGACAATACTTTCTCAAATTATGTATTTTATATTTTCTAAGCTTAATTAAAACAAACTAGCAAATTATTATTTCTACCACGACTACAATATCACAAACATACTCATGATTCTAAAAAATAATCAGCAAGTAATATTTCTATAACTCTAATTCAAATATAAACAAATATATTTTTTTCAAATATATATCTACATTTTTTCTATATTTTTCTTTATATCTATTAATACTCAATGAACGTTCTAAAAAATGTAATAATTCTCTTTCAAACTTGACTTTCGTTTTTCTATATGAGTGGTCTGGGATTACTTACTAATACAGTTGAACCTCCCTTTAGTAGACACCTCTCCACAAAGGACAGTTTTCATTTGCAAAATTACCATTTTTACACTTTAGCGACTCTTCGGTAAGAGGACACCACTCCCTAAAGGACACTTAGGCTCTGCAATTAGGTGTTGTCCTTTAAAGGGAGGTTCTACTGTATATGGAATAACACTCTCTTCACTCTCTTCTTCACCATCAGATAGTTTAAAATCGATATAACCTTCCCCATACCAATTGAAGTAGGATTGTGTAAGGTCACAGGAGGCAGCACGTCTTGTACAATCCGTGTAGATGGTATCTCGATGCTGAATGTAACTGACTAAAAACAATCTCACAAGGAACAACAGCATCAGAATATACAGCAACAGTATATATTTAGATACAACTTGTATTATTTCACTAGCAGCATTGCTATACCTATCTGATTTTAACATCGAACCGTTATTTTAGTAACTTTTGATTTTTACTTTCAATCCGAATTGTTCGGATTTTATTAAATGTGTTGACTTGTTTTTTGAAAATGAAATGTATTGATCGTTGACATAATATTATAATTATAAAACATCCCATAGTAATATAATGTGATTTGGAAGGTTGAGTCCACATTGTAGCACCAGTAGAGGGTCGTACAGTGGAGTCTCCCATTAGAGAACAGCTAACACATGAGTAACCTGATCTCTTCTGAAGACGGTTTCTCATTAGAAAGTGTTTCGGCTGAAACTCAAGATTTGACCTGACATGACAGAATATATAATAAACAATTAAACACGAAAGTTTATTTTACACATAAAACAAACTTCTACTGTCCCTACTGCGATGAAAATATATATTAGGAGGGCTTGGTTCATCAGTGGTGAACCCTCCCAACAGTTTCGCCAATTTAATCTACCGCACCTCTTTTTTAGAGCTCTAATACTGTATTGGATGATTCTGCTTATATATGCTACACTGAAGGGTGAAATCTTAGAAATGTTATTCAAACAAACTATGGACATAAGCTTTTAGGACAGCAATTTGAATCGAGCAATGCTCTTCCGCAAACCGTTATTGTCCTATAATTTATAGCAAAATATATTCCAGGAGAGACCGGCTTTAGACATGTTGTAGCGGTCTCTCACGGGAGACTGCACTGTTAATGATGCCTGCACTGTGAATATACTACATATGTTACGTAGTACACGTGGTACAGGCCATGATAATAATGGTGGGTAGAAGTTGGCGACTGTTTTTACTGTAATGGCACAACATGTCTACACATGTGAAAAGCAGTTCGACTTTGCACTTAAAAATGTGCCATAGCCCCATTTGGTTACTTGCAATTGCTGGTGGGGTTAAACTTTTGCAAGAATTGAGGGCCATTGTAAGCATATATTATGATTAGAGGACAAACAGACACAGATATTTTATACCAACTATGGCTAACGTGTGTAACTGAAGTCCTTATTAGGCAACGTATCTTGATAACGGCAAAGCAATCAAATATCCTGCACAATGAAGATTTGTGCCAATACAATCACCAATTGACACTAGAAAATATTAATAGTTCTTCGAATTAAAGATACTTCGGCCAGTAAATCTTTTTATTGTCTCGACGTTTCGACAAAAGATCTTTTGTCCTCGTCAGGAGCTAACAAAAATTAAAACATTTGGCGAAGCGTTAAAAAGTATTCCTTTAATTTGAAGAACTATTAGCCGGCCAGGCAGCTTCTATAATTACGACAAAATATTAAGTAAAAAAAAAAGGTTGTAGTTGTTGTTATAAGGGGAAGTGTGTACCATCTATATAGATGGTATCTCTAAGGAAGAAGCTATACTAATGTTTATTTATATATCCTCATATATTTTAAAATTTCATTTGACCCGTTTATTAAGAATTCATGTAAGCATCGTGTTCTAAGGATCAGGAAATAGAAAATTGCGGGTTTATGGGACATTACATCCCCTTTTATGTCTCTTCCTTTCCCCCTAAGTCATTCCTTAGGAATATGGAGATAATCCTTATTTGTATTCTCTATAGAATGGTATTAGCGTTAGTCTTTTTTCTTTAAATATATTTTTTAATTAATATTTTACTTGAAAATACCTTGTGCTCATGTTAAACTCAAATAACATTAATGTGATAAATACAAACAATCACTAAGGTAAGCTTGAACTAACATCAAGACGTTGCTTAGAGGTTTTAGGTGTAAATATATTGCATTTTGATATTTCCACTAAATACCAAACGATGCTTTCCAGAATTTGAAGAGTTTGTTCACCACGGAGCCCTCTGAAAATATTTAAAGTGATGTGATAAATGAACATCGTTTTCGTCAACTCGATGGTATATATGAGTTGCATCCTATATGTGTCGATCTTGTTCGACGCCATAATTGGAGCTGTTTGTTTCTTCAATGGTAAATTTCTTGAAATGCACAGTGAGTGCAACTAAACAAACTGATATCTTATAGGTGCAAGGTCGAACTGTTTCTACATGTTCAGCATGTGGTGGATTAACCTCTTCAGATTTAAAGGAAAAGAAAAGGAAGAGTAACTATCATGGTATCAATACTTATTGGACACCAGCGGTAAACTGCTTCAATTGCACAGTGAGTGCAACTAAACAAACTGACATCCTATAAGTGCAAGGTCTAACTCATTCTACATGTTTAGCATGTGGTGGATCAGCCTCTTCAGATTTAAAGGAAAAGCAAAGGAAATGTATCTAACAAGGAATTAATTCTTACCTTACTTAATGGACACCAACGGTAAAATGGGATAACTGTTACCACTGTCTAGAAAACCTTCAGAACATTAGACAGAGATTTAGAACCTTATCCCAGTACAATATCACATTTGTACTATTTTTCACATTAGACAGAGATGTTGTTTAAGTAACTACCAATGCTCAACATCTCTTATAGTTCCGTGCTGTGTGCGTTCCAGATACGCTTGTCCGGATTCTGCTGTGTTTCTCCCTACGTGCAAATATCACCAAACTCTTCAATACAGATTCTGGCGTGGACAGCCTGCGTCCGGTCCACGGGATGCGGTTCATCTCACTCACCTGGGTGGTGGCTGGGCATTCTTATCTCTTCGTCCACTTCGGATACTTCCGTGAGTACTTCCTACAACATGGACCCCACTAGTTGCTGATTTGCTATAATTACCTCAACAGTCGCTAAGCGACGATGTCGTTACCTACTTATAAATATCACTACACAGTCTAAAGGTAAAGAATTAGCGTATTCTGTAGCCATATCATCAAAATATAATTTTTTATTCAGAAAAAAAAAAACATTTCCTTATTGTGCAACTGGAAGTTTCTGATGGCTTTTTACATCTACTTTGGCCTTAAATACTCATTCCTCTATTTTTCAATAATCCGCAAAGACTTGCTCTTTTTGTCGTTGAGGTACACCACGCTGATGATGGCCAACAGTTTGAAACGTTTACACGGTTGGCTTTTCTCCATTCATCAATAAAGTATATTTGGCCAATATTTTGGAATAAAAAATCTTGGATCGTTATTCTGAAATAATTAAAATCAACGATTAGTTCACATTTCTTCTCATAGAATGGTGCAAGCCATCAGCAACTTCCACTTACACCATGAAGGATGTTTTTTTTTCTCAATTTTACCAACTGATCCCGTTGTAAAATGTGTGTTGCGTTCCCTTTTATTTCTAATTTCTCATGTTTTATCCTCCTTATGTAGTTTAGGAGTATTCTCTAGTGATGTAGTTGAATCAAAGTGATTCTGAAGAAACACTATTGGTGATCATCGGTATGGCAACCTTGAAAATTAACGAGACAATTGATAAGTTTCTATTATAGGGTGAAGATTGATGGTGAAAGTTATTTTATACAGAGGGTGTTCACACTTATAGGAAACAAGTTTTATTATGATATATCAAAATTAACACCATATTTGAAATTTTTCAAATGTTCTATTTGAAAGCCTTTTTGTTTATTTACAGAACGGGACCTGATTTTCCACGATAGCAGACACTTTATGATCATGGTCATACTCAAAAGATCCCATTCTTCCATTACCACTTTCCAGAGACCTTCAATTGTCCTAGGGTGTCTCTTTTCAAGTGCTCTTTTAAGGCATCCAAAAATGCAAAAATCCATCGGGGCTAAATCAGGAGATTTTACAGGGGTTCTGTTCTTTGGAATAGTGTTGATTCCTGTTCTTTGCCTTAGATCTTCCAAATAAGCTTGGGTTGAAGATGAGGTATGACTTGTGGCGTTATCATGGTGAAACCAGACTTTGTTGCTCTGTTTTCCATAGATAGAGGGAATATCATTTAAAAATATAGGTTCTAAAATGTTGTTTTGATAGTACTCCGGGTTTATTTTGGCATTTCTTTCAACTTTCTTATTTTTAATTTTCCTTCATATGATATACCGCATGCCACCATAAATCATTTGGGGTAACTTTCGGTACATTCCTTCAACCAAATTGGCCTAGATTTTTCCACCTTTTTTTAATAGTATATAGCTCTTTTTCTGTCGCAATCGGTTAAATATACCCATGCTTCGTCATATGTAACAATAAATTTCCATCTATCAGCAGCCAAGAAATTTTCATAAAAATATCTGCTGATAGTGTGTCGCTGACGAATATGGCTCTGGAACAATTTGTGAACCGCATGTTTTTTTGTAGCTTTTAGGCCTAAATCTTTATTTTATTTATTGTTGACACTGATGTTCCTATTAATTTGGCTATATCTCTTCGTGGCATAGGATTTTATTTTGTAATATATTTTTTCACTTTTATGACAGTTGCAGGAGTTCTCACAGATATAGGGTGATAATCTTTTGTCCATTTCTCCGTAGGTGCTTTGAATAAAAACTTGATATTTTGTCGTGAATACTATTATAAATACCTTTTTTGAAATGTTGATATCATCTTGTTTGCCTATTTTAATTATGTCCATATAGGTAAGATTAGCTCTGGAAAGTCCTAAAATATAACCTCTTATGAAATTATTGTATTTGAAGGGCATTTTTTAAAAATCTTTTTAAAAATGCATTGCGTGTTAGAATTAGCTTAAGCCTTTTCGAATTCCACGTTGTTGATTTTTTAAAATAAAGTAATAGTTCCTTTTTTACACCGGGCGCTCGTTTCCTATAAGTGTGAACACCCTCTGTATTTTATAAGAAATTTCACTTTATATTTAGATATCTTTAAAAGAAAAATAAAAGATGTGAAATTTTATGCTGCTATAATTATTTTATTATTTCACAATTCTTACACACATACACATTAAAAACAAAGCCTTTAATAATAGCATACCTTCGATTGTCTCAAATCAAAACAGAGTAAAATAATAATATATCACTGATATATTATCTTTAAACAAAACAGATCAGATCAACAATAAAAATTAACAACTTTGTTGACTCCAGCCCGAAACGCGTCCGTGATTAGCTTTTCTTGATTAATCAAGAATGGGTAATTGGCCAATTCTGGAATAATTAAAAATCAACGAGAATAGTTAATATTTATACCGATAGATGGCGCAAACCATCACCAACTTTCAGTTGCACGATAAGTAGATACCTTTTTCTTAATTTATGCACCTTATCTCAGTACAATATCACATTTGTACTATTTTTTCACTTTTATAATAACGAAAAGATTCAAAAAGGATAAGTTTCTTTATTTGAAAAATAAATTCGAGCTTTCGGGCGTAAGCTGCCCTTGTACAGGAATAATGGATATAATTTTAAGTAGTCATGTATTTACAGTTATAAATATTTTCTTTAAATGGTTTCTCGCTTTGGTCTTGTATTTTTTTCACTTTGTTGACTCCTAGTTAACAGCAAAGAATAAAATTTGAGTAAAGTTAAAATGCAGTATTGATATATAAAAAATTATTTACACCAGACGAAGCCTTCTCTGAAGGGAAGTCAGGATCTTATCAGGTGTTAAAAGCCGTCCTGAGTGTGAGACCCAGGGAGAGAATAATCAATATGTAAAATGAAGGAAGAATCAGGAAAGACAAGCTCACAACTGGAGTTTGAAAACTCCTCAAAATAGATTAACACAAGACTGGTGTTTTTCTAATAGCTAACCTCTCTATTGAATAAGGTATCACGCGATATTAATAAACAAGTGTCGAAAGGATTTTGCAATCACTATTAAATAATTGAAATATTAAAAAATAAATTATACCATTAAAATCTACATGCATTTTTACCTAACATAAACAGTTTCATGAAATAGTAACACAATGATTCATAGAGGGTGCGACTTTGTTTACAGCAGCAGCGGTAATTTCTAAACTTGCATCAGACACAATGGAGTTTAATAAAAATAAATGATTGCAGAAACTCTTGGATTGATCCTTGTATGTTCGGATAGGGTTGATATTTATTTATGATCTTATGGTGGACTTCTTGGATTTACTAAATCTACTGATGAGGTGTCTCAATTTGCTTTATCTTAGAGATGATCACTAGATAGCGGTGTTGGATGTCCTGACTGACAAGAGAGAGATATCAGGTCACTATGTAAGACCACTGTGTTGTATGTCCTAGATTATTCAATGAAACTTTCTGAATTCCCGAGGAGTTTCCTCTTCCAAGCAATTGCCAATGCTGCTCCGGCTGTAGACACCTTCATCTTCATCAGGTAAAACATCTTTACTTGCTTATAAATATTTTGTTGAGTATTTCCCCAGAATACTTGTTAAAATATCAATTTATATCAATGTGAGACCATTTGGTATATATGGAAAAGTTTTAATACACAATTAGGTTAGTTCTTTGAAGTACATGTGAATATATGGCTATTTAATTTCTGAGTTCTCTACGCTGTTAAAAACAGAAAAGAACTGAAAAATCTTCAGAATAGAGTCCTCAATTGATTGATCTTCGCTTTGAATCTATTTCCATCTCCACATTTTTAAGAGTATAAAAATGAAATTTAATGATAATACAGGTTAGCTTTTGTATGAATTTGCCTAAATTGGTATTTTGACTCATTCTTCATCATCATTAGTAAAGTTTTTTTACTAGGGTTATACGCATTTTTTAATTATCCCTAGTGCACGTGGTACAAGCCATGATAATCATGGTGGGAAGAAGTTGGCGACTGCCTTTACTGTAAACGCACCACACGTCTACACATGTGAAAAGCAGTTCGAATTTTGCACTTACAAATGTATGTGGCAGAGCCCCGTTCGATTACTTGCACTCGCTGGTGTGGTTGGACTTTTGCAAGTATCGGGAACCATTGGAACATTTTCTTTTTTAAATATAAAAAAAGTTCCCAATTCGGGATTCGATCCTGGGTCGCAGCGGTCGAAAACCAACTGTTTAGACCACCTTTCTACCTACACCCTGGGTGATGGACATAATGCATCGTTCTGAAGCATAATGAAAGGGAGATATTCCTCTTTCTAGGTATCATGATTATAATGAATACAATCCACATACAAACCATCACGTTTAATTTGTTTGGTCCCTTGGTATCATCACGATTTCTTGAAGAATTCGTTTTAAACTTTTATTCATGCGTTATTCTTGTTCGATGTACGTTCAGTACAAGAAGTTTAAATATCGCTGTAGTTACACATATGGACTTAAGTTTATAATTCCATAAAATAACCCTTTGTATCAATATTAAGATGAAAATATCAAGTTTCCTCGGATAAGCTTTTTTATAGACTTTTTTATTTTCACAAGTTACACTACTTGCTACATGGAAGAGGATCTTAGTAATTCATTGCATTGTATTCCAGCGGACTCCTGACCACCTATGGACTCTTCAAAACTGCCAAGCCAGCTCTGAACGTCGCTCTGTATCTCATACATCGAGTCTGGAGGTAAGCTGAGATGTGTACTAACCTGTACAGAAAGTAGCGAATCTACAGTAAGCCTTGCTTTACTGGAAAACTTGTTGTTTTTGACTGACACCGTGTGATACTGGTATTATCTCTACTTGAAAATATATAAGGAAACAACCTATGTTATCAGTGGTCTCTATTTTCTGAGTGCTTGGGACAAGATTTGGCGATATTATTCAGAGATAATGATTGTTTGCATTACATATTTTATTCTTTCTTCTCACACGCTGGTATCCATAATCTTTATCATATATCCTAGTTAAATATAGCTATTGTTCCAAGCATTGGAGCTCTATATAAAGTATGGTCCATTAAAGAAAGAGACTATACATGTAGAAATGTTCCAGGCTGATGCCGTCTTACTGTATCGTGATGGCGCTGCTATTCATGATCCCCCTCATTGGATCCGGCCCGGTGTGGTTCCTCACCCTGGACCCCCAGATCCAGAACTGCCGCAACAACTGGTGGACCAACTTCCTCTTCGCCAACAACTACCTCAACACCGACAAACCTGTTAGTAGATAACACACGTTAAATACTTTGTGCTGAATTCATTATAAACGATATAATGTATATATTTTCTGGTCATTATTACAACTATTCTTCAATTAGAAAATGGTTTGTTAGCGAAATTTTATTTTCATTTTCTTGAATATGTACGATCACAAACAATAATGCCGGATAATTATATGTTGGAGAGATTGATTCCATTTCCAAGAGATGTCCTAAACGTGAGATGTGATCAGTGTCTGGAGCACACGTGGTACCTGGCCGTGGATCTTCAGCTTCACCTACTTGGACTGCTGATCCTGCTGCCGCTAGTGAGGTGAGAGATTCTGTGGGGACTGCCTAGGATCGAGTGATGACTTCTGTGGCAGGTGGCCGAACATGGCCTGGCTGATGAGTTCCTTGGTGGGACTGGGGTCCATGGTTCTCTGCGGCTGGCTCACCATCCACTGGAATCTGCCACCTACAGTACTTGGAGCTCATCCCGACCCTGAGTGAGACACAACTCTTCTTATCTTCGGACTATACAAATAGTTTTTTTTTTAATTATTCCTAGTACACGTGGTACAGGCCATGATAATGGTGAATAGAAGTTGGCGACTGCTTTTACTGTAAGTGCACCACATGTCTACACATGTGAAAAGCAGTTCGACTTTGCACTTACAAATGAGCCAGAGCTTCATTACTTGCACTCGCTGGTGAGGTTGGACTTTTGCAAGAATCGGGGGTCATTAAGTATTTTTCATTTTGAAAAAAGTACCCAATGCGGGATTCGATCCCGGGTCGTAGAGGTCGAAAACCAACGTTTTAGATCTTCCTTCCACCGAGCCCTTATACAAATAGTGATGATCACTAGTGGTGTATCGGGTTTGGGAGTATCAGTGCTATGTTTCAACGTATAGCTTCTGTGCTCACCTTCCGTATAAGTGCAATAATTTCACCCGAGCTTAGATTCTTTTAGAAAGCAGAATACCTTTGTTTATATAGAATTTCTATCACTAAAGGCAATTTCTATCGATAATTAATTTATAATCAAAAATTCGAAATTTATCCATCGCCAAAGTAAACTGAGTGACCTAGATATTACATTTCACTAATGACTGATTCAGGAGTTTTTACAGTCTTCCGTGGGAGGATCAGACAATGAACCCTGGGTCCAAAGAGGCCCAGTTAACGACCTGCTGTAAGGAGAGAGAGAGTGTTTTGCGTCAGCCCATGTAGACTGACGAGGCTTACATTCTTTTAACTTGGAGCCACTTTTTTTATTCATTCTCAGAGGTAATTTTTATTTAATGCCTACTGTCCATAATGACCTTTTAAATAAATGATAAATATGTGTTGTGGCTCATTCTTTATAACCGTCTTTACGTTTGGTACTTGGATGATGATTCAAATGCTTTGTTTCATTGCATTTTTAGAAGGGATAGGTGCCTCGATTTTGGTACATATATTAATGCCATATATGTCGTGATGAGTTTATCATGACGGATGATGACTGTAGTGTAGTATGATTGGTTGTCTCCTGATTGTCGTGGTAGGCAGGTTGGTTAGATGCAGTCGTGTTGGAATAATGACTAGAGTGGTTTCAGGCGTGAATGAGATATCACAAAAGGACGAGGCATGTTGGATGTCACCTCAGAGAGGGAGAGGACAGCGCCGGTCGAAGAGGTCTGATCTATTCTAGAGCCAGAGAGGAACTGTTTGTAATCCGACTTAGTTTTTCGGACCGATGGTGTAATCGGAGACATTTCTCCTGTCTTGGTGCCGGCTGTCACTCAATCAAACTTTATTATTCCGTTTTGTGTTTTATGATGTCCAAACTGGCGAAGTGGATTGTGTCTACAATTTTTGTTTTAAATCCAAAATAAGCCTTATTTTTAAAATAGGATATTAAGTATATATTGGAATATATAACAACATATATGTGTTATTTTAAATGTATATCTGGTAATTTGTGAAGCAGCCGTGGTAGTTGTGTGGTATGAACACACAGGACACAGGATCCAGAAACAAAAACCCGTGAGGAGTAAATCGTAGAGGAAAGAGAGAAGATCCGAGAACCACCTTGGGAACAACTGGTATCGATACCACCTCAGTGCGAACTGTTCCTTTATCATTACATACAGCTGGTTTTAAACTGCTTTGAGTAAGATAAAATATCCTCCAGGGGAAAGGGGAGTGAGGGCTGGACATCTGGTGACCAAGGGGGTTGTTTTGAGCCGGTTATTTTATCTTCTCTTTCCTCATACTCCCACACAGGCCATTTTATGTATATATTTCTAAATAATATAACATATATAAGTGTTTATGTGGCGCTGAGTTTGTTATTGACAAACATTGAAATGTTATAATACCTTGATAAAGGTTGGCGTTCAGCCAACTGAAATATTGGTAAAATAAATGATATTTTGATCCAATATATGCCTTTTTATTTAAAGATTTATTTATGGATTGCTCTATTTTAAAAATATATATAAATGTGTGAAACTTGAAATATTTCCATTTAAAATGCATCAAACATTAAATTTTGTTCATCATTTTTTAGCAAAGCGCACAAATCTATCACCAACCGTACTTTATGAACAGGGGTGATAAACAAAAAGGAATTGTATAATGCATTTTTCAAAGGAGAAAAGCCTATTTTGGTACACGGAATTTTTCCGGGAGGCTATTGATCTAAAATGACAAAGGTCACCTCTATCGTCAAAATAGACGTCAAAGCTAGACGCCATCTATTGACCGTTGACGCATACTAGCGGCCTCGGGTCAGTGACAAAACCACAACACCAGCTTTGGCAAACTGAAAAGCGTCCATCTAGAGACCATGGTTTCGGGCTAAGTTTGCCAAATCTGGTGTTGTGGCTCTGTCACCGACCCGAGGCCGCTAGTTTGCGGCGACAGTCAATAGATGGCGTTTAGTTCTGAAGTCTATTTTGACGGGAGAGGTGACCTTTGTCTTTTTAGATAATACATTTAGGTTTAGTTAAGAATCAATTTATGTTTCTTTTGGGAAAGATTATCACACACGCGCAGGTAACTTCACACTATGGCATGGCTGTCTAGCACAAGAAACCATGTCTCCAACGGCCTCTACTTCAAGTCCTACCCCCACATAGGTCCTTATGTCCTCGGGCTGCTCGTCGGTTACTACCTCAGGAAGAACCCCAAGATCAAAATCCGTCCAGTAAGTATTCAGCAACTATACTCCATAGCTCTTTGACATCCCTAAAGCCATATATTTTGTCAAATATGAATATATATAGTTAAAGTTTTTGTACCATTATTCAAAAGCTTTATCATGATTATCGTCAACCTACAATTTAGGGACAAATATTTCTGTAAAATCGGAGAAACATAAATAAGATACATGCTAACTCTTTCGATAAATTAGGATGATTTCACCACCTTTCGGATATAATCTCTTGAAATCAGAGACCCATTTTATTTTTTGTTATTACAGTAGAACTTGGATAATTCGAACTTATTTAATTCGAAAACCTCTTTAATTCGAATATTTATCTTGGTCCCTAGAATTTCCTATAAATTGAATTTCCGTTTTTAATTCGAATTTTTGGATAATTCGAATTTTTTTATGGGCCCTTGGGGTTCGAATTATCCAAGTTCGACTGTATTAACAAGAGAAAATAGCCCAATTTTTATATCTAAATTGTCAGAACAAAAATATTTCCTTACGAAATATACATATATATATTCTATATATATACATATATTAAATGATTATATATATAAATAATATATAAATTATTTGAAATTCTCTTAATGGTATTATTTGATACAGAATTAGCTTACTGTTCTGACTAATATTTAAACTATACTTAAAATTCAAAATATGTAAATCTTAAGTTATGTTTTACTTAACTTCTTTTCCAAAATTACTCTAATTTTAAATATTATATACATTAATAATAAAAATAGAGAATATTGTGTATCCCTCTAGTGAGGATATTTCACGAAAATGAACCTATTATAATCATATTGTATGTGCTGACAGATCTTAGGTAATATCTATTATGTATTAACTTGATTTTTGCGTCCTAATATTCTTACCTAATATCTACCTAATAGCTGATTATTCTTTTATTGCATTAAAAATGATTACATATTATTTATTCTTGCTATTTATGGTATTTATGCGGTTTAACATATTGCTATATTCAACGAATGACGACATTAAGACGCGAATGTTTCTTTCACAAATAAATCAAACTTCTACTGTCCTTAGTGCGGTGAAAAAATATATTGGAGGGCTTGGCTCATCAGTGGAGAACCCTCCAGCGGTTTCGCCAATTTAATCTACCAGACCGCCTCTTTAGAGCTCTAATACTGTATTGAACCATTCTACTTTTATATGCTACACTGAATGGTGGAATCTTAGATGGCGCGTTATTGCTTTGTATTAATATTGCTATCTTAATTAACTATCTTCTCTTTCGTTCTACAGGCTTTCCAAGCTCTCTTCTGGGTGCTTGCCTTTCTTATGACCACCTCAGTTCTGTATGGAGCCTATGGATGGAACCGTGGTGCTTCTTATGGCAAGGAGATCAGCGTGGCTTATGCAGCTTTCGCCAGGACAGCCTGGGGCCTTGGGATCGCATGGGTTGCTGTAGCTTGCATTAATGGATACGGAGGTGAATATCTGGAACGACCATACCACTATGACTCTAACTGTAAACTTGTGCCTTAGGACCTGTAAATGACCTGCTCTCCTGGCCCGCTTGGATACCGCTGAGCCGTTTGAGCTATGTGGCCTATCTTATCCATCCCTTAGTCCAATGGACCTATCAGGCATTTACCCGCGAGCGTCTCATTCCATACCATTACTACTGGGTAGGTACTTTCTTTCAAACCAGATTATTATGAAACTAATAGTAGAAAACGGCCTCTGAGGATAATTTTCTTGCTTTATTTATAGTTATTCAAATTAAAGACACTTTTTAAAAAAGATTTACTGGCCGAAGTGACTTCAATTTAAAGAACTGTGAATGCCGGCCAGGCAGCCTCTATCTTTACGATGCTTCATTTATATATTCTTTCAAGCTTGCGAATATTATAAACGCTTCTATAGGCGTATATGACGATTTATGGTGGTGGTAGTGGTGGTGGAGCAGAATTCATTGGAGTATTTAGATGCCTTTCCTGTTGATGGGACATCTGATCTAGGAAGGAATACGACTGTTAACATTTAGCTGGACATAGTGGGACAGCCTTCATGTCTTGGGTATCAGGAGTTCTCCAGACATACTTCACCTGTCCCGTCCAGGGTCACCCCCCCCCCCCCCCCCCCGCCACTTTGAGGCAGTTAACAGGTCTTGGGGAGGCAATATTATATGTTTGTCATATACTCCTGTATAAAGGTTTATAATATCCAAAGGTTTGAGAGAATATATAAATAAAGCAAGCAAATTATCCTCGAAAGCCGTTTTTTATTATTGCTTACATTTCATAGGTTTCTATCTTTCGATATTAAGGAACTGAATATATGATTAAGCACTCTCCGCTTTTAAAATATAATCAATCTTTTAAAAAAACAATTATTTATATTGAAAAATATTTTTCAACCTTTGCAAATTATTATTAAATCTTAACGTTCTTTGTGTGTGTGATTTTTTTTTTTCATTTTGGTAACTGTAAGTGGTATTGTTGCAGTTCTACCTGATCTGCGGTCATTTCATGATAACTATGGGACTTTCCTTCATCGTCAGTTTATTGGTGGAAGCTCCTTTCTTGGGCTTAGAGAAGATTATCTTCGGCAGGCCAAGTTCAGATACCAAAAATAACTCAAGAAAAGAGAACAACTCCTCACGCAACCCTCCTAACAATTTCAAGGAAGATCGAGCATCCTATCCTAGGGAATTCTCTAAGGATGTTACCTACAGCAGAGAAGGCTATCCTAAGGATCTCTACCCACGTGAAAACAAAGAGGTAAATGGTCACAAGGATTCAAGTCGACTTTGAAACGTGTTAACCCATGTTACAGTATTTTTGCACTATCACATTTTCACGTAGAAAATTAGGAAAGACAAACTTCAGGATGATACGGCAATTTATTTATGGCAAGCATTTAAAATTGATAAAATATAGGAAAAGCACAAAAAAGGAAGTTTATGAAGAGTAATAAAATATATAAAATCAAATTTAAAATTATCTGCAATTAAAATAAGAAATACTTTGCTATATTATTAATATCCTTCTATTTAAAATATTCTACTGAAACCAGAGTAAATAGAGTAAATTGCTTAAATAAATATATATATATATTATATATATATATAAATATTAATAATAAAATGTTATATTTTATTAGAGTTATACATTTTATCAGTCGTTAATGTGTGTATAGATTCAGTGAATAAGTAATTTAAGATATTCGATTTTTTTTTAAACGTCAATGGGTATCACTGTTCTTTATTTTGACCTTGTAAGTATATTAAAAAGTATCATATTATATAAATACATTTTTTTATATAGGTAAATATTTTTTCTTTAAAGTTATCCCTCGTTTTTTCAAAGACGGGACAATTTATTGTTTAAATATTCATTTTAAAAATATTTGGTAGAGAAAAAAATTAGAGAGATATGTAGAAAAAAAAACTTTATTTTATTTTTTGTTTTACTTAGCGCTATAAAATGTCTTTATTTGTTTTCTATTATTATTAATATATATATATATATATATATTGTATTATTTCATATATAATATTTTTGTGATTATAATTTAATATAAATTGAAATAAAATCCCTTGCAAAAATATATTTTGTGTAAGTATATTCATAGAGAAAAATATTAAATATGTAAATCTTGTAATTCCGTCATTATATGTTCTTAAATCTTCTTAAATGATTTACAGAAATGAAAAATTCCACTTTTCTAAGAACTCAGTTTTTAAAATAAATATTCAAATATTTGTTGAAACTGAAAAGTATAATATTTTAAATAAAATAAAGTTTTTAAAAATTTAAAAATTTCTTTTCAAAAAAGATATTTGATGTAGATATAAACGTGTATAATTCGAAAAGTATTTAAATTTATTATTTATATTTTTAACATTATTAATTATTTTTAAATTCTCCTTCATAGTGAAAATATTAATTAATGAAAATATTTCTTAGAAAATTGGAAAAGAGAGAGATAGCTTATATATAGATATTATTATTATATATATATCTATTTAAAACCAATAATGTGAACAGCAAACCTTTGATATCACATTTGAGAAATTCTTTTAAAAGGTTAAAATTTCAAGTAATACCTCAGTACTTTACATATTCATTTTTAAAATATCATTTCACATACTCTTGTCTTGTCTCTTAATTGTATTCATATTTTAATAAGAATATATATTTTTAATTTTTGCACACTTGCTTTTAATGATATAATAGTTAATTCTTACACACTTCACATAAATTTAAGCCTATTTTTATATTTGATTAAAATTATTTTTGATTCTAATGTTGTTAATTTTTCGAACTCTATTATATATCTATGATATTGTAAAATGTATAGTTTAGTTAAGTGTCCTTAGATACTGTGAATATTTGTTATGTTTGTATATATGTGTTTTCTAAATAAAATGTATAGATTTATTTGGTGTGATTCTTATATAATATGTAACTATAGGTAAGGAATGACAATACCTCCAAATGGAACAAGAACCTACAGGACATGTAATAATTGTCCTGGTGTGGAACTAACACCTACCCATATATTCTCATGCCCAGCAATGGCCGCAGCCTTGCAGAAAATTGACAAGGACCCAGAGCAGTAGCTTTACACACCCAAGATAGAGGATATTGCGACTGATGTGATAGAGATGCATGGGGACATCTGCAGCTCTTGATTGGACACAACAACAACAACATTGGATGGTCGTTACCTACTCACATATTCCCATGTCCAGCAAAGAAGGCAGCCTTGCAGAAAATTGACATGGACCAAGAGCAATAGCTGTACATACCCAAGATAGTGGACATTGCTGTGATAGAGATGTATGGAGACATCTGAGGCTCTTCATAGGACACGACGACAACAACAACTACTATAGGTAACCGCACGCGTTAAAAAATGAATATAATTATAGAAATATTATAATACCTTATATATCATTAGAGAAAAAAAATAATTCAAAGAAAATGTTTTCAACCTTCTGAGTCTTCTTGAGGATTTCCTTTGGGTTACTTTAGGGTTTGTCGACCTCTCACGCTGACCTGAGACTCGAGTGATGGAGCCAGATTCACAAAGAAGGCCCTGCTGGAATACAAGCCTATCTTGTTTTGTTCCCGATGCCACAACTAATTCCAATGAAGTCGAAGAAACTCTAGGTAGTAATTCGGATTTAGGTAGACTTTACACCTTTGAAAACATCTACAAGGAAAAGCTCTTGATTTTGAGCGATAGTTAGTAAAAGAATCTTTATGATCAGATGATTCTTGGCGGGCAAGTCCATGCTCGTGTCAGTGAGTATGGCATTACATACAGAATTAACTTGGCTGTTAAACTTGAACAAGAGATTTTAGGAAGTCTAAATCTTCAGAATAGGGGCATTTATTGTTTGAGGGCTGGCTTCCACCACCACCACCGTCATGTTGATTCAACTCCGTGTACAACATAATTAAATATAACAATAAGAGAACATTTAGATAAAAGATGAGATATATTCACACACACACATACAGCTTTATTAAGACCAGCGGTCTTATACAGATTAACCACACGAAGGAAGCATAGATGGAGAGCTCCTATAATATAAAATATATATACAAATAATTAGATGAAGAGTTAAAAAGAAAATAATGTAAATGTGTCAAAAATTATTAATAATTTATCAATTAAAAATATAATTTTAAAAACCGTTCATTAAAATGCACTATAAAGAGGAGAAAATAAATATATCAGCCCCTCCACCATTGAACAATTATATCTATATGAATCAAAATCAGACCAGCGGGGGACAATCATTGTATATTGAGGGAAGAGGTGAAGTTTTATCAGTGAAACAAAACTTGTTAATCAATTGCTTTATATTAAATCACATTAATTTCAAAATTCTTGATGATTTTCCTTTACAGCTTTTATTTTTATTCATTATAGATCTTAACTTATATTGTAAAATAATTGTAAAGGATTTAAAACGATACCCAATCGAAATTATTTCAAAAGGTTTCATTATTCAATAAGAGTGACTTTAAGATTGAATTTCAAGTTACAACGTCATCTAGCAAGATGAAGGGATTTGCGAAAGATAAATATCTTGTATCTCTCTAGATCTTCAAGAGACATCTCCATCTTAACTTAGATTGTGAAATAATTGCAAAGTATTTAAACCGATATATCAATCGAAATATAGATCAAATTGTTTAATGACAGGAGCTAAAAATATTATTTTTCATCTTCAATGCATATTAATAAAATCCCTTTGAAAAGTATTTTTAGTTATAAAATAATTATGTTTCTGATAGATATTTCATATTGACTGGTCAATTTTATATATAACTAGACGGATGAACCGGGCTTCGCCCCGGGATTGACCCGTGTGCATATCTACCCGAGTGATAAATATTTAAATAAGATTTTTTTATAATTGTTTGTTATTAGCATTATCTATTTGTTTGCATCAGCATAATTTAATCTAATCTTTGATAGAGGGCGCTGTTCGTAAGCTAAGTAGAATAATTTGAATATATAGTTTTAATAATTGATTTATATATTTTTAAAATAGCCTATCGTCTTCCCCGTATTTTTTTACCTATGTATGGAAATTTTGGTTTGAATTAGTGAACTACTGCGAATTTGTATACCGGACATACAAACAAACAAACATACAAACAAACAAACATACAAACGTTGTTTTATATATATACGAGTATAGATATAAATAATGACCTGTCAATATAATTATTCTTTTTATCATCATCTTTTTGCATCTTCGCTTTCTGGCTTCTGTAAATAACGACCATCGTTAGTTAGACTTAATATCTAATCTAAATTACTCTATTTCTATTATAAATATATTGTATAATCCTATTGTCTAAATAAATACATATAGAAAAGGATTAGTACGAGTTAAAATAATTAGTTTACAACTACGCGGTAACCCTAAATACACAACAGTTTCACTAATATTTGTGTTTCACTTCTTCACTCAGTATACGAAGATCGTCCCCCTCCGCTTTTATTAGATTTAATGAAATATTTATTTTATCATTTTATAACATTTTAATAAAAGCTTCTTAAAAACTCTTCCTATTTGTTAATTACTTATTTTAATTTTAGTCTTGAATTCTAAATGCAAAAAAAAAATTCATTATATTTTTTTTAATATATCTACTTATATAATTGCCTTATTCTGTCTGTATGTCTGAAGCTCACGGATAGAATGCGCGCCCATTGGCTGCCAGCGAACACGTGGCCTCCCTGCCCCCCTCTAGACAACCCTGTTATCAGCTGTGCGATACATACACCTGTCTATAGCGGCCACTCTAGACAACCCTGTTATCAGCTGTGTGATACATCCACCTGTCTATACAGACCACCCTGTCTATAGCGGTCACTCTAGGCAACCCTGTTATCAGCTGTGTGATACATCCACCTGTCTATACAGACCACCCTGTATATAGCGGCCATTCTAGACAACCCTGTTATCAGCTGTGTGATACATACACCTGTCTATAGCGGCCACTCTAGACAACCCTGTTATCATCAGTGTGTTACATTCACCTGTCTATACAGACCACCCTGTCTATAGCGGTCACTTTAGGCAACCCTGTTATCAGCAGTGTGATACATACACCTGTCTATACAGACCACCCTGTCTATAGCGACCACTCTAGACAACCCTGTTATCAGCTGCCTGTCTATACAGACCACCCTGTCTATAGCGGTCACTTTAGGCAACCCTGTTATCATCAGTGTGTTACATTCACCTGTCTATACAGACCACCCTGTCTATAGCGGTCACCTTAGGCAACCCTGTTATCAGCAGTGTGATACATCCACCTGTCTATACAGACCACCCTGTCTATAGTGACCACTCTAGACAACCCTGTTATCAGCTGTGTGATACATCCACCTGTCTATACAGACCACCCTGTCAATAGCGACCACCCAAGACAACGTTTTTAAAATATATTCGCACTCGGGTAAATCCCGGGCGTTGCCCGGACCATTCGTCTAGTATTATATAAACGATTAAATATTTTAGACAGAATCCTCATAATTATTTATATCTCTAGTTTATACTACTGATTTAGTTTCTAATGAACCCTGTAAGTATATATATATATTGTTAAAATCAATAACATTATTTAAAAGGAAAATATTAATTTGCCAATGTTTGACCACCCAGAAATCTGAAATTTTATAAACTTGGATTGTCACCAGGTTTGAACAATTAGACCAAATTTAAGAATTCTAGATGCTATGTAAGTGTATTATAAATGAATTACAAAATTTGTTGACAAACAGAAACAACTACAGAAAATAAAGTTATGAAATAAAAGCTTTTAAAATAACCTTTTTTTCCTGAATGAAAATGAATGCAACAAAGGAATACCCTGGCGAAATACACTTTTTATCTAAAAAGAGTTTATTTAAGAGTAAATTTTATATATAATATACTTGATATTTAAATAATTAATTTAACAGGAATTATAGATTTAAATATTCTTTAAGAATATATGTTGAATGTGTGTTAAATTTCAATTTTAATCCAAATATGTGCAAACAAACAGAAGTACTTACATCCGATATAAATTGATTAGAAATGTAAAATGTGAAAAGAATATATATCATTTTTTATTATAAAAACAAATAATAAAAAATATAATTGATGTGAAATATATAATTATTTTATATATTAAATCATACTTATTTAAATTTTAAACATATATATTTATTTTGATTTAATAAATAAGTAATCATGGGTTTTGTTTCTTTTCCCACCTCTTTTATCTCTCGTGAAGTACAACTTCACGTCGAATTTATATACGCCGAATATACAAGTATTACTTGTTCTATAAAATATCCCTTGAATAAATATTGAGTAAAATCAATCATTCCTCCAGGGAAAAGTGTCTTTTT
Organism: Cordylochernes scorpioides; assembly: GCA_030710605.1. Classification (NCBI taxonomy): domain Eukaryota; kingdom Metazoa; phylum Arthropoda; class Arachnida; order Pseudoscorpiones; family Chernetidae; genus Cordylochernes; species Cordylochernes scorpioides. The sequence goes on from CP092864.1 coordinate 183,302,481, forward strand.
GAAAACATTTTTATTGTTCTCTAGCTTTCGGGCACGTACGCCCTTCTACAGGAGAAAACATGGTATAATGATACGACAATAGAACTCGTGTTCTATTGTCGTACCATTATACCATGTTTTCTCCTGTAGAAGGGCGTACGTGCACGAAAGCTAGAGAACAATAAAAATGTTTTCAAAAAGACATTTTTCCTTGGAGGAATGATTGATTTTACTCAAGTATTACTTGTATTACAATATATACTTGTATAAAGAGTATTAAAATTCGGCGTGAAGTTGTACTTCAGGATCTCCATGTTGATAGGGGCATGTTGGCCTGAAAGCTTGAGTGATAAAAGAGGTGGAAAAGAAACCAAACCCCAGATTCCATATTGAATAAATCAAAGTGTAAAAGCAGGGAAGAATCTATATTATATATATTTATATATATAACTAGACGGGTGACCCGGGCTTCGCCCCGGGATTGACCCGTGTGCATATCTACCCGAGTGATATATATTTAGATAAGATTATTTTTTATAATTGTTTGTTATTAGCATTATCTATTTGTTTGCATCAGCATTATTTAATCTAATCTTTGATAGAGGGCGCTGTTTGTGAGCTAAGTAGAATAATTTGAATATATAGTTTTAATAATTGATTTATATATTTTTTTAAATAGCCTATCGTCTTCCCCGTATTCTTTTACCTATGTATGGAAATTTTGGGTTGAATTAGTAAACTACTGCGAATTTGTATACCGGACATACAAACAAGCAAACATACAAACATTCATTTATATATATATAGATATATATATTAAATTTCACATCTTCCTATATGGATAAGTTAAAAAAAAAAGGGAACAACAACATACTTTCCTTAATTTCAAAATATTTTCAAAATAGTGTGAAACAAAGAAATTCTTGTATTCCACTAACCTAACATTAACAATAGAAATAGTTAGCAAAAGAATATCATTGAAAGCATACTTAAAATATCAGCGAAAGAATGTGTTGAATGGATAGAGAAAATCTCTTTCTTGTAATTTTCCAAAGATCATTAAATAAAATTATAGTAATTTTGACGAACATAAAACGAAATGAAGAAATAAATTAGAAATAATAGTTGTCATTTGATCTCTCATTATAGAAAAAAGCCAAAGCAATATGGCGACTCTGTAAAATCATCAGACGAATGAAGCAATGGCGATCCGGAAAGGGTAATCGACATTCATCTTGCAAGAAAAGTTAAACAATTTACTCGTCCTCTAAATTCAAGGGTTGCGAAATCTTTTGACCCTGAACCAATCGAATAGGGTCAGGTCTCTACAACTTTCTTTGTTTACCATTTGGTCTTTGAATTTCTACTAGATTTATTATCTTCTTATCGTTTATAATTTTGACTTTTATTTTATTATTATTTTTTTCGTTTGTGTGATGATAGCTTTTTATTTTGTTTAGTTAAAATTCACACCCTTGCATTTTTAAACTTTGAGATATTTTGTTTTTTATTTTGGCGCTCTTTTTGCACTATTATACTTTTAAGAGAGTAGCAAAATCTTTTTTTTTTTTTTAATATGTTGTTCCGGCAAAGTAGGATAATAATATTTGAGGGTGTTATAACTTTAAATTTCAAAATATAAAACACTCTCAAAGTTAATATTTCTATTTTGAACACGTTTGATGTATTAAAATATTTATAAATGTTATCTTCTATATTCATAGAGAGTGAACTTACTAATAAACAAATTTAATTATCTGTTTAAATAATCAAAGTTATTTTATAAATACAACCATTAATATTTGCTACCTGTGTATATAAAGGTTTACGTAGATATTTTTCGAAACATTTTAAAAATTCTTTACATTTGAGATAATTGTCTATATATAAGTAATCACACACACATAAAACAAACTGAGGGTTTTTTTGCGCAGGGCTGGGGCTTTTTGTTATTGTTGTACTCTTAATATATTCCATAGTTTTTAGCATTAAAAAGAGAGCAGCCATATTTTCTTCTCGTTAGTCTTTTTCCACGGAAATACAGTTCTCAAGTTTAGATATCTGATATAATTCACACACACACATAAAGCTATTATTAAGACACCAGTCTTATACAGAATTTCCTCTCTCATTGTCGGCTAGCAACGATATCCCCACAATGATCAATTACTATCATGTAGTGGAGAATAAAACGAGGAATCTAAGTTATTTTTCCTACTTACACACTGCTTTGTAAGATTTATGCAGGGACAGAGCAACCATTCGACTTGATATGGCGCTTGAAAGATTCTTTGCACTGAGGTAAGTTGGCTGTCGTTTACGTTTAAGAAGAACGGCTATCTTTTTCTTCGTTAATATACTGGTACTTAAAGATGTAATGAGATATTTCAATTTCTATTTTTCTTTGCAAAGATGTATAGTTCACACATACACAATAAATACATCGTCATTTTGTTTTAAAGGAGAGATGCACTTTCTGAAGCAAATATCCCCCACAGCCGATGTTCTTCTTAGCAGGTTAGACGAGCAGGGTTTCAACATCTTGATTAATAGTTAGTGGCATTTATATTTTGTGCTCTTGTAGAATTACCCAATATAAACATTAGCGAGTAAAGTTAATCAGGCCTCCAGGAAAAAATGTATTTTCAAAACCGTTTTTATTCTCTAGCTTTCTCCTGTAGAAGGGCGTCCGTGCCTGGAAGCTAGAGAATAAAAATGTTTTGAAAAGACAATTTTCCCTGGAGAACTGATTAATTTTGCTCACTATTGATACAAGGGATTATTTTATTAAATAAACATTAGTGAAGTAAAAATATGGTGTTCGATACAAGAAACAACCTTTACCTGTGTAGAAAATAGTACAAATGTGAAATTGTACTGAAATATAAGGAGATGCCCTTTTCCTAAATCTTCATCAGGTTTCAGGATAAATTAATTGACATTATCTCTGTTTAAGAAGATATTTCATGGCAGCATTATTCACTAAATATACAAGTAGGCGAATTAAACTTGTAGATGACACCTTCGAACATGATAATGTTATTAGTTATTAAAGATACGAAGATAAACATTATACACCCTCTGAACACGGGTAAATGGGTACACATATAAAATTAAAGTGCAGGCTCGAATTTTGTGATGGCGTTTATATAGCCTCAGTGATTTATTGATATATTTAAAAAAATCTAATTAAGAGATCAGTTGCTTTTCTGATAATGTTTATATGTGTGTTATTCGACTTCATCAGTTCAGCTTGGTTCATTTATCAGGAGTTATGAAGAGTCTAGAGCAGGGGTTGGCAAACTGCGGCTCGCGAGCCACATGCGGCTCTTTGTATAGTTCCATACGTAAATATTATTTATGCGAGTACTATTTATTATTGGCAAGAAAATAAATTGTCGCTCTTCAAAAACTTTAAAATTTTGTAAATTGTAATTTTTGACTCTTCTTATTCAAAAGTTTGCTGGCCCCTGTTCTAGAGCATGAATCGGCAAACTTTTAAGTAGGAAGAGTAAAAAATTACAATTTACAAAATATCAAGTTTTTAAAGAGCCACAATTTTTTTTTCTTGCCAATGATAAATAGTAAAATAAAAGGACCTAAAAGCGCGAATATTTCTTTTATACATAAAACGAACTTCTACTGTCCTTACTGCGATGAAAAAATATATTGGGAGGGCTTGGCTCATCAGTGGTGAACCCTCCCAGCGGTTTCGCCAATTTAATCCACCAGACCGCGTCTCAGAGCTCTAATATTGTATTGGATCATTCTGCTTTTATATGCTACACTGAAGGATGGAATCTTAGAAATGGTTCTCAAGTAAACTATGGACATAAGCTTATAGGACAGTAGAATTACATTCAATTCAAATATTTGCTTCGAGCAATGCTCTTCAGGAAACTATAAAGACAAGGTCATTAGGAATAAATTAACACAAAGCAATAACGCGCCATCTATACACATAAAATAAAAGGACCTAAAAGCGCGAATGTTTCTTTTATACATAAAACGAACTTCTACTGTCCTTACTGCGATGAAAAAATATACTTGAATATAATTCTACTGTCCTATAAGCTTATGTCCATAGTTTACTTGAGAACCATTTCTAAGATTCCATCCTTCAATGTAGCATATAAAAGCAGAATGATCCAATACAATATTAGAGCTCTGAGAAGCGGTCTGGTGGATTAAATTGGCGAAACCGCTGGGAGGGTTCACCACTGATGAGCCAAGCCCTCCCAATATATTTTTTCATCGCAGTAAGGACAGTAGAAGTTCGTTTTATGTATAAAAGAAACATTCGCGCTTTTAGGTCCTTTTATTTTATGTGTATAGATGGCGCGTTATTGCTTTGTGTTAATGATAAATAGTACTTGCATAAATAAAAACTTCATTTATGTGAGTAATACACGCAGCTTCACATTCAAAGAGCCGCAGTTTTCCGATTCCTGGTCTAGTGAGCTAGAGGTAACGGACTTTCAAATTTTCATATTTACAGAGTATCTTTTCTAATAGGTCCCTCTGACGGGTATATGGGCATACAGTTAGAGTGAAAGACAGCTAAGGTAAAAATCTTTTATACTTATGGAGAGCTCTATATTTAGTTTCATTGACAAATGAAAAAAATTATAAAATTTCAACAATGCAAAATGTAAATAAATTACAATTTCTTTAATGATTGTTAAGCTTTTTTTAATATTCTGCAATTCCTTTTTTGTCCATGATATGTGAGTATTATTTCTAGTTTTCCTATGTCTAAAAGTTTTTAAATGGTCATTATACCTCTCAAAATTTACTTTTTTGCTCAGACGAAATTTTATAATTTGCACATATTCCCTTATATGTAAATGATGAACAAAATTTATATCAATAAATATACATTTTGGTTAAATAAGAGTGTATCATGTTTACACTTAAAGCATACTTTTTTACGTAACAAACACTTTCTCCCTCAATACAAGTATTTGTATTTTAAAAAGTTGTTTCTGGTAAATTTTAACACGTAGAACATGAATTTGCCCATCATTTTTCAAATTTAGCTCTATTTTTAAAGAAATATTTGAGAATATTCTATTTTAAATAGAAGATAGCATCGTTGTCATTTAAATATTTGGAAGATATTGACTCTTTAAACATAAATTTTAATCATCAATTAGGTAAAATACATATGGCATTACAATATTTTATATAAAAATGTTCAACAATGCATCTATTTTAATAAATATTTGCAAATACATGAATAATGCTTTTTGCAAATGCCTTTCGTATGTGAGAAATTCGAGAAAAACATAAAAGAAAGGAAGAAAGAGAAATTAAATTTTTAAATTTAAAATATAAATTATTATTGAGAAAGAAGTTTGAGAGAGAGATTTGAGATTGAAACTGATTTATTACAATGTCTATACAAGATTATATAAGGTTAAATACAGAATAAATATAAATATGAATAAATATGATTATATAATGATAAATGTATGAATAAATAGATAAAAATATATATAACTAGCGGATGTGTACCCGGCTTCGCCCGGTTTAGTGGACGAGCCGTCAGAAAGTGAAGTGGTCATTTCAAGAAGAGGAAGAGGACGACCAAGATATATTAGAACAGGAAAACCTGGCCGACCAAGAAAGGAGTACCCTACAGCCAATTTGTCAACGCAAGAACTTCTAGAGGCGAAATACTTGCCAGATCCAAAAGACGCTGAGGAAGCGCTGTCAGGAAGGGATTCTTATTTTTGGAAGAAAGCAATGGAGGAAGAGTTTGATTCCTTGATTGAGAACAAAACTTGGGAATTGGTTGATCCCCCTAAGAATCGAAACATCATAGGAACCAAATGGGTATTCAAAACGAAATGCAATAGTGATGGTTCTGTTGAGCGACATAAGGCTCGCCTGGTAGCAAAAGGCTATTCACAGCAGTACGGAATAGACTACGAGGAAACTTTTGCCCCAGTAGTGCGCCAGAGTACTATTAGAATGTTTTTAGCCTTGGCTGTTGAATACAACTTGATACTCCATCAGATGGACGTTCAATCTGCTTATTTGAATGGAGAAATTAAAGAAGAAATTTATATGACACAGCCGGAAAACTTCGTCTCAAGAAAATATCCAGAGAGAGTATGTCGACTCAAAAAGGCAATTTATGGGCTGAAACAAGCTGGAATAGTTTGGCATGAAAGGCTCGACAATGAATTAAAATATTTGGGACTGAAGCAAATTCAATCTGACAACTGTGTCTACATCAAACATCATGAAGGCATTCTTCTGGTGGCAATCTATGTTGATGATCTGATAATTGCGGCTGAAAGAGAAGACACGTTGAAATCCTTTAAAGAAAGTATGAAAAGGATATTCAAAATAAAGGATCTTGGAGGGATAAATTGTTGCCTGGGTATAAGGATACAAATGAAAGAGGATGGTTTAATATCCATAGATCAAGAGAGAGATATTGAAGAACTTCTGGCGAAATATAGAATGAAAGAGGCAAAGCCTATTTCTACACCCATGGACTCGAACTCCAAGTTAACAAAAATTTCATCTATAGAAGGTGAGAATGAGCCAGTGAAAAAGGTAGAATACCAATCACTGATTGGATCATTGATATATCTCTCAGTGTCGACAAGGCCCGATATAGCCTATGCAGTTAGTGCTTTGGGACAGTTCAGTAATGATCCTAGGAGACAGCACTGGAATGCTGCCAAGCGTGTCCTCCGCTATTTGAAAGGCACCTCATGTTTGAGGATTACCTACAGGAAATCTAATGAGGCTCTTCATGGTTATGTCGACGCTGATTGGGGTGGAAACCTCGTGGATAGAAAATCTCATACGGGAATTGTTTACTTCTTGGCAAGAGGTCCAATAGCCTGGGAATCGAAGAAGCAGCAGACTGTCACTCTTTCGAGCACAGAATCTGAGTACATCGCACTTTGTAAAGCAGGAAAGGCGGCAGTCTATCTTAGAGCGCTGTTGGATGAGATGGGATTTGGTGAATTGCTGAATGGACCGACTGTTCTGAAGACGGATAACCAGGGTGCTCAACAGCTGGCGAGAAATCCGGTTTATCATGCCAGAACTAAACATATTGACATCAAATGGCATTTCATCAGAAGCATTTGCAGCGATGGACTTGTCGAGGTCGTCCACACACCAACCCAAGAAAATGTTGCCGACATCCTTACTAAAGGCCTACCAAGGTTTTTGTATGAAAAACACGTCACTGGATTTGGAATGTAGAAATCTGATGAATTGAGAGGAAGTGTTAAAATGGCAATTCTCTCGGATTTCATGATATAATTATTTTGACCAGTGACCTGTTACTCTGTGGTGTGTTGCGGTGTATATATAAATGGAATATCTTTGTTAGTTAGTTAGTTGTGTTATCTTACCGTGACCGGTTCAATAAAATCCTCCGGTGATCAGTGCCCTCTCCTATCTTCCTCCTTTTTCAACATTAACATTACATTTTAACATTTAACACAAAAACGTTACAATTTTTTCTTTAAATATATATTAATATTGAAATGCCAAGTATTTTTTACGTCATTGGAATATTATATTACTAAATTCTCAAATTAAATTTATTATACTTGGAAAACATTTTAAGCATTGTTACAATTTATAAATATAATAATTTCACCAGACACCGCTAGAGGCGCTGCTTGCGAGTGAAAGTAGAAAATTTGCAAATAAAATTGCAAAGAATATTTATTTCAAATCAAATTCAAACCAGAAATCTTCCCAGTAGTATAGTAAATAACTTCCTAAAGTTTCACGGCGATTGGAAAATCTTACCTTTTAAAAACATTCATCGTGTGAACAAACTAACATTCACCGTGTAAACAAACCACGTGTTAATTATTAACCAATCAAATTCATTTATCGTCGCGACCAGTGCTGCGCCCAAGCGGTAAAAGGCTGGAACTAACGCTTTTTGGTTTTTTATTTTTTAAAAAAGCTGATTATCTTTTTTAGTTTTTTGAATAGCCTATATGTTAAACAAAATCTTCAGCTACCTACATGCGAAATTCCATAATGATTGAGTCAGTAGATTTTGCGTGAAGCGATAACAAACATCGATTTCGCATTTCATTTTTATAGATATAAGGATAATTGATGAATAAACATATATATACAATATATACAGTCTTCATTGATGGGGCCCACCGCAGGAAAGACTCCGCCACCGATGGACTGCGAGTGTTCCCTCCCACAGAGTGGGCAGGTCTAGGTGATGGCTGGCATTACCCAACTCAAGACCAAGATGGTACTTGTAAATGGTAGCCTTCGCCACACTTGTTATTTTTATTGCCTCGGGATGGAGGCCGACGCCGAAGCGCCAGGCCTGCAAATCCAGGAGCACTTCAGAGAGAGAGATGAATATTGCCACGTGGAAAATTAGGAAAAACAAACTTCAGGATGAGACAGCAATTTATTTAATGAAAGAACAAACTATGAATGATAAACAAAAGATAAGGAATGAGGTAAGTTTACAGAGTAGTAAAATATAAACATAAAAAAATGATACTCTGTTAATACTAGGGTAAAATAATAAATACTTCGCTACAATATATTAATCTAAGGACAAAGTGTTATAGTGAAGTAAAAAATATACACATGCATATCTCCGAGTACAATTTCACTTTATAGTACCAATTTCATATATACAGGGTGATCCAAAAGTCCCGCACTATTTTAAAGATTAATAACTCCGCGAATATTTGCGCTAGAGCAATGCGGTAAACACCATTGTATTCAGGATGCAATGGGATTTTTTATGGCAAATAATGAAAAATTCGAAATTGATTTTAGTTACAATTTTATTCGCCAGATGGCGCTCTACCAGAATCAGAGATTCAGCGGCCAAATTGTTTGATAAATTGAAAAATATAACTGATCGACACGTATTTTTCCTTTTTGAATACCAGGAAAGAACCCTAATAATATCAAATAACAAATTAATAAAACACCATTTCGCCAAAAGTATGAAGAATTGTTTAACGATTTTTAAATACAATCAGAGATATGTAAAATAGGTAAATGCAAATTAAAACATGTAGCAAAATATTTATTTTTTATATGAGGTTTTGTGAAATAGATTGAATGTTTGAAAAACACTGCTGATATAAATACACGAATTTTTGAAATGTTAATATAGTACCAAAAATTATGATGGCACTATTAATAGGATTTCTTGCTATAAGAAATGTGTAGTTTCTTGACTGATTGGCGACCCTTGACTATTTAACTGGATATTTGTCATGATCCAACAAATGAAATATAGAGGGGAGTGACAAAATATATTTGTCGTACTTTATTCCAAATATCCTATGGGCTTGTCAAATGTTATCATTGTTTATTATACTGTAAACAATTTTTAAAATGTGTCCCCTCAAATAAAAATAAATTTTAAATCGACCTTTTGCGTTGAAAAACGTGGTAGTAAAATCATTTTGTATTATTTTTTTTCACAATATTTCTAAATTTATTGGTGTACAGAAAATATTCCTTATGCTACATGTATTTCTTATGTATGTATTTCTATGTTATCTATTATCTATGTATTTCTTCTAATGAGCGAAAAGCGAAAAACTAAACATAAGGGGTAAAATTGTGTGTACCAGTGTTATTCGAGAAGTTATAACACTCTGGTTTGCATGACATAATATGTGAGCAAATGACAAACAAAATATTACTGTTCGCAAAAAAAAAAGAGTCAAGATGTGAGGACAGCATTTATTAACCCCATATCCCAACACAAAGAGCTGCAAAATATTGATAGATAATATAATACATGGCGGCTTATACAATACATGAGGTAACTGCCTTCTCTCTTGTATTAGGTCACAATCCTTGCTCAATGTGGCACCCTTCATTCTCAATCACCGCCTGCAGACGATAAATGACAGAATGGACAGCATTAAATAACATATCTGTTAAATTGATAAAGCGTGCCTCCTGATAGAAGCCTTCAACATGGCCAATGTGGCAGGCCAGCATCGATAAACACACGATTTAATGTATCCCCATAAACAAAAATCGCAAGGCGTCATGTCTGTTGATCTTGGAGGCCACTGGTATATAAAGTGGCAACCTATCACACGATTTTCACCGAACGTATCCTTCAGCAATTGTTTGGCACCTCGGGAGGTATGAGGAGGTCCTCCATCTTTCATGAATGTTATTTCGCTTAGTGCTTTTACCCTGCAATATGGGAATACCCTTTTCTCATAACGTTCACCAGTTACAAAAAACGGGTTTAAAAGTTCTTCCATTCATTTTTCAAAGAAAAATGACCCAATAATAAAAGAAGTGAACCCACACAAAACTGTAACTCTAGGCTGGTAAAGTGGGATTTCTGTAAAAATCCTAGGGTTTTCTGTTGCCCAAATGCGGCTGTTTTGAGTGTTAAATTCTCCGTTTAGAGAAAAGTGGGCATCATCTGTCCACAGAACATTCGACAGCCAGTTTTCATCAATATCAATTTGCCGGAAAACCCATGCAGCGAAATCTTGGCGCATCTCAAAATCGCCAACTTTCAGCTCGTGAAATCTTTGCATTTTGTATGGGTACACACAATAGAGACATTAAGTGAAGCGTCTTCGGATATCACAATCATACTTCGGCGAATTTAACGCCAAAAGTTCAATTCGGGGATCACCTGTCCAGGATAACAAAAGTCAGTAGGTTGAGGACATGCTAACCGACCTCGACCTTACACCGTTAAATAACGGAGAGAACACCTATCTAAGTCCACAGGCACAGAATCCGCAATAGACATCACAGCGATAAATTACAGCATCGCACCCACAACACAATGGAAAATCCTGAGAGATGCAATCAGTGACCACAGACCAATTTTAACAACCCTAAACTTCAAAATTGAGAATGTCCATTAGAATAAAAGAACATGGAACTTTAGGAAAGCCGACTTGAAAAAAATTCACACAAAAGCTTGAAGAACTGTGCAACGAAAAATTGAATTACAGAACGCTTGACAAAAACTTGGAAAAATTCTTTTCGAACATTTAAAAAGCTGCAAAAGAGCATCGATAACTAGAGGTAGACGTAAAGACCTGTGGATACCTTACTGGAAGGACCACAACATCGAGGCAATGATTTCAGAGAGAGAGAGACAATATCAATGGACTTCTTAAAACAAATAAAACAGAAAGGAACTCATTGAAATTATTCACAAAATATAACAAGAAATTTGGATATTCAAACAAGAAAAATGGCAGAATTCTGCGAAAAAAAAATGGATCCAAGAAAGGAAAGCCAACACTGGAATATAATTAGAGTGTTAGAGAACAATCAAAACCAACACCAATCCTCCAATACTCTAACCGATATGAATAGAACAGCGAGAACGAGAACAAACAGATGGCTGACATAATTGCTGAATATCTTTCAAGCACTTCCATACTCAACTATACGAATGAAGACAGGACTCTAAAAATAATATAAACCAGTTAGTTAAACAAGCAAGAAACTTCCATCAACAAGATATTTTCTCGAGAGACTTCACACTGAATGAGCTTAACTCATCAATAAAAAAATTCCAAGAGGTCACCAAGAGATAATCTAATCTTTGGTCAAATGATTAAAAACTTTGAAGTCAAAGCTAATAATCAACTCCTACGAATACTGAACATTTCATGGCAAACTGGTAAACTACCAAAGAATTGGAAGATATCAATTATAGTGCCAATACTGAAGCCAAACAAACTGCCAAGGAATACAAGAACTATCGGCCAATTGCTCTCGCCAGCATACTTTGTAAAATACCAGAACGAATTATCCACTCTAGGCTCATAGTCTGGCTCACAAAAAAATAATAAAATAAACCTCTACCAAACGGCCTATAGATATCAGCACTGTACAACTGATCAACTGTTCTACTTCTGTCAATCAATAATATATTCTTTCCGGGAAAAACCGCCAAAGAAGACCACGGCTATATTCCTTGATATGACCTCAGCTTTTGATCGAGTGTGGAGGGAGAAATTACGTGAAAAGCTGCACAACATCGGAGTAAGAGGAAAAACCTTAATCTGGATTGCAGACTTCTTAAGGGGAAGAAGGTTAAAGGTTCGGGTCAATGGAGAATTTTCCAAGGAAGGAAGAACATGGGCTGGTGTAACTCAGGGATCGGTGCTCAGTCCTCTACTCTATCTGCTATATATTAACGACATCCATCCTTACCTCACTGAAGACACAAAGGTTGCCTGATATGCAGATGATATTGCCATATGGCACACAAGTAGCAGCATAGAAAAATCGTAAAGGATACTGAAGACATCAATGAGAGGACTGGAGAAGTGGGCAATGGGACTCCAAATGACCATAAACCCAATAAAACCAAACCTATGCGTCTTCTCCACTCCCAGGGAAAAAGGCATAAATATAACCACAAAATAAGCATAAACAAACAAATAATTGATAAAATTAGAAATCCATAATACCTAGGTGTGATACTGCAGTCCTGGATCTTTCCAGATGGTCTCGAGGACCACGCCATCACCATCTCCTAAGCGGCGAAGTACGCGATCTACGTATTCATCGTAGATCGCAAAATGCGTGGTGTCGCTGGAGACCCACTGGCGATTCTCCACCAAACTCTGCAGCGCTGGCAGAGGCGCCATATTCATTGTACATAGTGTATATAATGCATATTATCTTTTTTTAATAGTGCAGACTGTGTATGTATTGACAAGATGTCAACAAAATTATTTTAATTATTATTTATGAGGAATTTTGATTTTCAGAGCACATAATTAGCACCTCAAATAGAGCTATCAGAAAACTAAACATTCTGAGAAGGCTATGTGGAACAAATTGGGGAGCAAAACCCAGAATTCTCAGAACAACATATACCACCTTAATAAGACCGATAATGGAATATGCAACACCGGTCTGGGCTCCCTCAAGCTCATCACTAAAAGTAAGACTAGACAGTGTTCAAGCAAAAGCGGCCAAAATAATCACTGGTGCTGTTTCATCCACCAACAATGAGAAAATTCAGAGAGAATGTGTTCTAGACCTACTCGCTCGAAAGCAGAAGACAAAATAAAAACAACTTGAATCGGCACTTCGGAAACGAGGAACCAGAGGACGAGATCTCTCTGACCACTTGTGGTTTGGTGGATCCGCCCTTTTCTGAGAATGAGGTGAAACTGACGGCTTTCAAGTTCGGGAAAAGGAAATCTCCTGGTCCCGAAGGGATCGATAACACGGTCGTGAAAGCCCTGGTAAGGATGCACCCATCGCTTCTTTCCAGGTTATTCAATAAGTGCCTGGAAACTGGTACATTTCCTGAGGCATGGAAGGTTGCCCGCGTAGTGCTTCTCGAAAGGTCTGGTAGAAAGGGTAATTCTCCTAATGATTATCGTCCGCTTTCTTTACTAGTGTGTCTAGGTAAGGTCCTGGATAGCCTACTAGCTCAGCGACTGAAGCACTGGCTAGAGAGTAATGAGCTCCTTTCCTCTTTCCAACATGGTTTTAGGGAAGGGAAGTCCACAACCACAGTTCTGAACGAGGTGTTAGAGGGGGTTGAGATGGGCTTAAATAAGGGTGCTTGGGTTCTTTTCGTGGCCCTGGACATTGATGGCGCGTTCAACTCCATGAGCTGGAACAAGCTGATGAGAAATTTGATGGACATGGGTTGTCCTGATAATTTGTGCAGCTTGATTCGTGACTTCCTGAGGGATAGACGGATTAGGCTCAGTTTTGGTGGGCGGAAGTTGGAAAGAAACTGTGCTAGGGGTTGCCCCCAGGGCTCTTGCTGCGGACCTATTCTGTGGAATATCCTGGTAAACACCGTTTTCCAGGAGGAGCTCCATGAGGGAGACAGGCTGGTTCTCTATGCTGACGACCAGTTCCTCATCATTGAGGCTGCTTCGAGAGCGAAGGCTGAGAAGTGTGTTGAAACTTCTCTCCAAATTTTCTCGAACTGGGCCCATGACTCTGGCCTTAAGTTCAATGTCTCCAAAACTAAAGCCCTCAGCTTTAAGCCTAGGGACATAAGAACTAAAAGGAAAGGGATCAAATGGGAACACAAGCCGGCTATCCGGATGGAAGGACGGAGGGTAGCGTTGGTCAATAGGATGACCATCCTGGGGGTGGTCATTGATGACAAGATGGGTTGGCAATACCAGGCGGAGGAGATGGTGGCGAGAGGCAGGGAGGCGTTGTGCAGGCCTGTCCTGGTTGGCTCTCAACAGGGGGGGGAGAGAAAGAGGGTACTATTTTTAGAAACCTCTGCCTCTCCTGTGTCGAGCCAATCTTGCTATATGCTTCCGGGGCTTTAGGCGCCGAAACAGGGATCAGAAGGTGGCAACAACTCTAGAGAGAGTGCAGAGGACAGCGGCACTCAGAATCACAGGGGGATATCGCACTACCAGCAGTGAGGCCTTTTTGGTCCTCGCTGGGTTTATTCCCCTGGGATTGAAACTAGAGGAGGAGACCATCAGACAGAAGATCTGGGAGAAAAGGGAATATGCCCTGGGACTTTAAGCGGGGGCTCTGGGATCGAAGAGGGACACAAGGAAGCCTCCGCAGTGGTTGCCAAAGTGGAATTGGAGTCCTAGAGGGCCGACGGGGATTGGCACGGAGGTTTTCACTGATGGTAGTAAGTCTGGAACCAATACTGGAGCTGGGGTAGTGATATACACTAATGGAGAGCTGATCTTCCAAGAAGGTTTAACACTCAGAGTGGACGAATTGGTCTTTTCAGCCGAGCTGGTTGCGATCAGGGTAGCCCTCAGAGTGTGTGCCGAGAAGAACTTCAGCCCGGACCGCCTCTATTCAGATTGTATGTCGGCCCTCGTCGTTATCAATCTGGAGAAAGGGCAACTCGCGCATCAAATAATCCAGGAGCTGGAGATGATGACGCGGGCTCCGGAGCTCCCTTGGTTTAGGAGACACAGCCTCAACGAAGGTAATGAGTTCGCAGACAGGATCGCTAAGGCAGGATGCTTTAGAGGTTGATCACTGAGGACCCCAGTGACCAAGAAAGAAGTTTATAGGAGGATCAGGGGTCACGTCCAGGACTTATGGTTGGACAGATGGAGGAACAGTGTGAAGGGGAGAGAGGTATTCAATGGGGTAACAACACCCAAGTACCTCTGTAAGGTAATGTCCCACAAACTCATTAGGGTAGTTCGGGACATGGGCTCTTCCCCAAGTCTCCACAGATTTAAAATTAATAGAAACCCTGATTGCGTCTATGGAGAAAGGGATGTGAATGCACGCCACTACGTCTTGGATTGTCCAAGGGTAGTGGGTGTGCAGGAAGAGAGAAGGAGGGCGAGGGGCGCGATTGAGAGTAAGCTGCTGAGAAATCACAGCAAGCTTCTTGAGAAAGCCCACGACGTGGCAGCTGAGCTTTTCCTCAGCTGTGAGTGAACAGAGTCGACCGGGGGCTGCCTCCCCGCGGTCCCTGCTGGACACAGTAGATAGTTTCCTATTTTGCTGTAATTAAAGGCCACCAGTATAGAAATCCTTCCAGACACGTTGTCTGGGAGGTGGTGTTTCCAGGTACAATGTCCAAGCACTAGCTTGGATACCGTTACTTGGCTTATGAGTTGAACAGAATAGCAGCGAAGGGCATGCTTCGCATGCCGGCTTGTGGACTGAAAGGTCTGGGTGGCCACCTGCTTCTAGGGTGTACCAACTGTGCTTAGGTGGGATCCTCCAGTTCTTGTTTATTTTGGCTACTGTTTCTATTTCTTTAAAAGTAAGTTTATTTTTCTGTAACAAGGGTTCTTTTGTGCCTTTTTTTCGCTAGCGCATCAGCAGCTTCATTGCCTTCAATGCTAACATGTAAGGGTATCCATTGAAGGTGAATTTTTGAGGTATTGAGAGTTTTTGGAGATAACCATATTATGTTCCTGCTTACTTTGTCTCTAAGTACCCCTGTGTGACTCAAGTGTTGTATGGCACTTCTACTATGAGTAAGAATCTATATATCGTGATGTTTAGTATTTCTGATGGATTTTAAGACTTCATAGATGGCTATAAGTTCTGATCTGAAGATTGAGCAAAAATCTGGGTTTCTTCTGTTCATTTTCTCATTGCCATTTGTGGTTTTAATGAGAGAGCCACTGCCAGTGTGTCCCAACTCGTCTCTGCTACCATCGGTATAGATAGTTATTGCATTTTTAGGAATTTTATTAATTATTTCAAATGATAATTGTTTTAAGTATTCTGAATTTTGGTATTGTTTGTTGGTGGGTTCGTTTAAAGTGGCATTAAAAATAACATTTTGTTAGTGGTTCGCATGTAGATATTTTTTCAGCTAAATAATATTTTTTCCACTTTATATTTTAAAAATCCATTTCTTTTGGCCAGGTGGAGAGAACCTTCTTTTTTGAGTCTTATATTGGGTTCCCAAATAAGTAGGTAATTGAATGTTCTGTTTTTATTTTCATAACTCTTGATTTTGTTTATATATTTTGGCAGATTGTAGCTTATTCTATCCTTTAAGGGCATAATGTCTGCCTCGCAAAGTACAATATTATTAGGGCAGGTATTTCGAAGACCTGTAATAATTCTAGGTGCATTTAGTTGTATCCTTTCCAGTGTTTTTATATTTGTTTCAGATGCTGTACCATAGATTTGATATCCATATTCCAAGATAGGTCTCATTAGAGATGTGTAAGTTAATTTTAGTGTTGTTGCTTCAGCTCTCCACTCTTCCTGAAATATATTTCAAGATTTTTAGTCGGTCTCTTCCTTTTCTAACAACTCCTTCAATATGTTTACTGGAGTTAATTTCTGGATCCAGGGTGTAGCCGAAATATTTAGGATGTTTATTATATTGCAATTGTTGTTCTTTCAGAATAATATTTGGTCTTATTTTGTATAGTTTCTTATCGGTAGTAAAAAGACAGGTTTCAGATTTTTGGGGGTTAAATTCTAATTTATGTTTATTAGCAAATTTTTCTAGGTGGAGAATAGTCTTGTTCAAATCTCTTTCAGCTTTTTTCCAGTTAGTGTTGCTGCTCCATAGAATAATGTCATCAGCGAAAAGTCCAATATTGGTTTTATGTGAAATTTTTTCTTCTATGCCTGCAATAAATAGGGTGAAGAGAGTTGGGCTAAGGACTGATCCTTGTGGTAATCCTTGGTACAATTTGAAGGTTTTAGATAGAGTGCCATTATATTTGACCCTGATGTATATATTTTTAAGGGAATCATTTATCCAAGTGATAGCTTTCCATCAATTTTGAAATGTTTGTATAATTTTGTAATTAACTTGTTTTTCCATACCCCTTATCAAAAGCTTGTGTAAGGTCTAAAAAGCAGCTATGGTGTGGTTAGTTGGCTTTTTGTTTTGTGCATCTTTTACCTTTTGTGTGAAAAATAAGAGTTGGACTATTGTCCCATGTCCTTTCCTAAATCCATATTGTTCTTCTGGTAAGAGATTTCTTGTGTCGGGGTGGTAGGTGAGTCGTCTGAATATATTTTTTTCCATTAATTTGCAGCAAATATTTGTGAGGGAGATAGGTCGGTAGTTTTTTGGGTCATCAGCAGATTTGTCAAGTTTTTTAATGGGAATTATTGTTGCATTTTTACAGTCTTGAGGCAATTTTCCAGTTTTCCAGTAGATATTGAAAATATTAAGAAGTCTTTCTTTGCCAATTTTGCCCAAGTTTGATATCATTCGGCCATGGATTCCATCTGGCCCAGGAGTCTTGTTTAGGTCAGTGTTTTCTAATGCATAATCTAGCTCTGTCATATTGATTTTTTTCATGGAAAATATTATGAGTGCTGGTGACATTTTTACAGTCATGAATAATCTTTCGGGCCTTTTTTCAACCTTGATTTTACTACTTATTTGATATGAATTAGCTAAAAGATTGGCAGCAATTTTGTCATTAGTTGCTGGTGTACCATCTGTATTCTCAATCATATTTGTGTTTTCAGTTTGTGGCTGGACTCTGTCAATTTGTTTTGCCAAATTCCAAAGTTTTGTATTTGGGTTTCTTGGGTTCAGGTTTTCACAAGTTTGTTTCCATTTTCCCCTTTTCACACTTACGTATAATCTTTTTATTTTTGTAATCACAATGTTCAGTTCAGTTCTACAATTTGTTTGGTTTTGGGTGCACTTTTTTGTAGTTCATTTCTTTTAGTTATAAGTGTTTCAATAATTTTTGCCTGGTGTGTAAAATTTGGAATCCATTTCTTAATATAACCTCTTGGTATTGACACTTTGGCTGCTTTAATAATGGTGTTTTCGAAAGATATCATATTAGCCTTTTTGAAGTTCCATAATTTTTCTTAATTGAGCTAGTTTTGGTCTTGGTGCTAATTTCTATCAAATTAGGCAAATGATCACTTTCAAAACCTTTTAATATTTGCTATTTGCATTTGTGGAAAATGTCAGGATAGTAAAAACTTATATCAAGGGCTTGTGCAGTATTATAGCTGTAGGAATGATGGGTAGGATTCCCATCATTTAAGCACATGAAGGCATTGTCGTCAAATATGTTTGATAGTATTTTGCCTCTTGGGTTTGGCGTAGAACATCACATAGTTGATGTTTGGCATTAAGGTCACCTAAAATAATAGTGTTGTCTGTAAGAAATTGAGCCATTGTTCCATCGTAAATAAATGTATTGTTTGGAGGGTGATACATATTGTATATGTTGATGGCTTTGTTTTGATTGAGGTAGACTTTGATACCTTGGGTTTCGAGGTATAATGTGTTTGGAATATTAACGGCTATGTCCTCATAGTACAAATTATTGATTAAAAATGCTAGGCCACGCCCTTTAACAGCATATACAGATGGATCTTCAGACCTTACCCTGAGTAATGGAGGGGCCGGAATTAACATAATACTGCAAGATGGAACAAACATCAAAATCAAAGAAGGAGCAGGACAGATTTCGTCAAACTTCACTTGTGAACTGACAGCTATCTGGAAAGCCCTTGATGTATGCCTTAACCAACCATCCCTGCTTCAAGCAGAAGGAATTTTAATATACAGCGACTCCATATCCGCTCTAGAAGCAATTCAGAAGGGCAATACTAAATTCACACAGAAAATACACTCGTTACTTACCCAACTGGAACCATTGGAGAATAACTGCATTCTACATTGGATCCCTGCCCATGCTGGGATCGGGGGTAATGAAATGGCATTTGAATTGGCAAAGGAAGCCAGAAAGTTGAGCCAAAGGAAAGAACAAATGTCATTATTTGACGCTGATTCTTTGTCAGAATACAAGATAATTAAACAAAAAAATAAGAAAAGATCAAAATGCGAAATAAACTCTGAGAGAAAAATGACAAAAACTATAACAAGACATAGAACAAAACACTATAAAGGAATGACAATACAGCCAGATGGCACAAGAACCTATAGGGCATGCAACAATTGTCCTGGTGTGGAACTTACACCTACCCACATATTCTCATAGCCAGCAATGGCCGCAGCCTTGCAGAAATTTGACATGGACCCAGAGCAGCAGCTTTACACACCCAAGATAGTGGACATTGCTGCTGATGTGATGGAGATGCATGGTACATCTGAGGCTCTTTATTGGACACGACAACAACAACGGCATTCCAGAGTAAAATAAATTATCAGAGATAGATACATATTTTTCAAATGAATTAAAATAAATATACTCGATACTGAGTGAGAGTTGAATTAAAAACATTAGAAATTTATTATCTTCGGAAACAAACCGTATCTAAAATATCAATTTTCTTTTTGCTACATGTTTTAATTTGCATTTACCTATTTTACATATCTCTGATTGCATTTGAAAATCGTTAACCAATTCTTCATACTTTTGGCGAAGTGGTGTTTTATTAATTTGTTATTTGATATTATTAGGGTTCTTTCCTGGTATTCAAAAAGGAAAAATACGTGTCGATCAGTTATATTTTTCAATTTATCAAACAATTTGGCCGCTGAATCTCTGATTCTGGTAGAGCGCCATCTGGCGAATAAAATTGTAACTAAAATCAATTGCGAATTTTACATTATTTGCCATAAAAAATCCCATTGCATCCTGAACACAATGGTGTTTACCGCATTGCTCTAGGGCGAATATTCGCGGAGTTATTAATTTTTAAAGTTGTGCGGGACTTTTGGATCACCCTGTATATAGATGGAAATTTTGCCGGGAGGAAATTGATCTAAAGAGACAAGGGTCGCCTCTCCCGTCAAAATAGACGTCTAAAACCAGACGCCATCTATTGACCGTCGCCGCAACTAGCGGCCTCGTGTCGGTGACAAAGCCACAACACCAGCTTTGGCAAACTCAAAAGCGTCCACCTAGAGACCATGGTTTCGGGCTGATGGCCCTCGTCAGTCTAGGGCGGACTTTATTCCATGAGATCCACACGGGATCTAATGGAATCTTGACAATCTGCCAAAAAGGTGTTTAGCTGGCAACGTGGCTGGGCCATATCTATGGCTAAAATATAGATGGAAATTTTGCCGGGAGGATATTGACGACGGTTTGTGGTGACGGTCAACAGATGGCGTCTAGTTTTGACCTGAGAGGCGACCCTTGTCTCTTTAGATCAATATCTTCCCGGAAAAATCCCATCTATATATATATGTGGTACTATAAAGTGAAATTGTACATGAATCAGGTGGCTATATTAAGAAAAACATGTGTATATACTTTTTTTTTTATTAATTTCCACATATCTTTATATTTTTCATTTTGCAAAAAAATTTTGATGTCATCACTTTTCCTCCAACAGAAGAACATCATGGATAAAATACATTATGTCGATAACTTGAAAAATTGAGCTATAACGGAAGTATATAAAATTAATTACCGAGGTAATCAGCACTAGACATTAACCCAAAAAATGTTTTTTTTATTATTATTTAAGCGAAAGTAAATATATTTTTAAGTTTTATCAATTATTCATATAAAAGGCAAATATATAATGCATAAAACTATTATATTAAAATCAAAGAAAGCATATCCTGACCACGAGCACATGATCTTTTTAGATGACAGAGCGCCATCTAGTGGAACAGAAATCAACTAAACGTTGATTTAACCTGTTCCCTGATATTTGGTCAACCCATTTTCTTGATAAATCAAGAAAAGCCATCCACGAACACGTTTTGATTCTAATGCCAACAACTGGCATTTTTTATTAATTCATTTTTTATTATTTTAGAATTATTTTTTTCATATGTTTAGCATATTTACGCAAGTTTGGCCTTAAATACCCATTTCTTGGTTTCTCAAAAGCCTCTGGGACCAAAACATTTCTAGTCGCAGTGGTACAGCCTGCACCACGCTCGCGAGGGCCAACAGCCTGAAACGCGTTCGTGGTTGGCGTTCCTTGATTTATCAAGAAAATGGGTTGGTCAAATATCAGGGAACAGGTTAAATCAATGTTTAGTTGATTTCTGTTCCACTAGATGGCGCTCTGCCATCTAAAAGGCTTATATGTTCGTGGTCAGGATATGTCTTTTTTTGATTTTAATACCAAAACCTGACCTTTTTATTAATTTATTTTTTAAACTTTTATATGTAAGCAACATTTAGTCGTATCATTCCAGAAAAGTCAAAAGGAAAATATCCCAGGTGAGAAGAATTAATTTAAGCCTAGAAAAAATCTGTGTTGTAATAAATTAGTAAATTTCTCAATTCTCCCTCTATAAATTCTCACGTTGGTTACCACAAGGGAGAGAATTGTTTCAATAAAGGATGTGTGCATAGAATGGTTTAAAGTCACGGGATTTCCTCCATATTCTACCTCTTACAACAAAGAGCTAGATCAATTTCATCATTGGAAGTCTAAAATTAATTGTAAAAATCTCTTATCTCAAATATTGAAGACATTTGGAATGATTTTATTGACAATTAGTCAATTTTTACAAAAAAAAAAAACAATGATAATATAAATGAATAAATGATAAGAATGTACAATGATTTTAGGAGCTAGGGAGGCTCCACCACCTTGATAAGGTCCTCCTCCAGACGAGGAGGGGGTCTTCTTGGACTCCTCGCATCTCCAGGCCCAGGAAGTGCTTGTAGATGCGGGTCTTGGCAGATGCTCAAATATTGAAGAGAGAAGACAAAGATTGAGATTGGTTTATTAATCATTCCTATAAGGCTATATAGGGTTAAATAAAGAGATCATTTTAATTTATAACAAATAAATTTACTGGCAATATGTTTCTTTTCAACAAATATTTGATGAAATTGTTGAAAATAAACACACATTACCAGTAAATGTATTCGTTACAAATTAAAACGATAGATGGCAATTGAATTTATAAAAGTGAAAATTGAAAATTAAGAAGTATCTATATCAGACGAATCCAACTAAGGATCGTCTGGTTTGATGTCACATTCCGCCCTAAAGTCGAGCTGCTAAGAGTTTTTATTATTATTTTTAATAACTCTGTGTATATATGTTTATATGTTAATTTTGTAATTATTCTTATTTTTTTTTAATTCATAGAAGCATTTTTCTTCCAGACATATTCAATTTTTTATCATCGTCATTTTTTTGGATATTGTTTTTTTTTCTTAGTTATCAAATCATTTGCAATTGTAATTTCTTCTATTTTTGTTGTGTTCATTTTTAATTAATAATATATATATATAACTGTGGTGTAATATTCAATTCAAGCATATATAGAACCAACATCGAATCATTTTTAAAACAAAGCAAAATCATAAGCTTATACAACTTTCAATTTTTCCCGGAACGCTCAATGTCGGCGGTCTCTTCCCGACCCTCCTTGAAGCGCTTGTACCACTCGAAAACTCGTCTTCGGCTCATGACGGCATCCCCGTAGGTTGTTTGCAACATCCAAAAACTTTCGGCACCCTTGAATCCGTTTTTCACACAGAACTTGATGCAAATTCGTTGATCCTCCATTTCGGTGTCTAACGAAATCGAAGCACGGGAAAAATGGCTTCACTTCGAACAGCCGCTGCTCGCGCTGTTGTGGCACGTGATTTTTGAAAATTGGCAGGTCTTCAAGCCAAGGGCGACGCTTGCGTTTGCCACAAACCGGGAGAAAATATATTGAGTTTTCAGGATTTTATGAGCAAAGTGTCGAAACTTTTTGATCAGAGTATATTAATCTAAGGTCAAAGTGTTATAGTGAAGTCAAAAATATACACATGCATATATCCGAGTACAATTTCACTTTATAGTACCATTTTCATATATATATATGCGTATTTACGCAAGTTTGGCCTTAAATACCCATTTCTTGGTTTTTCAGGAAGCCATTGGGACCAAAAATTGGTCGCAGTGGTTCAGCCTACTCCACTCTGACGAGCGCCAAAAGCGCGAAACACGTTCGTGGATGGCTTTTCTTGATTTATCAAGAAATTGGGTTGGTAAAATATCAGGGAACAGGCTAAATCAATGTTTAGTTGATTTCTGTTCCACCACATGGCGCTCTGCCTTCTGTAAAGCATATGTGCTCCTGGTCAGAATATGCCATTTTTAATATATATATATATATATATATATATGGTACTATAAAGTGAAATTGTACATGGATCAGTTGGCTATATTAAGAAAAAACATGTGTATGTCATAATATATGCTCTTTCAGGATTAATAAAACAAACCAACAGCCAACGAGAGAGAAATGGGCCGCTAAAGCGAGACACTTTAGACAACTAACTAACGACCATTTTTTGGCCACATTCCTGAGGGGGGCGTCACCGCCTGGCGACTATCCTGGTTAGCCCCCCCGGTTGTGTACACAGGGAGAACAGTCGTTCAGCTGATAACGTCTCGCTCGCTCTCTTTCGGCTGGCTGCCTGGATGATTTGCTCTAACAACTCGTCGTGTGATTATTTCTCTCCTCAACACATTTACCACTATATTGCCACATTGAAAAGTCGACAGGATCATATCACATCGAAAGTCGACAGGATCATATCACATGTATATACTTTTTTTAATTAATTTGCACTATATCTTTGGATTATTCATTCAACAATAAAATTTTGATGTCATCACTTTTCCTCCAACAGAAGAACATCATGGGTAAAATACATTATGTCGATAACTTGAAAAATTGAGCTATAACGAAAGTATATAAAATTATTTAGCGAGGTAATCAGCACTAGACGTTAACCCAAAAAATGTTTTTTTTATTATTATTTAAGCGAAAGAAAATATATTTTCAAGTTTTATCAATTATTCATATAAAAGGCAAATATATAATGCATAAAACTATTATATTAAAATCAAAGAAAGCATATCCTGACCACGAGCACATGAGCTTTTTAGATGTCAGAGCGCCATCTTGTGGAACAGAAATCAACTAAACGTTGATTTAACCTGTTCCCTGATATTTGGCCAACCCATTTTCTTGATAAATCAAGAAAAGCCATCCACGAACACGTTTTGATTTTAATACCAACACCTGGCCTTTTTTATTAATTCATTTTTTATTATTTTAGAATTATTTTTTCATATGTTTAGCATATTTACGCAAGTTTGGCCTTAAATACCCATTTCTTGGTTTCTCAAAAGCCTCTGGGACCAAAACATTTCTAGTCGCAGTGGTACAGCCTGCACCACGCTCACGAGGGTCAACAGCCTGAAACGCGTTCGTGGTTGGCTTTCCTTGATTTATCAAGAAAATGGGTTGGCCAAATATCAGGGTACAGGTTAAATCAATTTTTAGTTGATTTCTGTTCCACTAGATGGTGCTCTGCTTCTGTGCTCGTGGTCAGATTATGCCTTATTTGATTTTAATACTAACACCTGACCATTTTTATTATTTTATTTTTTAAACTTCTATATGTAAGCAAAATTTAGTAGTACCATTCCTAAACTCAAAAGGAAAATATCCCAGGTGAGAAGAACTAATTTAAGCTTAGAAGTTTCCGTGTTATAATAAACTAGCCGAATGACCCGGGCAACGCCCGGGTTTTACCCGATTAAATGTTTTATTCAAATACTATTCGTAACAATTATAAATTGGCGCCGTGGATGTCACTCTTGTGAAACGTCCCGCTCCAAACTTTGTGTCTGATAAGCGATATTTTTATAGAGAGATGATCTTGCTTTGTGTCTTTTGCTCGAATGAATGTTTTTTTCTGTTAGAATTTTGTCCCTGCATACTAAAAATAAACTGGCTTCACCCGTGGTCTCTGCTTTTTGGATTTTTTCCCGATATAATTTTGTATCTGATAATCAAACATAATACAGCAATATTGTCATCATCATTTTCTGACTAAAAACAACTTTTAATGCCCAGAACCTGTCAATTTCAATTTTTCTTGCCTAAAAATGCGAAAAATATCTCTTCCAGATTTTTCTCTATGTCCTGTTAAAACACGTTTTACATGTACATTAGGTCAGCTGATATTACTTCCCATCTTCACCGCTTTCACTATAAGTTTTTCCAGATTCTACTTTACATGCTGTTAAAATTTCAGTCAGATTAGTTACGTATTGTGGACGTGTATAGCCGACATAGGAACAAACACACATACATACATACACTGACTTTTATATATATAGGGATTAGTAAATTTCTCAATTCTCCCTCTATAAATTCTCACGTTGGTTACCACAAGGGAGAGAATTATCTCAATAAAGGATGTGTGCATAGAATGATTTAAAGTCATGGGATTTCCTCCATATTCTACCTCTTACAACAAAGAGCTAGATCAATTTCATCATTGGAAGTCTAAAATTAATTGGAAAAATCTCTTATCTCAAATATTGAAGACATTTGGAATGATTTTATTGACAATTAGTCAATTTTTACAGAAAAAAAAACAATGATAATATAAATGAATAAATGATAAGAATGTACAATGATTTTAGGAGCTAGGGAGGCTCCACCACCTTGATAAGGTCCTCCTCCAGACGAGGAGGGGTCTTCTTGGACTCCTCGCATCTCCAGGCCCAGGAAGTGCTTGTAGATGCGGGTCTTGGCAGATGATCAAATAATGCTCAAATATTGAAGAGAGAAGAGAAAGATTGAGATTGTTTTATTAATCATTTATATAATAATTCATAATTATTCATATATTTATTATTATTATTATTATTATTATTCAATAATTCATATGGCTAAATAAAGAGAAACTTTTAATTTGTAACAAATAAATTTACTGGCAATGTTTCTTTTCAACAAATATTTGATGAACTTGTTGAAAATAAACACATTGCCAGTAAACAAAGCTGTTACAAATTAAAACGATAGATGGCAATTGAATTTTATAAAATTGAAAATTGAAAATTAATAAGTATAGACATCAGATGAATCCAACTAAGGATCGTCTGGTTAGATGTCACATTCCGCCCTAAAGTCGAGCTGCTAAGAGTTTTTATTATAATTTTTAATAACTCTGTGTATATATGTTTATATGTTAATTTTGTAATTATTCTTATTTTTTTAATTCATAGAAGCATTTTTCTGCCAGACATATTCAATTTTCTATAATCATCATTTTTTTGGATTTTTTTTTTTCTTAGTTATCAAATCATTTGCAATTATAGTTTCTTTTTTTGTTGTTGTTGTGTTCCTTTTTAATCAATAATATATATATATATAGAACTAAGGTGTAATATTCAATTCAAGCATATGGAACCAACATCGATTCATTTTTAAAACAAAGCAAAATCATAAGCTTATACAACTTTCAATTTTTCATACACTGTGTATATATGTTTATATGATATTTGACCAGTAGTGTCTGGTCACGTGTGTGGATTTATTGTATATATATGGTGGATGGAAATAAAGTTTAGTTGAGTTTTTGTAAGACCATTGCTTTGAAACTAGTTAGGATTTTGGAAAGGCCGCTACATTTTAGGAGAAGACTTTTACACTAACTATGCCTCTAGGTTGAGAGTGAATTGAAGAAAACAGCTAAAAAAAGTTATCGAACACGAGCAGACGTAGATAAGACTTCTCCCCGACATGTGCTATGCCATGTCGAGGAATTGATTCAGAGCAGACCTTTTCTCAGGCGACAGGTACTCGAGGACGTCCTGTCCTTCCTCTTAGAAAGGGATATAACAGCGTCTCCTATCTCCTCCCTATAATAGTTTCTATATAGAGGTTCTAGGATAGTGTTGGCACTCAAGCTCTCGAACAACTCCTCTACCTGTTTTAAAGTGAGAGAAAAAGAGTGATTCAACATTTTCCTTTTCTTTTGACTACTTCTTGTATCAACAGTAATATGGCTAGTTCGAAACTCATCTAGACAGAACTTTCTGTTGATAGAAGTGACGGGAGAGTAGCAAGTTTGATCTGTAAGCGCTGATCTGTAAGTCGTTCTTACTACCCTAAGATGGAATGTTGCTATCACAGAGGAAGAGAATCCAATTTTATTACGCCATTTCGTGCATGATCACATCCTACGTAAGCACGGCAGATGGATGTCGCTATAACCTCTGGCGGAGAGCAGAAACTGAGGTGAAGGGAAAATATAAACTGAAAAGATCTTGAATGAATTATTATATGACTGAGCATGTTTATTGGCTACATTGTGTGCTCTTAATGGCAAAAGTGTCAACCAGTCAAAAGATGATATGACGGAGTAATATATCGGGACATTTGATGTCCTCTGTTGTGTCTTTGCATATTTGATCTTTGCATATTTGTTCTAGCCTGCCTAAGCCTGTAGAAGGACGTCCGAAAGCTTTCGAATAAAGTTCTTATAAGACACTCCTCTTCAATCGTCGTTATATTTTGATAATTTTCTTTGTTGTAGCACAATTCACATAGTTCCAGTTTAACTTATTTGTGCTATAAATAAGACGTATGGATGAAATTGAAGAGTCCAGCCCAGTGTTAGGAGTCGAGTTAGTCTTGTTACTTTAGATATCTTCTGTAGCTTTGGCTTGGAAATAAATAATATTTGTTCAAGCAGTATAAGAGTGATTTCATGGCCCAGAGCGACACAACTTCCTCAAATCTTTGATCAAATCGCGTCCACCAATTGGTTTACTCTCTAACACAGTTTCAACACAGATTCCTGAGAAAACTTTACGTTTTAACTTTAAAACAGCCTTGTGTGTTTAGAAATATAAATATTATATTTATTCTGGACCCCCCCCCCCCCCCCCCCCCTCTCTCTCTCTCTAAATATTTCCTACACTTTCACCAGCTTAAACACCTTTTGACAAATTCTTCCGGCTTTATAACTCTTCTAGTAGGATGTTATGAAATCTAAGCAGCCCCAGTACTGAGGAGAGTATCCCGAAACCTTGGGGTATATGCAAATTTTAAATCAATTTTACAAAACTGATATTGTGGCGTCAATCTGTGTACGTTGTATATTGAAGATTAATAAATGCATTGTTTTTGCGCATTTTCAAAATGCCTATTTCGATACATGAATACCACCATCTTTCTGCAATAGTACACTGCCTATAAGTAGAATTGTTTAAGATAACTGTGAGTTCTCCTATTGGTGTATATCGAAATTAGTAAATAATTCTTCTTTCTTTGTAAGCTGGAAGGATAGAGTAGAAAGTGAAGTATGTTTGTGACTCGATCCTGTATTGTGTATTAGTTCACAGGTTGAATGATGACCACTCTACAAACGTAGTTCTACAGAATTTATATTGCTGTAAAATACACTCATGGACAAAACTTGAGGAATTTGTACCTTTTAGCATTTATATCGGTATTCAGACAATATCTCTGAAAGATATTATAGTGACTTTTATTGAAGACATACGAGATAATCAAGTGTAAACAAAATTGCCTCTGTTTCCTTCAAGCGAAAAAATTAACAGAAGAAACTTAAAAATAAGAAACTTCGTTAAGTTTTGTCCATGAGTGTATAAGCGCATAGCAGCATATATTATTATTATTTATTTAGGTTACCCAGATTTCTGGAGCGTACAGAAGTCGCCAACTACCCGGGCTGTCCTTTTTAAAAGCTTTTTATTTAACTTGCTTCCCTGTCTGTCTGTCCACAAATCTTGTAATCGACTTTTAATATACTTCTAGAGCATGTAGGAATCTGAAATTTGGTACACTTTTCAGAACCCGATGACAATGCAAGTTGACAAATTTCAGACTTCTGGGTTGTCAGGGTGGCCGGAAATTGGCAAATTTCCAAATTGCCTTTAAAATTTTCAAATTTAATTTTAAAATACTTCCACATCACATAGAAGTATCAAAATTTTAACCCTCACTCAGTCCAATGATAAATGCAAGTTTACAAATTTTCAGACTTCTGGGTGGTCGGAGTGGCCAGAAATGAACAAATTTCCCTATTTCTTTTTAAGTCTTGTGTTACGCCCCTTACAAAGAATTGACCAATCCGCCTAATCCCCAGTGAACATTTGATTCTAAGTTTTGTAAACTCATGACTAAAAACTAACTAAATAATTAATAGGTAAAAATACATTTTAAGAAGAGATTTTATTTAAATGCACTAAAAATGAAAAATATATATATACATTTTTTTATCTTCTGTCATTGAGCAATTAGATGTGTCTCAATGAAAATAAAAGCGGCGGGGGATGATCATATTTAGAGAAGAGGTAAAAATATATCAAACACTTATAAAAATCGCTAATCAGTTGCTACATATTAAATCACATTAGGTTCGAAATTCCTGAGGATTGAACCTTAATTGAATATGAGCAAATAACGCGTCATCTACATGTGAATTTTTCTTTTAAAAATTGGGGCAAAACTTCCTGCTGTTCTAGCTGAGATGAAAGATCTTGGAAATGCCTGGCTCATCGTCATCTTTTATTTACACTCATAGGCAAAACTTAAGGAAATAGAAAATCTTTGATGTCGCCGGTCGGTTTTTTTTTTTTTTTGAAAGAGACAGAGGCAATTTTGTTCATACTTGGTTATCTCGTGTGTCTTCAATAAAAGTCACTGTGTATCAAATATTTTTCAGAGTTATTGTCTGAATCTGATATACATGCTAAAAGGTACAACTTCTTAAGTTTTGTCCAGGAGTGTAATGGTGTGTGTATGCATACGAAGGAAATAAATAATTAATAGTATTCGAACGATGTGGTAGTTTAAACTGAAGGTAATATTCAGCACTTATGATCCACGCCCTTCCAAAATTTTAATAATTGCAATAAAAGCAACCATTGAAAATTTATACAAGGAACATTACGGGAGATCACTAGACATTTGGCCCAACCCGAAACCAGGCGTCTTATTGGTCGTGACGTCACGGCACGATGTAAACAATACACGTGAATGGTTCTTACGACGCGTCTCTGCCTGACGATTCTTTTTTAACTCGTCGCACGTTAAAACGCGCTAACAAAAAAAAAAAAAGAGCAAAACATTTTCTTAACAACAAAACTACTATACATAAGACGGGATTCATATAAAAAAAAAACTTTTTTTTTTTTTGCTTATCCATGTGGTACAGGCCATGATAATCATGGTAGGTAGAAGTAGGAGACAGCTTTTACTGTAAGTGCACTACATGTTTACACATGTGAAAAGAAGTTCGAATTAGCACTTACAAATGTGCCAGAGCCCCGTTTGGTTACTTGCACTCGCTGGTGGGGTTAGACTTTTCAAGAATCGGGGGCCAATGGAGCATTTTTTTTTTTAAACAGAAAAAAGTGCCCAATGCGAGAATCGAACCCGGGTCTTAGCGGTCGAAAACCCAACGGTTTAGACCATCCTTCCACCGACTCCCTAAAATT
Organism: Cordylochernes scorpioides; assembly: GCA_030710605.1. Lineage (NCBI taxonomy): Eukaryota > Metazoa > Arthropoda > Arachnida > Pseudoscorpiones > Chernetidae > Cordylochernes > Cordylochernes scorpioides. Next base: position 183,333,096 of record CP092864.1, read on the forward strand.
CATAATTGTTTTGATATACTTTAACGCGTGGAATTATCGCATTTTTATAAACAATAACAAAAAGGCAGACGGAATAATATACGCAGAAGACAAATGAGTAAAGGGAAATGTACCATACGATAGGGGTGCTAAAAGACCTTGGCCTCCCTCACTCCCTTTCTCAGGTAAATGTGCCCCTAATTATCAGTATGTAGGAGCATCGTGGGGCAATCTCCTTTAGTACAAGGGCGCTCAAGACTTCCTTCCTTCCTTCACTGAAGGATACATCCGCAGGTGCTACTAATCCTTCCAAACATTTGACCGAATTCCTTTCAGACGATTGCTGTGTAAGGTCGTTTGGTGATTTATTGAATCCTTCCTTTTGTTATCAAGCTATTATACAATGTTGTCAGATCTCTCCCTTGTTTATAGATGGGAAAGGGAAAACTCTAAGTAGTCATTTCGAAATATTTGTAATAAATGGTATTTTTATTTCATATTTTATATAGATTTAAGATATTATAAATATTTTAACTTAGTGTATTGTTCCATTAAACATTGCCGTAGCATATTTTGAATTTTAATATGCGATGATAACAATGTTATTAAGAAAGATATTCATAGGGTCTATCAAAATTCGACACTATTATAGACGCGTATGATTCTTTTTAAAAATAAACAATTTCTACTGTCCTTACTTCAATGTAAAAATTAATGGGAGGGCCTGGCTCGTCAGTGGTATTTTTTCCATTGAAGTAAGGACAGTAGAAATTGTTTATTTTTAAAAAGAAGCATACGCGTCTATAATAGTTTCGAATTTTGATAACAGATGGCGCGCTAATGCATCATCATAGTTTCTATATTATGATGATTCTAAATAATGAACGGTGTATTGCCGGACTGAGAATCCTCTCGGTGCTCTTTACTGATGATCGCCCCAGAATATTTAAAACAGACGGTTGGACATGCAATATTTGCGGGACAAGAATGGAGCCGGGGCTACATCACCATATACTCTCATGTATGGGGCTGAAAGACGAACGAGAAGTGCTCCTCAGTGAAATAGGCCTTGAGGGACTCTCTTTGGAGCTCCTGTTGAATGAGGTGGTGAGAAACAGAGCTGGAGCGTTTGCGTTGTTCAAATTTTGGAAGACGGCTGAAGAGAAAAGGAAGCTATATACATAATCTAATTGATGTAAATAATTATATGCAAATAATCTTTGTCAGGATTAGAATGACGAATCCTGTATGGGACTTTGATTCCAGTAAAAGACTTGTTGCTGCTGTTATATATAGTTACAGTGTAGAAAATACTATACTATACCTACTACTTATAGGTTTCTCTCTGTATTCTTAGTTCTCTTCTCTTCAATTACTCCGTAAACTGGCGAATCCTTTTAAGGACGAGAGGTCCTCAATAAAGGCTTTTGTTGTTGTTGTTGATTCTAAATAATATTATTTAGAAAAATAGTTATACATATTTAGCAATAGTTTCAATTTGTTACTATCCCCGGCGAGCTGAGTTTTTCAAGGAACTTTCTACGAAGCCTGGTCAAAGTTTTCCGAGATATCAAAAAGAGGAACGCATCGTACGAATGGTTTTAATCTTTTTCTAAAAACATAGAGTTTTCTTTTTTAAAGTTAATTCTATTCTTTTTCGTTTTTGCCTTCTCTAAATACAAGGTTGTCCCAAAAGTTCGTAAACAATTCCAAAAAATGAAATACCAATATTATTCGCCGTTATGTATAATGTCTTTGTATTATGTATAAAGTAATTGTATTATGTATTCGCGCCGTAATAATATTATTCACCAAGTAATAAGAAAAAAACGTTTTAATAAAACACAAACTTTTGGGACAACCTTATATGTTTATGTAATATGATGCAATAGTTGTTATATCACTGTAATATTTGTTGTATTACACTGTTGTAGAATCTGTCGACTTAACCGTTCTGTGGCAATATCGTTGCGGGGTTCCTTGTTGTTGGATTTGAATGGTGAGGATTGGTTGAAGCGCAGTCGTTGAGTGGTAAGTGAAGCACACAGTTAGGAATAATCAGGACACATGATGAGGTTTGAAAATAAAAGGCAACTGGATTGGAGGAAAGAAAGCTTGAGAAGACGGAGCGATTTTGATTGTTAATTAACTGATCACATGGTGGTGATTGTACTTAGCTATGAGCTGAGCGGGGAGAGGTCCTGGGCCGATGTCACCTCGTTGGAAGTGAAGGAGCAACTCTAGGTGTTGTTCCTATGAGAGCTAAGACACTACTCACCATTCTTGTCTTTCGATTTAACACCACGAGTCAGTTTCTCTCTGATTGGTTGAGAGATCTCACATGATCTTTCCCTATTGGTTGACCTACTTAAGGTGCTATCTTCTGATAGGCCGGCGGCTTCCTTTGGTGAAAGCTGTGCCCTGCCTGGTATATCTGATTTCGTCAGGAAGTGTTTGGTGTCTTGACGCTTATAGTTTCGAAGGATATTAGACACGTCCTGTTTTTGCCGGAAGTACTGGATATCTCTCAAACTTTTATAACTTCTGGTCACTCGACACGTCCTGTTTGTCAGGAAGTATTGAGTGAATCTTGGCTAAAATAACTTCTGCGGTCACTAGAGACGCCCGGTCTCTGCCCCTGCAGTATTGACACAGGGGTGCCAAAATAGTCGTGCCAGCTTTAGTCTTACTTCCTATATCTTTTGTTACTTTCTTTCCTCCAGTTACCTTGTTCTTTATTAAGTCTTTGAAAATCATACATGGTACATACATAGTGGGTCGGGGTTGCATTTAATTATATACAAATTATGACAGATGCGCCCCCTACATGTGAAGAATTCAAGAAGGGGTTAGCCTGAGAGAATTCTGTAAAGTGAAAAATAATTTTGTGGGAAAATTAGTTGTAGGTATTGAGGGGCTATATACAAGCATTGCTGGTGACATAAGTAAGATAGAATGGGGTTGATGATATAGGTTGAGTATAATTAATAGAAATCAAAATTTTTTTTAATTGTAAGAAATCAATGAATGTTATGGTACATAGTGGACAAAAGAAAATGCGCCTAAACGAATTCTACCCGAGATAAGAAATGATATCGAGGGAGTTCTATTAAGGCTTTTGAAATCAAATAAAAATAATATAAAATTAGTTGAATGAAATCAAAATTGAATGTGTTTGGTTGAAAAAGAAAAATATTTTGTTGTATGGTGACGAAGACAACTGCTTAGTTACTTTTTTGCTCGAATTCTGAGAAAAAGGAATCGAGGAAATTTCATAAGGTGCCTTGAAATCAAAAACAAAATGAAATAAGAATAGTTGAATGAAATCAAAATTGAATGTGTTTGGTTGAATGGTGAGAAAAAAAAAAAGAAAAATGCCTAACCATATTCTAGTTCGAAATTGGGAATGAAATCGAAGGAATTCTATTAGGGCTTTTGAGAAATCAACATAAAATAAGATAAAATAAAAGTTGAATAAAATCAAAGTGAAGGCTTGGTTGCACAAAAAAAAAAGAAAAAGCCTTGTTGTATGAAAAAAAAGAGAAAATGCTTTGTTGCGTTGGTGAAAAAAAAGAATTGCCTAATTACTATCCTACTTGAGATTGGGAATGAAATCGAAGGGGTTTTCATTAGGTCTTTTGAGAAATCAAAATAAAAATAAAAATAAGAGTTGAACGAAATCAAAGTGAATGCTTGGTGCGTGGTGAGAAAAAAAAGGAAAATTGCCTAATTATATTCTAGCTCGGAATTGGGAATGGAGACCGAGGGAATTTTATTAGGGCTTTTGAGAAATCAAAAATAAAAATAATATAAAAGTTTTTTGAGCGAAATCAAAGTTGAGTGCTTGAAAAAAGGAAAAATGAAAAATAAAAAGGTTTCAACAATAAAGGGTGATTTAATGTTTTTAGTTTAATCGAAAACCAGTGTTTTCGTTGATAATTGAGTTGTGGCATTTTAAGCTAAGTGGTAAATAGAATGATAATTGATAAATAAAATGATAATATAAACTAATTGGGGAAAAAAAAATGATAATTAATGATAAAAGTGGTAATAAGTTGAAATAATTGATAAATTGATTAAATATTTAAATTTTAATTGAGAGAAAATAATAAAAATGATTGATATGAAAAATAAGATGTATTGGTTGGAACCCTTTGGTATCTACATGCCCTGATCTAAATGTATTGATTGTTCCATTTTGCCCTATAAATGTTTTAATTGCTCAATTATGTGTAACTTTTTGTCTTTGTGTGTGTTGTGAAAAAATGTTAGAAGTTTTTGTGTAAGAAATGTGTGAGACGAATTCTATGTGTTGTCAAGATCCTAAGGTCTGGGATGTCTACGCGTAGTTGGAATTTGTGCCTAGTGTGAAAAATGTAAAGCTTGGAAGTCTTTAAAAGAATAAAAGAATAGAAATGTGAACTCATTTGGAGTGTCTGTGTGTCTTAAGTTTCTTGTGAGAATATAATTGAACTATGTTTTTTGTAAAAGTCGATATGTAGCTCGTATTGGGATCCAAACTGAACGACACTTAGAGAATCCCACAGTTGACCTCAATTCAGCTGTTGGTCGAGGGGCCCCACGGTAATTAGAAACCGGAAGCAGGGGGGCGATGTGGAGAAACAAAGTCCCTCCCCGGGGTGATTCCCAATTTATCCCCCGTCTATTTATTTTGGGGTGTGGCTCGGGGCTTGTTTTTGGAGCGTGGTTTCTCCGACATTGTTTGGTCATCTTTTCAGCTACTGTTATCTCTTCGGAGTTTATTTAGGTTTTCTGCGAAGATGGTTCCTAAAATTATGAGAAGTTTTATAAATACTTGTCCACAATGAAGAATTGCTTGTCCACAATGAAAAACTGTTTGTCCAAAATTAAAAAATGCTTGTCCTAAATTAAAAACTACCTCTTGTAGTTCGAAGATTTTCTGATCGGGCATAGCATAGATAAACAAGTACTTAATGAGTAAAATTGGAATACAGTTGTACGGTAGAACTAATAAACAAAGGATAAAAATCAGATGAAAGATAGGATATTGCCCCATGTTCGTCCACAATTTTGTAACTGGGGACTCTGAAATATTTGTTTGATCCTTATTAATTGTAGAAATTAAATGATTGGTAGGTTCGCAGTTCTCCTGTTTGATATCTTTAGGGAGTGGTGTGATATGATTGAATTGGTTGTCAGGTTTACAGTTCTCCTGCTTGATCGTCAATGGTTTTATTAGAGATATGTCGGCGGTAATTGGTTTAGGTTGAGATGTGTGATCTTTTCTCTGACGTGGATGTGGTAATTTTGGCATTGTTTGTGTTGTGTGTACGCTGTGCTTTATGTACGAATTTTGTTTTGTTTGGATACCTGTGTCGGTATTTTTACGTGCAGGTTGTTTGTATTCATCGATTCTTCTAGCGAATCGGCAGGTGGGGCAGGTTTTTACCTGTTTTGCGATGTCTTGTGTCATGTTCTGCCAATAATATTGTGCTGAGATGAGTCTCGTCATCTTGGAGATGTTTGGGTGGTGGTGTTGTGTGTGTACGGACTTAAGAAGTCTGGTTGTAAATGAATTTGGGACTATAGTTTTAAGTACTCCTTTTCGGGAGACGGTGCGCAGTTTATTGGGATCCATAGTCACGCGGGATTTTCCCGGTGGAGAAGACTGTTGGCTCTTTATGAGTGGCGCATCTAGAAAGCCACAAAATGGGATACGAGTTACAACGCCCGTTTCATATTGTTGTACTCCATTTATGCTACGGACCTCATATTCGTATCTTGACAATCTTAACCTCCATCGAAACAATCTGCCTGACGGAGCTTTGATCTCTTTCAACCACTGCAATGCGGGATGGTCAGAAAATATCGTAAACTTTCTGTCCATTAGACAGGTGCGGAAGTTATCCACACTTTCCACAATGGCTAGGCATTGTAGTTCCAAGTCTGAATAATTTCGCTCGTGACTACGCAGAGATCGGCTGAAATGTTGAACGGTGTATGTCTTCCCATCAGGGTAGACTTGTTTAAGAACGCCTGTAATGCTGAATGTTGAGGTGTTACAGTACACCTGGCATGGTAGACCTTCCTGGTAAAGGTGTAATGTGGGGTGTGTGGTAAGGTTTTCTTTCAGGTTAGTGAACGCTTTCTGGCATTCGTCATCCCAGACCCACATGACATCCTTTTTTAGAAGGTTGACAAGTGGCGTCCGCAAGCGGGCGTGGTCCGGAATGAACTCTTTATAGGCGTTCACAGCTTTTAGGAAAGATCGCAAGGTTTTTCGATTGTGTGGTTGTTTGGTGGCGTGAATTTTTTCTATGTTTTGTGTAGACGGGATGATTGTATTATTCTTAACGGTTGTGCATGCGCTTGTTTGTTGTTGTTGTCTTTTGGCGTGCGTGTTGCGTTTGTTGTGCGGGTTGTGCGTGTTTGTCGCGTGGTGACGTATGGGTGCGTGTATGTTGTGAGGTACATTTGCGTAATTATAGTGTTGCGAAGTATGGTCATGTGTGGATTTTGTGTGGTAAGTGGGTGAGCTGTGTCGGTGTACGGACACTTGTTTGGGCATTATTGGAGTTGTAGATTGAAGTCGTGGTGGCTTTATATGTGGTGGGCATAAAGTATTGGTAATTGGGTTGAGCGAAAAGTTGTGTGGTGTGAGATTAGAATGGTGGCATGTAAATATTTGGGGTTTGGGCAATGAATGCAGGCAAGGGTTTCCATGTGTGAAAGCTTTGGGTGCTGTGCGAGTCCTTTGGGACAGGTTTTGGCCTAGCCCGTGCTTGCATTCATTTGACACATGTTTAAAGTGGTAGATAGTATTAGACAATGGGACGCCAAGTTGGAAAATAGTGCCGCGATTATAATTTAGTTTTAATTTATACTGATAAAGGGTTTTTAAGGTAAGAATTCCAAATGGCAAGGATGCATTTACCACGTGGAAGTTCTCTCTACGGGTTATTTGGCCTATTGTCAGAGGGAAAGTTAAATGTCCTATTATTTTCGTAAAACTATTTAGGGTGGATAGATCAAGGGAAGGTTTTTTAATACTTAAATTGGGAAGTTGTGCTTTTAATCTATTGTATAAATGATACGGCAATATGTTCGAACCTGCGTCTGGTTCAATGAGAAAGGTACATGGTAGGTCCTGGGTCAGATACAAGTCCAAAGTTAATTTGATGGTGTCATTGGGTGGATTGCCTACCTTAGTCTCGAAAAGTCTCCACTGTGGCGTCTTCGGCTTGGTGTGGTTGGCTTGGACTATCTGCTGGACCGGGTCGGGACCTTTTGCACTGTCCTCGCAATTGAAAGGGAAATTTAGTCATTTGTACTGCTTCCATTCGAGTGGACCGCGTTGTCGGTACACTGGGCCCGTGTCGCGTGGATTGCTTCCGTGTGTACGGGTACGGCATGGCGGATGGCGACTCCTCGGTGGACGTCAGGTTGTTCGGACACGTACCGGCGGTGCGGGCGTCGGCTGTCCCGAGGGTGGCGCTCCGGAAGACCGCTTTCAGTTGCGGGGATCTCGCCCCTTGTAGCGCGGCGGTCAGTTCTAAAATTACCGTCGCCAGGATATGTCTTGTCGCTTCGTTCGTTGTCAGTTTCTTCTCTCTTGGTTTATCATTGCCTTTTGTTGTGTTGGCGCCTGGGTTAATTTCCATCTTCATCCTGATTAAGCTCTATAATCTTTATCCTGTCGACTTACTGTAATATGATGCAATAGTTGTTATATCACTGTAATATTTGTTGTATTACACTGTTGTAGAATCTGTCGACTTAACCGTTCTGTGGCAATATCGTTGCGGGGTTCCTTGTTGTTGGATTTGAATGGTGAGGATTGGTTGAAGCGCAGTCGTTGAGTGGTAAGTGAAGCACACAGTTAGGAATAATCAGGACACATGATGAGGTTTGAAAATAAAAGGCAACTGGATTGGAGGAAAGAAAGCTTGAGAAGACGGAGCGATTTTGATTGTTAATTAACTGATCACATGGTGGTGATTGTACTTAGCTATGAGCTGAGCGGGGAGAGGTCCTGGGCCGATGTCACCTCGTTGGAAGTGAAGGAGCAACTCTAGGTGTTGTTCCTATGAGAGCTAAGACACTACTCACCATTCTTGTCTTTCGATTTAACACCACGAGTCAGTTTCTCTCTGATTGGTTGAGAGATCTCACATGATCTTTCCCTATTGGTTGACCTACTTAAGGTGCTATCTTCTGATAGGCCGGCGGCTTCCTTTGGTGAAAGCTGTGCCCTGCCTGGTATATCTGATTTCGTCAGGAAGTGTTTGGTGTCTTGACGCTTATAGTTTCGAAGGATATTAGACACGTCCTGTTTTTGCCGGAAGTACTGGATATCTCTCAAACTTTTATAACTTCTGGTCACTCGACACGTCCTGTTTGTCAGGAAGTATTGAGTGAATCTTGGCTAAAATAACTTCTGCGGTCACTAGAGACGCCCGGTCTCTGCCCCTGCAGTATTGACACAGGGGTGCCAAAATAGTCGTGCCAGCTTTAGTCTTACTTCCTATATCTTTTGTTACTTTCTTTCCTCCAGTTACCTTGTTCTTTATTAAGTCTTTGAAAATCATACATGGTACATACATAGTGGGTCGGGGTTGCATTTAATTATATACAAATTATGACATTTATATTTTTTAAAATGAGCACCACAAACTTATATATTATTAAATGCTTGATAAATATTAAATTTCAACAATTTAAAATGTTTTAGCCGAGAAAATACAGCCTAGGATTCAAATATTAGAGATAAAGTTTATTTTTGGATATATGATTTTACTATGGTCAAAATTAATATTTTTTCTGCGAATTCATTGATTTATAAATATCATTAGAATATCAAATATTTAAACAAAGAATGACCGACTTCAGACATAAAAATGAGAACAAATGGTTCATGAATATGTTGATATTAGGAAAATTTGAAGTCAATGAACTGGCTAGAAAGGGACAATAAAACTACTGGAAGGTCACAAGATGAACTGTGAGTGATGGTCTCTAACAGATTGACTGCTTCGAATGAAGAGAAGATGAAAATATTCAAAGGTTTAATTCATAATTTGTAGACCCTTCTGGAGTTTTCCTCAGTTTAATCTGGTAAACACGGTTTTGAATATTGCTTTGTTTAAATATAGATGAAGAATTCTTCCTGATTTGAAATTAAACGAAAAAAAACATGGTGAAGGAAGACGAGTTTCTTTTATTGATGCATAGGTGCAAGCTTTCGGGTAAAAACCCTTCAACAGGCGAAAAATGAAGCGTGAAGGAAGACGAGTTTCTTTTATTGATGCATAGGTGCAAGCTTTCGGGTAAAAACTTTAAAACGCTTCATTTTTCGCCTGTTGAAGGGTTTTTACCCGAAAGCTTGCACCTATGCATCAATAAAAGAAACTCGTCTTCCTTCACCATGTTTTTTCCGTTTAATTGCTTTGTTTGTTTTACTTAAAAGGAAACATTACAATCATTACATTTCTAATAACAGATAGCGTAATATTATACTATGTTTTAACTAGTGTTTGTTTCCTTTGTTATTATAGTTAGAGAATTTCAAATTGATTCGGGGAAGTATCTTGTTTACGTAATTATGATTTGTATATAAATGAATTTCTTGGGCGACTTATCCTCATCTCAATCCGATAATTTTACAATTTTATGACTGAATGAATACAATGATGTTTGATCAAGGTCTTCCCTTTGGTTTATATAAATTCTACAAGACCGCAGTCATCGTACGGAAAAGACTAATGGATTCGCAGAATGTCGTGGTCCTTTTGGATGAAGAAAGCGAAGACTAGAACGCGGCTGTTTCCACACTTAGCCTGTTCACTGATACGCTAACCTTGACGTATGCACAAAGGAACGTGTGGCCACTGGACATGTGTCGGACCTGTAGGCTGTTGTTGGGTTCTGCGATGCCTGGAGTATAGGAGCTCCATCTATGCTTCCTTTCTTCCTGTGGTGGATCTGTATAAGACCGGTGGTCTTAATAAAATTGCGTGTGTATATAAATGAATTTAATTAAATAAAATTAATCCTGTTAGATGCATCTAAAGTTACAAATATGCAAACAAAGACTGATCTACTTCGGACATAAAAATAAGAGCAATTAATTTAAAAATGATATTGATGTTGGAAAATGTTATGGAAAAATGAATTGGCTAGAAGATGCCAAGAAAGCTACTGGGAGGTCACTAGATGAACTCCGAGTGATTGTAACTAACACATCAAATTGTATATAATATTTGTCCATATATTCACCTAGATTCGAACTCATTTTTATTAACGCTGACAACAACATATAAAATATTTGGTTTATGATAAATTTTTAACGGTATATATGAACATAAATAGTAGTATCTCGTGGTATATGATCTTGATTCGTTCCTGACATATAGGGTTGAACTTATTGACAAAACATAAGGGAGTGGAAAGTCTTTAATATCGCCAGTCTTCTACTTTTGAAGGAGACAGACAGAGGCAATTTTGTTCAGACTTGGTTATCTCGTGTGTCTTCAATAAAGGTTACTGTAATATTTTTCAGAGTTATTAACTGAATCCCGATATACATGCTAGAAGGTACAACTTCCTTAATGTTTGTCTTGAGTGTATATCAAATAGGAGGTATGGCAAACCAACTTTTCTCAAGTGAAGTAATGTTAAAATTATTAATCAACCTTCACATGTAAAATACTCTTTACTGTTGATATTATACCTACATTAATAAGGTTGTAAATAATCTAAACACTGTTAAAATATATCATAAAATCAATAAAGCTTCCAGGACTAAGTTTCTTGTTCAACTTTTTATTTTTAACCTTTCGGACGTGTCAGTCCTTCAACAGGAGTATCACATTAATAAATTAATGATAAATACTATTTTTATATACAAATTATTATTTACATATTTTAAATACTTATGATTATTGAGAGGCAGATAAAAAATATTACATTCTTTGTGTGTGAAAAACATTTTTTTTTTTTAAATATTCGTGCATGGTGGTGATACGTGCTGGTTAAACGATATCTCGAGAATTCAATATGTAGGAAAAATCGGCCGAAATTTAGAGAACAGAATTAAGGAACACCAACAGGGTTTATTGGGGAGAAGGGCGTTAAGCAAAATTGGGGAACATGCATTATTTTCAGGACATAGGCCAGATTGGAATGATATTGAGATATTTCATAGGAATATAGAATTTAAAAAGGAACGAATATTTTTAGAGGGATGGGTATTGCGAGAAATGGGGACAAGAACTATAAATACATTTGAAGATATTCCGCAACAATATGCTTCATTTTTAAATTAAAAAGTAGTTAAAAGCTAGATATAAATTTAACATAATAGTTAGAAATTTATAAAATAATATGTAATCTTTGTGATTATTATCATTATATTACTTTATTTATTTATTTTCAATTATAATTTTATTATTATATATTTATTTATTTCTCTCCAAGGTCATAGTCTTTGACGAGTTTAATATTTGTTTTTGACTCGTGCTTTAGATGTTGTACAAAATTCGAAAAACCGTGTGTGAACACCCTTGCAACCTCAGAACAATTTTTAACGCCTTACCAAATGCTTTATTTTTATTTATTTCTCCTGACGAAGACAAAAGATTTTTGTCGAAACGTTGAGAAAATTAAAAAACTCTAACTGGCCGAAGTGTCTATTTTTCACAGAAATCGAGAATTCAAATTGAATTTAATAAATTCGTGTTTAAATATACATTGATTTAAGAAATATACAAATTGCGAAGAAGACACAGAGAGTCTAAATGAAGCAACATGTGTCACAATACATAATGTATTCACTCTCACGTTCTGGGTGACTGCCCTTATCCTAACGATCACCATGTCCTATGTCCAAGGTCACAGCCATGTGATAAACACCCTGCTTCCCATTTAATTATTTTTTTTTTTATATATATACCGCCGAATCATCTCCTTTTTTTATGCAAAATTAACGATGAGGCTATTTTTACTTCACCTGATTATGCAATGCAACGTGATGCTATTTTGGTTTATAGAATGTATTTACAGAGAGAGTTTTGCCGGGGGAAAGCATTAACGTTTAGAGTTTCCATCTACTAGAATTAACTTGTAACAAGCAATTTTTTTTTCGAATTTGATAAAAGGCTTTTGAGCTATACGTTCTCTGCAACTAGCCCTATATTAGAAACCAAACATGTTTTAAAATATATAATGTAATTATAATGTGTATTTACAATTTTTCGTTTTTTTGATATGTACTAAAATAGGTACCTTTCCCTTTAATTATTCATCAGAAAGATTTTTATGTTCATCACCCTAGTAAAAAATCTTACTAGTGTTGATGAAGAATGAGCTACAATACCTGTTTTGGCAAATTAAGACAGAAAATCAAACTGTATATAATAGCCAGAAACTATCGTATACAGGTTGGGTTTTGTCTGAATTTGCCAGAATTGGGTGCTGCGCTGCCTGGAGTATAGGAGCTCCATCTATGATTCCTTTCTTCCTGTGATGAATCTGTATAAGACCGGTGGTCTTAATAAAGCTTTGTGTGTGTATGTGTGAATTTGCCAAAACTGGTATTGTGGCTCATTCTTTATTATCATTAGTAAAGTTTTTTTACTATGGTGATGCACAGTGCATCCTTCTGATGCACAATTTAAAGGAGAAGTGCCTCTTTTAGTACATGAATTTCTTCCTCCCGTAACTTTATGTCCTATTTTTAATATGCTTCAAAAGAGGTATTGATATATTAAATTATTTAATTAAAAAGGCATATATTGGATCAAAATATCATTATTAAATTATTATTTTTTAAATTTTAATTGCAATTATTCTTGAAATAAGAGATTTTTCGACCATTAGAGAATTTTTATTTCAAACTAGTCAAACTCTACTGGTTGAAGTCTCTATTATTTTAAGAACAATGACTGGCCGGCCAGACAACCTCTATCTTCAAGATAATTGTAATTGTTACACACGCATGCGTGCGATATAAGTAATAATATAACTTACAGAGGCTTTTACAAACATAATAGCATACTTTCCGTAGTATAAATAATGTACACAAAATATAAATATAAATAGTTAAACTGGCGAAACCGCTGGGAGGATTCACTACTGATGAAACCCTCCCAATAAATTTTCCATTACAGTAAGGACAGTAGAAAATTGTTTAATTTTTAAAGGAATCATATTGGTCTATAATAGTTTTGAATTCTCATAGATAGTTTTTAAAATATAAAAATATTTGTAAAATATATGTAGACTTGAACATTTTAGCCTGTCGCTATAAGTAAGGACACAAACGCGGGAATTGTCCTTGTAAGACTTCTTCAGGATGGCAAGCTGGTGCTCCCTGTGGATGCTCCTGCTGCACGCACCGAACCAAGCCCACCCTCATTTCAAGCGCCCCTCCTGTTACAGCCCTACCCGTTGCTACTGTAGTCGCAGATCCTCCTCCCAGCGACACAGTGAGAACAGAAGAGGCGATCGTCCTGACTCCTCCTACACCTGAAAATCAGAGTCTGAGTGTCCATCAAGTGTCTGAATCTCCCCTAGAACGGCGCACTATGGCTTAAATTCAGATGGACGTTCTCCTGAAGAACGAAAAGGTGTCTGCAGTCATAGATCGTACCCAGAAGCAGGGCCTTCAAAGGAAAAATCTTCTTCAGGTCTTCACGCACATTGGGAAGATGGTCAGGCTTCTACCCCTGGCCAGCGAGCTAATGGCTCGTACAAGGGAAACTAGTAATAAGTACCCTATACAAGAAGCTCTCGCGCACTATGAACTCTGCTAGGCCGCTCCAATGAACGTCAGAGTTGCAACCCTGAACACGCTCGGCATCTTTCTCTTCCTCGGAGAATCTAGCTTTGCTGTTTTATAAGGAGCATGAGATTGGCATCTAATTTCTGCATGAGACAAATTTCATGTCTCTGGACGATGTAGGAGCCTTCTGGCAAGGCTCTCATTGTGCCCGCAACGATTAACGTGGGATCAGGCGTTGCCTGCGTCTTCGCGCCCGGTATCTTTGTTCAGCGGCAGCAGATCCTATGGCTTGGAAATATATTTGTCATCGTCCTCACCTTCCGAGGAGTCTCCATGACGTGCATCAACACCCACGTCTCTCATGCTTCCGAAAAGCGATGCTGTTAGTTCCAGATCATCGCAGATTTAGCGTGTGAAAAAGGTTCAAGGATCCTCGGTGACCTGAACATCTCCGAGAAGTCGACGAAGGACCTAGAATCCAGTTTCATCAGAAACCCTTGCTGAGAACCTGGATCAAGTCGACATCGTTGATTTCACCAACTTCTTCTATGCTGCACTGTAGCACACCAGGGTCGCCATCATCGGAATTCGGGTCGACATGCAACGTATGAGAAGAATTCTACTTCCATCAGGCTTCTGAGACCGTGTCACCCAATACCAAACCATCGACTACGCCTACTCGGACCACTGTGCCGTCCTGTTCCAAACGGGAGAACCAGCTCCTACAAAATGTCCATGCATCGGCAAGCTGCTACAGCCATACCTGTTCGTCGATCGAATGAATACGTTCATGGATTAAATGTTGAAAGATCTGGCAAAAATTCACCCCGATGCTATCGTATTATTGGACCGGGGTTAAGGCAGATCTCGTCGCGGAGATACGGCCATCGGGCCTGCCGTCTCCGAGTCTGGCGATGGATACATCGAGAGGGAGCAAGGCACTTTCTGAGGCGGAGCCAAGAGGGAAGCACTGCCAGCTCCGAATATCCTTCCTTGTCGGACCTCGGGCGTTCCCTCCGAGTCAGACGACGCTCTCCTTCTACCTTCACCAACGACAACGGCAACGCCATCTCCGGGGGCCAGCTTAGGCGTTTCCTTCTGAAACGCTTAAGCAGTCGCATCGCCCAAGCGCTAAGTCCGGCAGAATCCATCTCCGACTTCCTCGCTACGTGATCACCTTGGAGTTTGACGAGTGGGATCAGCTCTTTCTCGCCAACATCTCCCGCGACCAGATAGCATGGGCCATCCTCCGCCTGCCAAATGGCCGTGCTTCAGGATGGGACGGACTACCCTGTGAGTTTGTCAAAAGCCTTTGAAGATTTTTTCGCCGAAGTTCTTTGGCAATTCTTCGAGGCTTCTCGACTTCTCGAGGTCTTGCCTTCATCTCTAAGGCACATCAAGGTTATTCTGTTGCCGAAGTCGCGAAGAGTTCCGGGACTACAGGCTTTTCGTCCAATCAGCCTATTTTTTGCTCTTGAGATGGGCAAAACGATATATGAACGATATAATAAAAGTATTTTTAATATATCTCTCTCAATCCCTATTATTTCACCATAGGCAATATTGATTTATGATAACAAAATGGACAATTCTTGCAACGGAGATGTCATGAAGCATAATCGCGCAGATCTGTTTTACTAGTCATACATAACATTCGATAACACGTGTTTGTTCACAAGAATCACCAGAATGGATTGAGGGTTGGTGGAATGGTATAAACTGTCTCTTTTCGATAGCCAAGATCCGACATCGAATCCCACAATTTTTCTGAATAAAAAATTGTATCAATGGACCCCGAATTTTTCAAAATTCCAAATCTACCAGTAAGTGCAAGTAGCTAAACGGAGCCCTGTCCCCTTTGTAAGTAAAAAGATCGAATTTCATTCAACTAAATATGTGTGAATATGGTGCACATGCGGTGAAAGCATTCGCTGACAACCCTCCATGATTATCATGGCCAGTACTAGGTGTATTAGGAATAATAAAAAAAAACATAGCTGAAGATGACTTTCTGTTGTTTTGATAAAAATTGTCTAATCTTTCCTAAACCAAAAATTAAAAATAAATTCTACATTCTCTAATATAAAATTTCCTCAAACTATTTTAAAGAACTGTTTTCACCTAGACTCTTATCACCGCTGCTATTGACAACAATTCCAAGCTACACTCCACTTCGAACACAGCACTACATCCTGCTGCGGTCGTCGCAGAACCTCCCCCAGCGACACAGCTATGACAGAAACGGCGGAAGAATCAGCTCTTTCTCCACCTAAATTACAAAACAGTTCCCAAGAGCCTCTATTGACCCAAGATCGGCTAACAATGTCTTTTATAAACAATGGACGTTCTCACGAAGAACGGGAGGGTGTCTACAGCAATCGACAGTGCCAAGCAGCTGGAACTGGGGAGAGATCTCATCAAGGCACTTGCACACAATTGGATAATGGAGAGGCTCCTCGCCCAATGTCCAACAGGGAAAGGCCATTTACACCCTGGCCAGCGAGCAAATGGCTCTGACAGACGAAATGAGCAGATCCTGTATAAGAAGTTCTCGCGAGCCAAATGAACGACGGATTTGCGACCCTGAATGAGTGAGTCATCGCAGCTCTTCGTTGGAGAATCTAGCGTTGCTGTTTTCCCAAGGGGCGTGATATTGACATCTACTTCTTTTGGAAGACCAACGTCGAGTCCTTGGACGACGCAGGAAACCTCTGCCACAGCTACAGTGCCCGCAACGGCCATCCTGGAATCAAGTCTCGCCTGCGTCTTCGTGGCCAGGGTCGTTGTTCACCGATAGGTAATCCCGTGACCTGACAAGATTACTGTCAGCGAAAATTCTCCTTGACGTGCGTCAATCCTCACATTTCTCATACTCGAGAAGCACAATGCCTCCAGTTCCAGATCATCGTAAATCTGGCTTGTCAAGAAGGTGCCCTGAATATCTCCGAGAAGTCAACTAAGGACTTGGCATCCAGTTCAGCAGAAGTCCTCGCGGTGCTACTGGATCAAGCCGACGTCGTCGACGTCGTCACCTTTTATTGTGCTGCACTGGACCAGGGTCGCCATCATCGGAAGTCGGGTCGACGCCCATTGTCTAGACAGAATTCTTCTTCCATCAGGTTTCTGTGACCGCGTCACCCAAGACCAAACTCTCGACTACGACTACTCGGATCTCCGTGCTGATCTGATCCTAGTGGGAGACTCTTATAAGACTTCCTTCCATCTACAAGCTCTGCTACGGAAAATTTATAGAATATCCTTCATCTCCGATGTCATGGAAACAATGGACCGGACAACAAGGCAGATCTGATCGCCGAAAAGCGGTCTATCGTGCTTGCCGTCGCCGAGTCCGGCAGTGGGAACATCGAGAGAACAAGCTACTCCTCGAGGAAGAGACTGGATGATAACCATGTCCGCTCTGACGATCCTTCCCTGTCGGATTCGGGCACTCCTTCCGAGCCAAACGTTGCTCTCCTCTCACCTACATCAACGACAGCGACAACGCCATCTCCGGAAACCAATTGAGACGTTTCCTGCCGAATTCCTCACAGAAGTGGCCCCGGTAGAGCTCGACGAGTGGCACTATCTATTTTAGACGACCTCTCCAGCGAACAGATTGAGACAACCATCCATTGCCTGCCAAATAGATGTTCTTCGGGATAGGACGAAATGTCATGCGAGTTTCTCAAGGCATTTGAAGATTTTTTCGCCTAAGTTCTTTGGCATTCTTAGAGGAATTTCGATTTCGCGAGGTCTTGCCCCCATCTTCAAGAGCCAGCAAGGTCATCCTGCCATTAAAATCTCACGGTGGTCTGGTTCTACATGTACTCCGGCAAATCAGTTTACCCGCGACCGACTACAGAATTCTCAGTGGCCTACTCATGAGCCATCTGCGTCGCTTCTCTCTCCATCGTCCCCGATTGTCAGATCTATGTCTGACAATAGCGCCTTGGCAGCGAGACATGGCGCCTCTGGCTGTGATCTCTAGGCCTTGGGTTCGGCGTTCGATAGCCTGAACAGGAGCTACCTGTCCGCCTTGTTAAAGTCGGCCTGCCATCTGCCTTCCACGGATGCGTTGCTTTCCTCTACGGAGAAGCAGACGCCACCATCCGGGTCGGAGATATCCAAATCAGAGAATTCCCTCTTTTTAACCGGGTAAGGCAAGACTGCCGCCTCAGTACCGCTCTCTTCAGCTTCGGAGTTATACGGGATGATACTGGGCCGCGGATTCATTGTTGCCTATGCGAATGATACCCTTCTCTTCCTATGGGATGACACTTAATTTGAGCTCGTGCCTCTGATTTTCTAAGAGGTTGCATAGCCTCTAAGATGACTGTCAAATTCGACATGATCTGATGGCTCTGGTGCGATTCCTGGAAGCACCCCCCCCGACGGATTCTCCATTGGAAAGGGGAATCTCGTGGATGTCCAAGCCGCTAACCGTCCTGGTCTGCACGGCATCTTGCTCGGGATGCCGTCGCCTCCCAGGCCTCCCACCTGAAAGGGGAGCTGGAACAAGCCATTTTAAACCGCGGCCTTTCATTGTTGGATTGTAATCGCAGGGCCAACAGCCTGGTCTTGGTATCCAGCATGCGCTATTTTTACGGCTATATTCCACCTGAAACGACCATCGATAGCTGCAGGCGCGTGTGGGGAACGAGCCGAGTTTTTTTTTTTTTTTTTTGGCTTTCTAGAGACGTTTTTCGGGTCCATTTTTCTAGATTGGCGTCGGCTGGCTGAACAAGGCGGATCAACTTCGGCTCGCCTACATGAAGGAATTCCAAGCCTCACGGCGTGAGGCCGCCAACGGCTACTCTTGTCTGGTCCGCTGTCGATCGTAACTGAGCCCACCCGCTTCTGACGTCTGGCTCTCTCTGAGAGGGAGGATACTTCTGAGAGTCTGGGAGGCCGCGTTGAGCGTCCTTAAGCTGGAGCACCGGGTTCTGCATCCCGCCTGTCTAAGAGCTCTGCGTCTCCCAGGAGACAACAGGTTCCCGCTGCCGCCTGACAAGGGGCTTCCCAGCGCTGGCGACAGGTGGGACGGAGACTTCTCCGATGGTGCCCTAGCATGCTCAACGCGGGCTGCGCTCCCGGACGCGAAATACCTTAGAACTTCTGCTAGCGTCTATTGCAGGTAAACTTGAGCTATCACGCGGAGCACGAGGAGAAGCCATCGACCTGCCGTGATCAACAGCCCCAATTACCCAGCCAGTGTGCGTGCCGGACACTGGACTCGGCACGACTGCAGGCGCATCCATTCTAAGACCCCTTTTAATCTAAGGCATTACCTAATACCATGTGTGCTTTCTTGGGGTACAATATGTTCAGTTTATTAATAAGGCTTTCGAAATTCTAACGTTACGATTACCCTCATCTCCTCTAAGTTTGAAATAATATTATAGGCCTTGAACTGGAGTAGTGATGTGACCTCGGCATTCCATTTGTCTACATGATCTCTAATCACTATTACCTAGAGATGAATAACTCGAGATCCTATCTCATCAAAAATTGGCAAGCATTGAGCTTCACCAAAATTATAAAGGTATACAAATAGGCAAAAATATCACACGTGAATATATTTATAAACATATCCGCATTATCTCACCCAATTTCTTTTTTTACTGAATACAGATAAATTCTTAGAAAAATTTACTTTGTCAAATAATTTTCAAAACTATAGCCAATGCTGTTAAAAAGCCTCTCTTCTACTCAAATTTTATATTCCTAATAATGATTCAATCTGTTATACTGACTATGTTTCAATTATTTCTCGAAGTAAAAAGGCCATAATGGAAAATGTATGTTCAGTTTATCTCTGGGTGCCATTTATATTGAGCTGATTCTCCTCGTAGTAGATTTCTCATCAGGAGCCCGGGCTGCAGCTCTTGACGGTTACCCCTAACATTGCTGGAGATATCGGTTTTGCTCTTCATTGGAAAATGGGTACCGTTGCCACGTTAGTCACCTTGGACCAGAATTTGGTCGAATATTCCACGGGTCCACGGGGAGACTGTAGGGAGGTGTGGTCGGATTTCTATCCACTTTCGAAAATTCATTATAAACCATATCATACAATATAATGCGGCTTATTATTGTAGAACGAAGTTTGACAACTATACCGCAAATGTTTCTTTTGAACGAAAAATCGAAATTTATTTTAAGGAGAAGAGAATTACTCTTCACAATTCATCCTATCATACTTCATCCCTAAGGTTAGAAATAATCGTTATTTCTTCTTAAAATAAATTTCGATTTTTCGTTTAAAAGAAAAATTTGCAGTATAGTTGTCAAACTTCGTTCTATAAACCATATCAATTTAGGTTTCGGAATGAACTTACAATCAGAACTGAAACACACAAAAAAATGTTTTATATATTTATATTTTTGCATACTAAAACCCAAATGTAATCATTAAAATTTAAAATAAGTTTTTACAACCTGTCGAACAAATAAAGCTCCTTGGCCTAAGTTTTTATATCCACACAATGGTCGCTGGGAAACTCAAGTTTGACCACTCATTGTTGATATTCTTAATAAAGTTCAGTGTTGATAAATGCTGGTTTCTCAATCAGAGTTACAAGATATGGGGTTTTTAAATGTAAAAACAAAGACTTGTACTTCATAAATCTGCCATCAGATCAAGGCTTATTTCTAAATTTTATCATAAATTTCAACTACTAGAGAGAGGAAAAAGGACTTAATTTAATCCAATATAAAGTGGAAAGTTGAGACGAATACAGCTACTTGGAGAAAAGGTATCCTGGCTAATATTCCAGACGGATTGAGTCAAGGATATTGAAATTTGATATGGTAAACTTCTCAATACAAGATCAGCGAATATTACAAAGTTGTTGATTATAATAGATACACTTTCGAAATTATTTGTCATCATATCATCTTGTGTACATCTCGCCCCCTCCCCTTATATATTTCTATAAATATATCTATATCATAACTTTGAAAATATACAAGTGTATAAACCTTGTTAATTTTAGAGTCACAATAATTGTTGTGTTCTGGTCTAGCGCAAGGGTGAGGTAGCGCTCTGTGTAGAGTTGATAAGTAAATCATTGCTCTGATATTGTTTATAATTCATATTTTTATTTTGATTAGAATTATACCAAAGAGAATATGAAGTGTAGGTTATTTTATTTGAAATTTTAAAATAGGGTAGAGGTCTATAAGTTGTTATTCAAAACAAAAAATATCATTTTATCTATTTTCATTTAATATAGATGTTGACTAATGCTTTTTTTTTAATTATCCCTCGTGTCATTGTCACAATGTCATGGAGACACATGTATCTTGTTCAGGATTAGTTGTGGTACAAGTCATGTTTAATGACTCACATGCATGAGAGCAGATGGTCTGGAGTTGTCTCTTCCTTTTTATAGATGGTGTATGTTGGGAAGATCTTAACTCCGCCTTCAAATTTGATCTTCTTTTGTGTCCCCGGGACAGACATGTGACATCTCCACGGGGTAGGTTGACATTGATGATCACCCCAGTTCTCTCAGGCAGGTACCACTGGTGAGCTAAATTAAAGAAGTTCTCCTTCATTTTCCTATTTTGGCTTGACTTGAATCAAAGTCCTGGTTTTCATTGGGTTGGGCAGCAGCTTTTGCCAAGGCATCTGCTTTTTCATTTCCGTGTAATCCAATGTGTGAGGGAATCCATTGGAATGTTATTGTCGAGTCATGGTGAAGAATCTCCATATTAGCAGAGATGTCGCTCAGTTGAGCTTGTATAGCAGTTAGTAAGTTCCTGGGTGGCCGACATGGAATCTATGAATGGGGGCACTGTCTACCTATCCAACTGAGACAAAGTCAGGTTAATTGCAATCAGTTAATTATTGAGGACTGAGCATCCTCTTGGATTGGTCTGTTGCAATTCTAAGGGTTGTTTTTTTTTTTTTTTGTATGTATAGGCGGAACTCCTAGATTTCACTCCTCATCTTTGGAGCTGTTTGTATATATTTTTTGATATTCTGAGCCGTATTCGTGGATTTTATCTAGAGCGAGGGTTTTTAAAAGGTGAGGATTTTCTTTTTGTTTGTTGCTTGTATTTCCTATGCTGAGATTGATGGTAAATTGTTTTCTTTTATGGTTTAGCGGGAGAGTGGGGTTATGTAGATGTTTGTTAGGAATGGTAGTGGGAGTTTGATGTTGCAGTATGATATGCATTGAAATTTTTTTCTTTATTCTGTTCAGAGGCTGCTATTCTTTAATTAGTCATATTTTTCTATGGTGTTTTAGATTGTTTTTTTTTCAACAAATTTATTTAATATAATTTGCCATCTGTTTATGATTGATGGTAGTTCAGCTTCAAATTCTGAGAGCTTCCCTGGAGTTATGTTTCTCAATCCACATATGATTCTGGCCGATTTTTTTTTTGTATTTTGACTATTTTTGTATGTTTTTATTGGAGGCTTGCATCCAAATTGGTGATGTATATTCTAATAAGGGTCTGATTATTGACATATATGTGTTATTTTTAATGTTTTGCCATTAGTTCCCCGGTATATATGCTTTTTAACAGGTTTAGTCTTTTTTTGCTCTGGTTCTTACATAGTCAATATGTTTGTTAAAAATGATAAGGAAGGGTCCAGTATAATTCCTAAATATTTTGTATTTAGGTTGTACACACCGGGTATTTTAGGTATTCGTTCGTTTTTGAGTTATGTGAGACCTAAGGTGGTTATTGATTGTAAATAGGAAAGTTTCAGATTAGGTTGTGTTGATTTTGACTTTTGATAGTTTTATTTTGAGTGATTTATTTAGATATTTTTTAGCGGAGTTCAAGTTTGAGAGTGAGATAAACACTAAATCGTAAAATAATGAGATTTAGGTGTGGTTGTTAAATATATCATCTAGGTAGATTGAGAAGAGAAGGGGCTCAAGATACTTCCCTGAGAGAGTCCATGCTTCACTTCCACCTCTTTAGAATAAGTATTGTTGTATCTGACTACAATTATTCAATTTCTTAGGAAGTCATAGATAAAATTGAAGATGTTCCCATTTATGCTATTTTTAAAAAGGTTTAACTAAAAGGTTTCTGTCTCCACACTCTGTCAAATGCATTTCTGAGGTCTATGAAGGCTGCTCTTATTGATATTTTGTGTTAGTTTGGCTTGGAAATTGTCCTGGGTGAGGTATAGGAGTTGGTCTATGGTTGAGTAATTTCGTCTGAATGCAGCTTGGTATTTTGGGAGTAGGTTTAGTCTATTGAGATAAATGTATATTCTCTAGAGGATCATTCTATCCATTTTTTTTGCCTGGGTTGGATGTGAGGGAAATGGTCCAGTAGTTTACGAATTGGCTTTCTGGTTTGTTTGGTTTGAGTATTGAAATGATGGTGGCTATTTTCCATTCTTTTGATGAGTCTTCTTTGTTTTATACTAGTGTTGTAGATATGTAGTAGCCATTCTAGAGCTGAAGGAGGTGGGTTTTTTTTTTATCATTACACCATGAATATAATCTGGGCTGTATGTTTTTTGTATATCTAATCTTACTATTACATATTTTAAATCATCTTGAGTAAAGAGTTCATTGAAGAGTTTTCTGTGTTTTTATGAATTAGCAGAGTTTTGAATGTGGCCTTTCTTGCTATTTTGGAATCAGCGCTTGTGTTCATATCCAAAGTGCTAATGTATCTATAGTGGTTTGTTAGTGTTTGCTATTTCAATTTCTTCAGCCATTACGTTTCCCAATGTGTTTTTTAGAGCATTTCTTTCTGTGGTATGATTATTCTGGTTGCCAGTTATTTGGAATTTTGCATATTTCTATAGTTTGTATTAGGAATGTAGGATCTAGTTTTTGACAAAGGTTATGCCATTTGTTTCTTTATAATACTAAATATTTCGTTTTGATTTCAGCAATTAAACTGTTATGTTCAATTTTTTGGGCTAGATTGTTGGATGTTAAAATGTCTGGTAAAGGCTGTTTTAATGTTGGATTTTTATCGTAGTTCTTGATGAATTTGGGTATAGTGTGGTATCACGTTTTTTTCTGTAGCCCTTGGGTAGGCTTGTGGCTGCTTCTAATATAATTGTTTTTGGAGTTATAAATACCTGTTCAGCTCTCCAATCTGTTTTGTTAAAATTCCAGTTTCATGGGGATGTTTAGTGCCTCTTGGGTTGATGTTCACCAATACAAAGCTTATGGTCGCTTCCCATTGGTTCAAGAACAGACCATAGGGTACAACTTTGAAGATATGGGGAAACGGCGGTAATATCACTAGTCCCATATGAATATGTCAGGTATGTGGTCTCTTCTGTATTTATTGGAATTAAATTAGTTTCATCAAAAAAGTCAGGAAGTATTTCTCCTATTTGGTTTTCTTCGGTGGATCCCTAGATGGGGTGATTGGCATTTAGATCTCCTAGAAGTATTGAAGACCCATCCAGAAGGTGAGAGATAAATGAGAGTGCAGGGCCAGGCTTATTTGGGGGGTGATAGCAGTTAAATATATTAAGTGGTCTTTTAAAGGATTTTATTATCTGTATACCTTGGATTTCTGTGTGTCCAGTGTGATCTCCAATGTGTGTATTTTTGAAAAAGAGGTTTCTGATCAGAGTAAGCAGACCTCCTCCATTATGGTTATTGGGTCTTTTCTGCCGGATGATGTTATATTGATTCATACTGATTTTTGGCACACTCATGGAATCCGCATTAGAGAGGTATTTCTGTATTGTATAGATGATGGACAATTTAGAAAGTTATAGGACGTATTTTCATAAAATTATTTTCCACATACTCGTATATAGGAAAGTAAGAAAATATATTTGAACAGAAATCTAATACATAGCCTTGATTTTTCTAAAATACAAGTACACTTGTATTTACAAGTACAATACAGTACATTTGTATGCTGATTCTATTCCAGAAACTCCCAGCTCCTTCCGAGCTTAATGTCTAGCAATTTCATTCTTGAATATGTTTATTTTAAGTTGAATGAAAACTTTAAGAAAGTTTGGTATTTTTTATTACAAACGTATAAAATATGTGTGAAAAAAATTAAAATACTCTTGCTCATTATTTTGGTATTTCGTTCTGCTTACAATTTCCTTATAATCCTTTCATCACAACAGTAGAAAAACAACAGTTTTAATATTTGAAAATAAATATAATAATATTATAGCGTGTTTAATTTATTTATATAATTTTTAGTTTTATATTCTATTAGATTTACATCGTATGGCTTAAATTGTGTCATTGCTATATAAATGTACGTATCTACAATTTTAGACCGTTATTACAGAGAATGAAGTTTGTTTGTACTTACTCTCCTCGCGTCTATTTTTCAACGCGACAATATTGTGTGGTTTAACTATTTTTGACGTGTATGATTTTTTTTACAAATTTTTAAAAGAATTATTCGCTTCAAAAATAGTTTCTATTTCTTATTAAGAGACACATTGAGAGAGATCATTTTTCGATGGATTTCACCAATTTTTATGCTTATTGCTACAAATATGGAATAATAAAAGATTATTTAAGAGTTGAATATTAATTAAATTAGCTTTCCCTGATTTAGAAGTGTTAATAAAATGCTTAAACTCGCCTAGGCCATCTCATCTCGAGCTCTGTGCTGACTCGGCCTTTATGATTAAGTTTATTCTGTTTTTATATATTCAGCATCATTTACCTTAATTCCAGAATGACCCGCGTCAATATAGCTTAGTATTTAGCATTTGGTTGCCTCAAATGGATACAAGAATTTGTATGTGGGCATAAAAGTTCAAATTACTATACCTATGTCTACAATTTCGAACTTATTATCCTTAAAAAGTTTAAAACTTTTGCAATACAAACATTTCCTTTACTTTAGCAATATAGTTACAAGGAAGCACAGATATCTATTATAATTGAAATAATTAACACCTCTACTATAAAATCTATCTCAATTTTTAAAACACATTATAACGTCGCTGATCAGGTAATAAGAGCTGTGTGAAATCATAGATCACAATTATAGGTGAAGTAAGGGAAAGATATAGACTGCTGCAGGTGGGCGGCTACTGTAACTTGTAAAAAGGAAGAACTGTTGATGGGGGGGGGGGGGGAGGATTTCTTCATAGAGATACTCTGGGGGAGCGTCCCCTGGAGGAAACAGATGATTGGCAGGCGGACGGGGGTGACCTTGAAAGACGAGTTTAGTTCAGAGGTAGGTGAAGAGTGGGTTCATTGATGCCCCAGCCATTCGCTCGTTCGGACGATGCTCCCTGCGTTCCTCCTACTGGCCATTCTCTCGGCTTCTTCTCTTGGAGAAGATGCTCATCACCCTGAGATTACATCGTCTTATCCTCACACCACATCCGCGATTGAAAAGAATATTCAAACTTCACGTGAGTTGGTTGTGAATAGTGATTTGCCATTTGGAGAAAATCTTGAAGAAAATGTTGTAGAGAATAGTGGTGGACCTACAGAGATTTGGAATCCTATGGGTCAATCAGATATTCGTAATGTAGCTACTGGTCAATCGGCAAAGTTATCTACGCACAATGCACCAATGTCTGCCGAATTATCAGAAGATGCATCTACACCAAATGTGCAGTCATCGACATCAAATATCCAATCTTCTATTTCTAGCGAATCCTCATTAAACCCACTAACGGATCAACTTATCCTTATGAGGGAAAAGAAAGCTCTTCAAGCTCGTGCCGTGATGAAACAGAAATTCTCCTCAACGACCGATAAACCAGAGAAAGAAGAAATGACGATTGAAGAGCACTGGCAGAAAACAGAAAGAGGATTCAAGAAGATCCTAGGTCACGGATTCAAGGCCATGATGCCCATGGTTCTACGTCTTGTCTACAGCCAAGAGATAAGCCCGTCGTGTCTTTCAGGACTTGTGAGAACGGCAAGAGCTCTAGGAAAGTTCGAAAAATGGGCAATCGAATGTAAGTAGAACATTTTTATTTCTTAAATCACACACTGCTTCTTTTTCTGTGTAAAAACTAATTCCTAACTTCAACTATCAAATTCTACTTTTAGTAAATATCATTTATTGATTGGTTCACATTCGAAGGGATTTCAGGCTATTTACAATTAGATCTCCTTTTTTTTTTTTTTGTGTTGAAGGCATCTCAACATCCCAGGAGTTCTCTTATCGAGAATCAAAAGTATTTATTTAGGGCTATACAATCATAGCATTATATTTTGAATCTATTTTTAAATTTAACTAAATCGATTTAAAAATAAATTTATATGTTTTTCTTTAATATTATTTTAAATAGATAGAAATTTTGCCGAGAGTAAATCAATCTATAAAATAGAGATGGCGTTTAGTTTAGTTTTAGCGTTTATTTTAACTGGTGAGGCGCCCTTTATTTTAAATTTTTTGAAATATTTGTTAAACTTTTTTTCATGTTATACATAAAATGAACTTATAATTTATTACTATAATTGTTATAATATTACGCATATATATTAGCTATATATCGAATGTTTTCTAGTTTTTAATGTGTGTGTTGTTTTGCTATTTCTTTTGTGTAGAAAAAATATGAATAAATATTAGAATACGCTGGAATAAACATATTAAAATGATTATTTTGGTGACAATGATATAAAAAATAAACTATTTAAGCGATTTATTTCGAATAAATTATGCGAAAATCTTTCAAATGCGGTCTACAGTTCTTATTGTTTGTGTGTGAGTGGTCAAATTTGAATATATTATTCACAGATACGTTTCCTTTATTAATATAATTTTACCTATCTGCTGTCGTTTATTATTATTATTATTATTTATCTTTTGATGGAAAGAATTTTATTATTTGTATTTATATTATTATATCAAAGAAAAACTTTGTGGGTTGTTCATGTATAAAATATTATAATATTTGAGAATCATAAACGCAATACATTAGAACCTTTCATGAAATACTGTCTAAAAATGCTCGGCTCTCCTGGAGGTGTGTTGGGTTCATAGGAGGTTTGATTCTATGTTTTAAAACAAGTTATTTCTGATTTTAAAGAAGTGGCCGCTCAGGGAGGTAGTCTTTCATCCAAAAGGTCGTTCATGGGAGGCTATATCTACTTGAAGTAAACCATTTTTTATAATTTTCTCAACATTTCTATTAACTCACCGCGCTTATATATTTTTATATCTTACTCAATCTTTGAATTCTGTTTTGTAGAAATTTTGCGAATAAGATATTACTACTTTTCTCTTAAATTCAAATATATGTAATTTATAGTTAATATATAAAAACAAGGTAAACAAGACCTAATCCAAATAATTAAATAGTATGTTAACATACTATTGTATCCACACACTATTTACTTATTTAGATTTGGTCTTATTACCTTGTGTTTATAACCTATATAATCTAATATAATCCAAATTGCGTGTGTGCTCCTTATCATAGAGTTTATGTGCTTCACTGTGTTGTGTTCCATTATAAATATAACAAATTTAACTTTATTAACATCCTATAACACGATATCCCAAACTCAGGCATATTTGCGTCAATACATTTCTAACACCATAACAAATTGGCTATATACAAGGAAAAAAGAGAAAAAATACAAACATACAAAAGCAATTCCTTCAAAATTCCCTTCCCTCTCTTTCCCAGTTCAAAAGATAGTTGTATATATTATCTGCCAAATATAACAAAAGGAGGGAAAATGTTATTTTTCCCAATTTGATCGATGTTAGATTTTCGTTAAAACTTAAAGTGAACTCACTATTGGGCCAGAATGGCTTGGTGACATATTCTGTTGTGTTGAGGGGAAGACACCTTCTTTGATCCAGGAGTTCCATCTATCTTACTTCTAACAGTGCGATGTTGACATTAATGAAATCATTAAATATCGAAATCTTTTATTCTAATATTTGTTATAATTATATTTTGACAATATGTTTGTTTTCACATATATCATCAAATTTTGTCACTATAAACGTTACATTATTGTTAAAATCTTTTATTCTAATATATTTATAATAATTATTTTTACCAATGCGTTTCTTTTCACATAATCATCAAATATGATCTTTACAGACCTTACTGCCATGATATCATTGTAGTAAGGTCTATATAGATAATATTTGATGAAAAAAGGCAACACACTTACAAAAATAAATAGTATAAATATTAACGATTGATGACAATTATAATTATAAATTTATTCAAATACGTTTAAACGATTATTTTCAAAAAGCAAGTATATGTTCAGTTTTTCTCTTTTGTCACTTTATTCCCAGAGATGGTTTTTACCACTCCATAGTTGTTTGTTGTATAAATAATGACAGCGACATCTTCTGATAATGTGATTCAAACTACTGCCATCTATTGGGATAAATATCAATTGAACATTGATACTCAGCGCATATATTGATTAAAAATTAATTTACATTGATTTATTAAGGAACCTCTTTACCAGCTTGGTGAATCATTGAGGTACAGGAGATACCGTGTTGATGAGGGACAACAGCCCGACTTTTCATGATTTTATCAGGAAAGTACGGTATTTATCCTAAAATTTTATTTGGAAATGAAAAATCAACATTTACAGTTGGATACATGATCACCAAAGAGATATAAAGTGTAAATAGTGATATCAGAAGATAACAGTAAACATGACTAAAGTCGACTTTAGATTCCTTGGTGTCACCGCAGTGATATATCGACCAGTGGGTTGCCGGCTCCCAATAAGTATACTGTCGATTTTGTCCATATTTATTTAAGAATGGAATCATTAAAGCACGATGTTTCTTTTAAACATAAAACAAACTTCTACTATCCTTATTGCGATGAAAAAATATAGCGGAAGTGCTTGACTCATCAGTGGTGAACCCTTCTAGCGGTTTCGTCGCCAATTATATATATATTGAGTATTATACATCACAATTGTTTCATCTTTTGTACAAATAAATTGTGTTAAGCAACAAAAGATTTTTTTTCGTTTGATGGTTTTATTTTATATTCGATTTATTTTAGTTTGTCTTTATAATCATAAGTGACAGTTTTTACAGACAATTTTATAAGCTTTATTAATTTTAGTTTTAGCTCTAACCGAAAATCCTCCTCAAGTGATAAAAGTCAGTAAAATATCAATGTCAAACTATATTGTAAATAGTTGCAATTCATTTATATCAAGAACATTTAAGAAATTTAATGATATATATTAGAATAGGTTTTAAATTATTATTATTTTTTTTGTAAATATTATAGTATAAAAATTAAATTCTCTCTTAATATTCATATTTAAACCAACATTTAAAAAAGTTGTAAAGTAGAAATAAAATAGGGAAATCAAAGATATGAAGTATAAAGAAAAAATATTTCAAAAATATTTTTAAAAAAAATTATTAACAATTAGGAGAGGGCTATAACAAGGTTCACACAGGTAAAAGCTTCGGTAGTTACGCGTCATATATGGGGAACATTGAAAGAAAAAAAAATAAGTGAAAATATTCATAGTAGAAAAAGAAATAAAGACAGAGTAATTAAAATAAAAAATAATAGTAGTAATTAAAATTCTTATTTTATATATATATAAATTTGTTCATAAAGGGCACATCTTGGATTCAATAAATAATATTTTTATTTCCGATATTTCGATGGGCTAAACGACCATCTTTTTCTAGGATCTCATCCCTTTTCGCGGCAAGCCGCGCGTTACACTTGAGACACGGGCGTCTCACAATCTCTCGGGCGAAAATCATCCAAATGAAAATGTAATGTATGCAAATAAATATCGTACAATACTAATTAAAATAAATGAATAAATAGAGTGAAAAGTAAATATCTATATATACAAAATAAATATTCGGCTATTGCATTATGAATGAAGACATTTCACTGAAGTTCATATATACATAAAGGTTCCTATTCTAGGAGCATCTAAATTGTGTGTACATGTCCGGTATATCGATCTTTCGGTTTATACTATTTCTGTCTTCCAAAGAACTCCAACTCTCCAAGAATAGCCTGCTGTGCTTTTCTTTTATATCTTGGTATATTATTGATGTTTGTTCAAAGTCTGGAATGTGGCTATTGATGAGAGCATGATCTACTAATAAGGAGGTCGGGTTATGGTGTTTTAGGGCTGATTTGTGCTGGTTGATTCTTCCTATTAATTGTTTACCGGTTTCTCCTATGTAGACGGTTTGGCAAGACTTGCATGGTATTTTGTATATGACATTGGTTCTATTGTTTGGTTCAGTGATCTTTTTGTATCAGGATGGCGGAGGATGTTGTTAAGATTCGAGGTAGATTGGAATCTTGTTGTGATATTGTAGTATTTTAGTTTTCTAGCTATTCTTTCACAGCCATAGCTGTATGGTAGGGAGCAAAAAATGTTTTGGGATGAAGTCTGTCTATTGTTTGTGGATGATATTCTCGGTCTGTAGAAATGCTTTTTGATAAACGGTTTAGGGTAATTATTGCTAAGTAGTTCTTGAAATATTTTGGTTCTTTCTTTTTTTGTGTCGTTATTGTTTGTTGAAAAGTGTGTGATTAGTCTTTTTGAAAGAGTTTTTACCACGGAAATTTTATGGTGGATGGGACCAAATGAATTGAAGTTCAGATAGCTTCCAGTATGGGTAGGTTTTCGGTATATTCGAGTTTCAATTCTATCTTGGTTTCTGGTTAGTTGTATGTCTAGAAACGGTAGGGAGTTATTTTCTTCTATTTCAAAGGTGAATTTTAGAAAGGGTTTGAGATTATTCAAAAAATTCAGAATGGTGGAAAGATCAACTTTTGTGATGCATAGTATATCATCAATATAGCGTTTCCAGATTATTACTTGTAGTTGTGCTGTGTCTGCAATTATTTTATAATATATAAATTTATAATAGGTTTATATATTATGTATACGTTTTATAAATGACAAGCATCAATATAATTGAACTAAAAACAGGAATTAAGAGGTATAAGAAAAAAGGAATTAAATTCAAATGGCCTTCAGGTTTGGAGCACTCCTCTGTGAAAGTATTTCTTGGCTCTTCTTTCTTTCAAACGATAAATTCACTGAGGAAGGGGCTTTAACTTCAATGAGATTTCTATCTGACCTTTGTGAACATGTACAAATATGTTCCATTACACAGCCACACACAAATTAGAAAATTTACAATAAACTAGACAAAACATTATTTTCTTTTTTCCAAACGATAAATTCACTGAGGAAGGGGGCTCAACTTCAATGAGCTTTCTACCTGATCCTTGATATATCATAAATACAAAATATGTGTGTTCCATTACACAGCCAAATTACAGAATTGACAATAAACCAGACAAAATATTCTTTCTTTTTTTTCCAACGATAAATTCACTGAGGAAGGGGGCTTTAACTTCAATAAGATTTCTATCTGATCTTTATGAACATGTTAAATACAAAGAATTTTCCAATCAACAGCCAAATTATAGAATTGACAATAAACCAGACAAAACATTATTTTCTTTCTTTCAAACAATAAATTCACTGATGAAGGGGGCTCAACTTCAATGAGCTTTCTACCTAATCTTTGAAAACATGTACAAAGTATGTTCCAATCAACAGCCAAATTATAGAATTGATAATAAACCAGACAAAACATTCTCTATTTCTTTCAAGAATCCTCTTTCGAGACATCCCACGACCTATTTCTGTCATATTTCCCCATGTTTAGGCAAATTGAAGGGCGATTTGATGGGGAAAGATGAAGGAGACTGATAGCTGTTGAGATGTGGGTGAAGTTAATGGCATCATCATTCCCTCCCAGCATATCTGAGCGCCGCCGGTCTTTTACCTCATTACTTGTGTGTGTACATTAGTTCCCTAGCGCTAATAAATCTAATGTTGGCTGCCTCCGTTTTATATATTGGCTCGACTTGATCCCTCCACTAGACAATTAACATTTTAGCTGTAAATAGTTTGATGCACGTCCACGAGAGCACATGCCAATAACACATTTTCAATTATTACTGTACAAAGTTCATCTTTATATTGTATATAGAAGTATATGCCCGTTGAAGAGCAGAAATTTTGCTCGAAAGCTTGCGAAAATCAAAATTAAAAGAAACCTTTTACCTTAATAGTGTTTATTTTTTCTTTTTCGAATAATATAATTTAATTGAAATCTTGTCAATACATGCTCTAGTCTGCACTATCTTAAAATGATAATTCGATAAATTATTTATATATAACTATATGAAAAATTTGAACTATTTTTCACGCGTATGATTCTTTTAAAATTAAATCAATTTTCTACTACCCTCCCATTATTTTATCATTGCAGTAAGGGCAGTAGAAAATTAATTTATTTTTAAAAGAATCATATGCGTCAAAAATAGTTCAAATTTTTCATAACAGGTGGAGCGCTAATGCGCCATATTAATATAACTATGTGCAATGAATATGGCGCCTCTGCCACCGCAGCAGAGTTTGGTGGAGAATCGCCAGCGGGTCTCCAGCGACACCACGCATTTTGCGGTCTGATTTCACTGAGGAAGAGGACTCAACTTCAATGAGATTTCTATCTAATATTTGAGAACATGTACAAAGTATGTTCCAATCAACAGCCACAAATTATAGAATTGATAATAAAACAGACAAAACATTCTTTCTTTCAAGAATCCTCTTTCGAGACTTCTCACGACCTATTACGTGCTTCGCCGCTGAGGAGATGGTGATGGCGTGGTCCTCGAGACCATCTGGAAAGATCCAGGACTAGATGGAACAGCCTTTTAAATGAACTCTTCGTAAATCTGATAGAATGTAAGCATATAACTATGCTTCTTGGTCAACTTTTACAGTTAATAACGAATTTGGTAGTTGTGGGCTCATAACACAAAGGGGGTTGGAGATAGAGACACCATCCAATATCGACAGCCACGAATTGGGATCGAATCCCGCATTGGGCCCTTTTTTTCTGAAAAAAAAAAATGCTTCAATGGCCACCGATTCTTGTAAAAGCCCAGCCCCATCAGTGAGAACAAGTAAACAAACGGGACTCAGGCACGCTTGTAAGTGCAAAAATAGAACTACTTTTCACATATGTACGTGATGCACTTGTAATAAAAGTATTCGCTAACTATCCACCAGGATTATCATGGCCTGTATGTAACTATGCAATTTTTTTTTTGTTTGAAAAGAAAAATTAGGGTAAATAGTGAGAAAGATTCGTTACGGCTTTCTTTAGAACTGAGACGAAGCACAGGTCTAGAAGATCTCGCTGCTTGAACTGTCTATTTCCTATTTATTGGACGCGAAACTTTCCACCTCGTAGAACGTGATAGACAATCGTTCCCAAAGTTGACCGAAATTGAAAATTTCGATAATAATTTCTCTAATTCCGCTAGTACCTTCTCTTCATAGCTTTTTCAAATACCGAATTTTATTTTAGTTAAATTGATATATCACTAACAATATATTCATATGAACTTATATGTACTTTCATGCACTCTTATCAGCAGCTTTATTTGTTGGCCTCTTTTATCAGACCCCTGTTGACGCTGTGAAAGTTTTCTGTAATCAATTGTGAATGATGGGTGGATGAGTTGTTCAGAAATTATAGTCTGAAAAAGATGCGCAGCATGCGTTATTAGTATAGAGCCAATTTTTAATAGTGTATTTATTTTGATTTGCTTTATACAGTTTTGATAATGGGATTTAATACCTTTATAATAGGTATACGAGGATACGGGGTGTTCAAAAAGTATCGCGACTTTTGAATTTTCGCGGGTTACGCATATTCGAATTTCGATCTTTTTGTGGCTTTATGTTGGTACTCATCTCTCTCACTTATGCCGACAAGCTCGGCCATTTTGAATGTTCACTTAATTGTTGACAGCTGCTTTGCTTGCAGGTGTTTTGGATCGTCTTCGATTTTTACCTATTAAAAAAAAAATGGATCAAAGAACCTGTATCAAATTTTGTGTGAAAAACGAAATTAAGTGCGCGGATGCATTCCGAATGTTGACTGTGGCATACGGAGAAGCTACCTTGGACCGAAGCAACGTTTATCGGTGGTACAAAATGTTCTCAGAAGGCCGAGAAGATGTGAACGACGAAGAGCGTGCCGGACGCCCGAGCACTTCAACAACAGACGAAAAAATTAATGAAATGGAGAAAATGATATTGGCCAATCGTCGAATCACCGTTAGAGAAGTTGCTGATGACCTAAACATATCGATTGGCTCGTGCCATTCGATTTTTATCAATGATTTGGGCATGAGATGGGTCGCCGCGAAATTCGTACAAAAATTGCTCAATTGCGACCAAAAACAGCATCGCATGAACATTGCTAATGAGATGTTGGACTCTGTCCGCGACGACCCAAATTTGCTCCAGAGGGTCATAACTGGTGACGAAGCGTGGGTTTATGGTTATGACGAGGAAACTCAATCATCTCAATGGAAGCTGCCGCACGAACCAAGACCGAAAAAAGCGCGCCAAGTTCGGTCGAATGTGAAAATTTTGCTGACAGTTTTCTTCGATTGCAGGGGCGTGGTGCATCATGAGTTCTTGCCACAGGGTAGAACGGTCAATAAGGAATATTACCTGCAAGTTATGCGCAATTTGCGCGAAGCAATCCGCCAGAAACGCCCGGATTTGTGAAAGAACAAAAATTGGCTTTTGCACCACGATAACGCCCCTGCTCACACATCGTTGCTTGTGCGCGACTTTTTGGCCAAAACCAACACACTAATGATGCCGCAGCCACCGTATTACCCAGATCTGGCCCCCTGTGACTTTTTCTTATTCCCTAAACTGAAGAGGCCCATGAAAGAACGACGTTACGCTACGCTTGACGAGATAAAGACGGCATCGAAGGAGGAGCTGAAAAAGATTTTTTTAAAATGATGTTTTTGAAGTGCTTCGAAGATTGGAAAAACCGTTGGCACAAGTGTATAATATCTCATGGGGATTACTTTGAAGGGGACAAAATAGGTATTCATGAATAAATAAATAATTTTTGAAAAAACACAAAAGTCGCGATACTTTTTGAACACACCTTCGTACGTTGCCCAAAAACTCTAACCCGTACTATTCCTTGTTGTGGAAGCAGAAATTCTCAGTGGAGCGACGTTTCTTGCTTTCTCTACTGGATAACTTTCGTTTGTTCTTAATCACTAAGAGAATCAGAGATCCACGTGTCTCCAAATATAACATAAGCATGATAATCCAAGTATTATGACCACTGACTATTCCTCTAGAAGCATCTGTAGTTCCAGTTGTCAGGTTTCCGTTTGATCATCTTCCTTCACTAATGTGAATAGACTTATGCAAAAAGGAAACAATTTTTTCACAAGATTTTGTTAGATTGTGGGGTCATAAACATGGATTGTGGTTGTCACATTGGATGATTCAGGCCAGCAACAAATTGCACATTTTTATCTAGCTCTCCACTAATCCTTGGTCTATCTATCCTTGGAACTGAGATTCAAGTGACGTAGTACAGATTCGAGGATTCCTCCTGACTTATAATACAACAAATATATGTAGTAATATATAGTCAATATACATTGTCATCTATATTCTTCTCATTGTTATAATGTTTTCTTAATGTTTTCATTTGTCACATATAGATTGCGCGTTATTGCTTTGTAATTCAATTTTTTGCAAGTGTTTACGAAATTTTGGGAAAACCTTGTATTTACTCGTATTTTTAAAATTATAGCATTTTTATCATTGCAGGTAGTAAGGGCAGCAGGTGACTATTTATTTAAAAAAACGCGAATAAATTGTTAATAATTTATAATACAGATGACGCGCGCATATCATGTAATTAATATTTGAATACGAAAACCTTGAATCCTTTTATTTGACAGAAGTCACTCAGGATATGTGTGGAAAGGTTTCTTATATTTGATTTCTCTATATTATAAGTAACACCCATATCCTCCTGGATGATATTTTGCCGATATAAAATAAAATAAGAGATTAAAATTTTCGATTTTGATAATCCAAGTTTTTTTAATCAATATATCGCGATCGAAATTAAACGTTTTTTTTTAATTTCATCCAAAAGAAATCCTTGCAGATCACTATTGAAACTGCAACCTCGAATATAATTTTAAAAACTCTGCGTAAAAAAATAAGAAACCTATATTCTTGGATGATATTTTCTGGTGATAAAACTTAAAATATTTACCTTTATTTTACCTTTTCCTCTTTTTCCACATGTTTGAGCTTGTTAACGCATATTGTTTGAAATTTAATTTTAGTGTTTATTTAAAATCGTCTTGACACAGCATTATGATGGTTCTTTGTTGTACAGTCGTACTGCCAATGTCTTTAAGATTCGACCCTAGCAAACTGATAAATATCAATGAAACCTCCAATATTTAGTATAGTCTCTCTCTTTAAGTCTTTAGCCTCCTTCTTAATTTACCCTGAAATAGAATTCTACAAGGCTATACTCTCTTGAGTCGTTGTCCTATATCATCCCATATTTGTTCCTTTTTTCCTTCCTAGGTCACATCTTTTATTTATCAGTAAATATCTCTCTTTGTTGAATATATATATATATATATTATATTTAAAAAAAAAAGATATTATTTCCGTTGTTTTGGATCATATCGATGATTATGCTATGGTGGTGCAGTCGTGGTTGAATAATCTAGAAATAATAATAAAAATATTGGTTTTGATAAGTAATTGTTTTTATTGTGCTATAGGATAAACATAATTCTGTAAAAGTACGGCCTGGCTTAAGGCGTAAGAATGATTAAAACAAAAATATTATTTATATAATTACAAAGTTTTGGGTCGGCCAACGAGGATAGAACAACAACGAGTTTTTATATGGGAAGAGTGACCTCTGGCGGTCGATTTAGCAGTATTATATCTATGAAATATATTTTTAAATAAAATAATTCTTTAATATAACATAATTTTAAATAAAATATTTCAGTATAACATATATATATATATATTTTTTTTTTGCTTATCCCTAGTACACGTGGTACAGGCCATGATAATCATGGTGGGTAGTTAGCGACTGCTTTTACTGTAAGCGCACCACATGTCTACACATGTGAAAAGCAGTTCGACTTTGCACTTACAAATGCCAGAGCCCCGTTTGGTTACTTGCACTCGCTGGTGGGGTTGGACTTTTGCAAGAATCGGGGGCCATTGGAGCATTTTTTTTTTCTAAACAGAAAAAAGTGTCCAATGCGGGAATCGAACCCGGGTCCTAGTGGTCGAAAACCAAACGGTTTAACCAGCCTTCCACCGACCCCCCAGTCTATATTATAACTCTCTTCAACATTAAATGACGACACCCTGGCCATCCTGGCATCTACCAAGACATGTCTCTATAAGTATTATCTCAACATTGAACTGAGAGATCCTGTCCTTGTCTGGAGGAGGTCAAGATAGAGGAGCCTCCCTTCCTGAGAACAGCTTTTTTATATTTAATCACTAAATTGTAAATAATCACATTTATATTTGTTCAATTATCTTTGATTCTTGTAACAATTAACTAAAAGTGTTAATAAAATGTATTGAATTGTCTTTAACATTAAATATAGCTATCATCTATCGTGATTGTTTCTAGTGTTTATGAATGCTTAATGCAATTCTATCGTAAGTACTTTCTTTGTGAATATTCATAGGAATATGCACCTATCAATAATCGAACTAAAATGAAGAAAATAAGTTCTAAACACTCTCTTTTTAAGATAAAGGTTACCTGGCCGCATTCATAGTTCTTAAAAATAACTTCGTCCAGAAAGTTTTATTCTCTCGACGTTTGGACAAAACCTTTGCCCTCGTAAAGAAAAAAATAAAGTATTTGGCTAAGCGTTATAAATTCATCTCTTTTTTTATCGTAACATCGAGAAAATTAAACTTTTCATGACCGAAATGTCTATTATTTTTAAGAAATTCTCTTTTTCTCTCTTTTTTGCATAGTTTTATTGTAACTAATTTTACAAAGAAAGATATATATATATATAGGCAAAAAAAACTTTGTTTTACTAAAAAATACTTTACTTGGGGAAAGTTTCTCTTGCTGAACATAGCGTTTTGCAATTTAAATAATAACTGAATGTTTCGATCAATATGTTAATAGGGATATACAGCGTTCACGTTTAGCGTATTCTTGGAGATGGTTGTGGTAATCTTAGATCATCCAGTTGTGGGAGGATGTGCATATATTCAACATCTCGTGAGGTGGACAATTATGGAGCTTGCAGCCTTCACTAACTTGTTACGTACGTTCCAGTGATGGACTCGACCGGCAAACTGCCAGAAGGATTAATGTCAGGGACTCTTAGTGCCATGGGATCCTTCGACCAATGTTTGAAGGTAGAAGCCAGACCGGCGAAGGACCAAGGCCCCCTATGGTTCCGTGGCCAGTACTGTATGGTCGAAGTGAAGCCCTATCTACCTCCCAAGCCACGGTTCTACCGCATGGACGGTACTATCGACAGCCTGAAGAACATCAGCACAAAGAGTACTGTAAGTTCCCATTCCTTACCTTTCTTCTTCCTCATTTAAACTCAACACAGACTCTATATACACTCATGGACAAAACTTAAGGAAGTTGTACCTTTTAGAATGTTTATCGGAATTCAGACAATAACTCTGAAAGATATTACAGTGACCTTTATTGAAGACCCACGAGATAATCAAGTGTGAAAAAAATTGCCTCTGTCTCCTTAAAAAAAAATAATACAGACGACAGGCGACATCAGACTTTCATCTTCCTTTAGTTTTGTTCATGAGTGGAATGTAGTTTTTTTATGCTTTCATAATGAAAAATTTGAAAATTCTGGGTACCCATCTAAGTGTTTTAGACTTTAAGGTCCACTAAATTCCATGACACCTCACCCATTGCTTTTATTTATAATGTTTTTGTCGAAAGAAATGAAGACAATAATAGGCGAATGCTTCTTTTACAAATAAATCAAACCCCTACTGTCTCCACCGCGATGAAAAAATATATTGGGAGAGCTTGGTTATTTGGCTATGGTTTTTTTCATCATGATGGGGACAGTAGGGGTTTAATTCATTTGCAAAAGAAACATTCGCGTATTAATGTCTTTATTTCTTATATATAGATGTCGCGTTATTGATTAGTATTAATTTGTTGTGGCTTATCCTTTCTTTGTTAAATAAAGTTTCTATATGTTTGGGTCAAAGCCTTTCAACGTGCTGACTATATTTGCAGAGATTTGCCCATGTCTACGGCGATTGCTAACTGTTGTCGATACAGATGATGAAGTCGGCTGCTCGGTTCGCCCATATGTTCTACTTCCTGGCTTACAAGACCGGCGTCTGCCTGCCCTCCACCTGCTCCCTCAAGGACGTCGAGAACCTCGCGAAGAGCGGTAAGTGCGCCATGTTGTGGCATATATGTGAAAAAAAAAAACAATAAAAAATTAAAAATATATAAAAAGGGTCAGGTGTTGATATTAAAAACAGAAAGGCATATCCTGACCAGGCTCACATGAGCTTTTCTAGATGGCAGAGCGCCATCTAGTGGAAGAAAAATCAACTAAACGTTTATTTAACTTGTTTCATGATATTTGGCCAACCCAATTTCTTGATAAATCAAGAAAAGTCAACCACTATATATATACCAGAGTGTAGTCGAGCTGGGAGTAGTTTCAGATCTGTGTCAATGTCTTTGGATGACATAATGTTAACAGAGATATGACAAATAATGACATTTTGTAACTCTAATATTTCAACAAGGGAAAGTGTAAAATGATGTGAAAGCCTGACATCAGCGGTGAATCATCTCAGCGGTGCCGCCAGTCTAGTCTACCCGACCAAATAGAAGGATTGTATTGATCTGTCTTCTCTGCTTATATCCACTCATGGACTTAAGGAAGTTGTACATTTAAGTATGTACCATGGTATATCACGACAATAACTCTAGAAGATATTACAGTGACCTTTATTGAAGACACACGAGATAATCAAGTGTAAGCAAAATTGCCCCTGTCTCCTTAAAAAAGAAACAGATCACCGTCGATATGCAAAATTTTTCCCTTCCTTAAGTTTTGTCCATGAGTGTATAGACGGTGTAAATAAAATATTTATTAGGTGTAGAAACTATGAATATTAGATAATTGTGATGATAATATAGTCACATTGTTTGATAATGACTTTATACCGAACCCTGTATATATACTGTATATAAATGAATTTTATCACTCGAGGCTTGACTCGTCATGTGTATTTTTATATCGCTTGCAATAAAGTATTTTAAATATAAATACATTACACATAACCACATAGACTAGTTGTTTATATTATTGTGGCGTCACACTATTGTCACTCATACAAGGATTGACTTTAAAACAGCACAATTCAATGCAACTTATGTAGCGTTAGACTCATAACTTTTGCTAAGGTGTAATCGGTAATATAATAAAAAAAAGAAATCAAACTAATAGTCAGAAGTTACGCGTAGGGTTTCGTGTCATATTGACGGGAGAGGCGTTTTGACGAGTTGTAGAGGAGTGAGAACAAATTTGTTGGAGGTTTAACCAGTTAATTAAAGCCCTTCGTCATTCGACAATATTTCCCTATCATTATAGTATAGAAAACTATTATAATTATAAGCGCAGAATTATATTAATAAAACTCACAATGATAATTATTTTAATTAAAACAAAATAAAAATTATTTATAGCTTAAGGCTAAAAAAAATCAATTATAGGATTTTTTGGTTTCTTCTTCACTCCATTAGTAAAAATAAATGCTTTTTTTCGTTTAAGGAATTGTGTGGTTAGTTTTCCCTATTTTAATATAAATTGAAATAATTTAGAAAATGGTAGATGGTCTTATCCCTATATTCTGTACCCCAATCACAATTGATTCCATTCTAACACCAAGGACGGTTGTGTTCCAGTGGCCAACGAGCTCCATCTCCAATCCTCCGTGTCGTACTGTGAGATCCAGGGGTCGAAGGAATACGAGCTACATCAGGTTATCATCATGTAAGTTGTCACACGTTCCTAACATCATGTCCTATCACTTCATACCTATATCTCATATAATCCCTGTGTGTACGTCTTTTTATATATAAAATGAAAGGATTTATGCACGAATGTTCCTTTTATACACAATACAAACTTCTACGCTCCTTACTGCGATGAAAATATATTGAAAGGGCTTGGCTCATCAGTGGTGAACCCTCCCAGTAGATTCGCCAATTTAATCCACCAAACCGTTTCTCAGAGCTCTAATTCTGTATCGGAAGATTCTGCTTATATATGCAGCACTGAAGGTTGGAACTTAGAAATGATTTTCAAGAAAACTATGGACAAAAGCTTATAGGACAGTTATATTGTATATCTCTTTATAACCTACTTCTCAATAATTATTTTATCACCTATACTAACAATAAAACCAATTTTAACATACTTTTTTCCCTATTATTAATTCAGAATCACCACAAAGAAGCTTTGTGCATAACCTATCTAACCATTATTAACCTGAAACACATCTAAAATGTTAATATATAACACAAGTCACAAAATGACTGTTGAATTGTTCATGCGTTGAACTTAGGTGTTTCAAAGACAACACCTGGTCACTCTCACTCGCATATCATAATTTAAAAAATTAATTGAATAAAATCATGCTTCCAGAAGTATAAAAAATGATTTGCGTTACCTTTGCTCTAACATTTAACGTATTTATTATTCAGAAATATTAAGTTTTTTTTATAGAGAATATATTGAACGCTAATAATACATGGGAAATTCAGCGCTATATCAAGTTTTAATAAAAGCTTTTATTTAACTTGCTTCCCTGTCCGTCCGTCTGTATGTCTGTCTGTCCACAAATCTTGTAATCAATTTTTAATATACTTCTAGAGCATGTAGGAATATGAAATTTGGTACATTTTCAGAACCCAATGACAATGCAAGTTGACAAATTTTCAGACTTCTGGGTTGTGTCATAGTGGCCGGAAATAGACAAATTTCCTAATTATATTTCATATTTTGTATATTAATTTTGATATACTTCCAGATCACATAGAGATATGAAAATTTTAACACTCACTCAGTCTAATAAACAATGCAGGTGTACAAATACTTGGACTTTTGGGTGGTCGGAGTGCCCAGGAATGAAGAAATTTCTATATTTCTTTTTGTCTTGTGTTACGCCCCTTACATTGACCAATCCGCCGCAAGCAGGCCTCCCTTTAAGGCCTACTCCCCAGTGAACTTTTGATTCTAAGTTTTGTAAATTCATAACTAAAAACTAACAAAATAATAAATAAGTAAAAATACATTTAAAAAAAAAAAGCTTTTATTTAAATGCACTAAAGAGGAAAAAATAAATACTTTAGAGTCTGTCATTGAGCAATTAGATGTATCTGAGTGAAAATAAAAGCGGCGGGGGACGATCATATTGCCACGTGGAAAATTAGGGAAAACAAAAACTTCGGGAGGAGACAACAATTTATTTCAGGTAAGGACAAACTATGAATGGTAAACAAAAGATAAGCCACGAGGGAAATTCACAGAGTAGCAAAATATAAACATAAAAATGACCACTCTGTAAATAAAAATAGTAAATACTTTGTTACATAGCTTCTTCCCTATGGGAGCTGTAACCCACAGCTAGTAATTATTGTAGATACTGACATGGATCTGACGTGCTTCTGCCAAGGATTCCATCGAAGTCTTGGAACTTTGACCCTAGTACCTTTGCGTCCTTTTTCTTGCGGCGTGAAGAGCGGCTTTGTCGTCGTATCGTCTATAGGGACATTGTCATCTTCGAGGGAAGTCTTGGCTTAAGCTCGGCGGTGGAATCCTGGAGTCAGTCTCAGAAAATGTAGATCACAGCACCCATGGCTTCAAGGTGTCGGCGGTCTTCAGTTTGTCTTTCCTAATTTACCCAGCATCTCCACCAAAATGCCACGTGGAAAATTAGGGAAGACAAAAACTTTAGGAGGAGACAACAATTTATTTCAGGCAAGAACAAACTATGAATGGTAAACAAAAGATAAGCCACGAGGGAAATTTACAGATTAGTAAAATATAAACATAAAAATGACCACTGTGTTGATAAAAATAATAAATACTTTGTTACAATAGTTAGAGAAGAGGTAAAAATATATCAAACACTTATAAAAATCGCTAATCAGTTGCTACATATTAAATCACATTAGGTTCGAAATTCATGATGATCGTCCCCCGCCGCTTTTATTTTCACTCAGTTACATCTAATTGCTCAATGACAGAAGCTAAATATTTATTTTTTTCCTCTTTAGGGCATTTAAATAAAAGCTTTTTTTAAAAATGTATTTTTACTTATTAATTATTTTATATTACAGATGTTTTATTCGCTACTATATATGTTTGCTGATATTGCCTCACCTTTATGGCTGGTATTTCATGGCAACAAGTTTTTCATCACAACAAGTGTTTGGCATTTCAGAGCAACCATTGCAATTCTACCTCCTTTATAGGGCTTTTTTAGCAACCATTGTTCTATTACCTCCATTATTAGACTTCCATAATAACCGTTGTTCTATTAGCTCCAATATGGGGCTTCCGTAGCAAACATTGTTCTACTACCTCCATTATTAAACTTCCCTAGCAACCATTGTTCTACTACCTCCAATATGGGGTTTCCTTAGCAACCATTGTTCTACTACCTTCATTATTAGACTTCCATAACAACTGTTGTTTTACCTGCTTTATTGAACTTCCAAAGTTATCATTGTTTAACCTATATTATCTAGTATTCTGAAGAAAATATTGTTCTTTTTTCATAATCTGACTTCTATTCCAATATTTTTTTTCTCAGGCACAATTTGGAAATTTCATAACAAGAATTGGTCCGCCAACATAGTTGGTCTTCCCTTGTTTTACCTTCGAGAATCTTTATAGTAGAAAGAGTTCTACAGTCATTGAACTTTAACTGTAATTGTTTCACATCGCAAGTATACCACACATAGCAACCAATTTCTTCAACCGGCTGATTTTTATATAAGTTAAACTCATAGCCACAAATGTGGTAATCTCTTAGGATTCGTAAAGCGATAACAATGGTTTGGTTGTACCCTTGAATCCAACAACCGCACCTTGTGACCGAATATATGCGAAGATAA
Source organism: Cordylochernes scorpioides (assembly GCA_030710605.1). Classification (NCBI taxonomy): domain Eukaryota; kingdom Metazoa; phylum Arthropoda; class Arachnida; order Pseudoscorpiones; family Chernetidae; genus Cordylochernes; species Cordylochernes scorpioides. Next base: position 183,377,857 of record CP092864.1, read on the forward strand.
TTTAGAGCATCCATTCTCTGGTGCTCAGCCGGAATCAAGTCCTATGAAAAGCTATTGAGCAGTTGTTTCATCTGTCAATACGGGTAAACATTCTGATCAAGAACTGCTCTCAATTACCTTTGCTAATTCCGTTTGTAAAAAAGAACATATAGGCTCCTTAGAGAAAAGAAACTTGAGAATCATTGTTTATAACTTTCTTCAAATTTCCTTTAAGGAATACAGGTATAGTATATTGATGCTTTCTTTTTATATTATTCATAATGCACGTAGTTAAAGGTTACGTATACCAAGCTCGCCAAATACCAGGACTTCTGCCTTGCGAGAATAGTTGTAGTTGGAATGCTGGACAATGGCGAGCTCTTGTTCCTCGAGCAAAGTTCTGATGTCGGCAACTGCCCGGGCAGTCTTTCAGTCTTTTGTTTTATAATAACTAGACAAACAAATTACGTAGCTTCGCCCTTTTACTACCCAAGAGTAAATACTTATCCACAACCAATATATAGTTTAAACTCTTATTACATTATTATTATTGTTAATAGTAGTAATGAATTTGAAAAAAAAAAGATAGATAAATTAAATAGACATCATATAAAACTTTAATACGGGTATGGTTTAGTGATTGGAAAGTTCTAGAAATAAAGGATTGTTTGAATATTATTGGAAAATAAAGATATTTTATGATATATAGAATAGAGATAATATTTCTAAACGAAGGGTCTGTTCCTTTCTGATTTTACTGGCGATTCTCCACCAAACTCTGCAGTGGTGGCAGAGGCGCCATATTCATTTTACATAGTGTCATGCATATATATATAATGATATTTTTAAAATAGTGCAGAGTGCGAACGTTTGCATGTATTGACAAGATGTCAATAAAATCATTTTAATCGTTGTTGTCTATGATTTGCTAACTAAATCTCTTCGTTCCTCTTGCGACTGTTTGGTCTCAATATTGCTGTATGCTGCCACCTTCTCCATGTAATGGACGTCTGTTATTTTTCCAGATCTGTGTTTGGTGTCGTCGCGTTGCTGATGCTGGCAGGAACTCTTCTGGAGGCTCTACGTGGACCTCAGGAGAATGGTACCTATACTAGAATCCATTTACTCTACATTATAGAAGCATTGTATATTGTATTTATCTATCAACATGCATATACTTCGCGGTCTTACTGGATTTACTTGATTCAATGTGTTTCTTCTATCTAGGTAGATTGCGTGTCTAGTGATCACTTCTAATAATCATCTTTTTAAAACATTAGAATATTGGGTATATTATTGGAATTAATTGCATATTCTAGGTTGGAACATTGTAGCAGTGCTTTCTTTCAGTCTCAGCTTTATATTGAGGCAAAGTTAAATCAGGATAGGTCAAATCACTCTCTTTTATTTTCATAACCTGTTTCTGTCCTTGAAATACTTAATTTAGCCAATTATAGAACAAATTGAGAATAGAAAATTAAAAATTTGAATATTCTATCAATTATCCCTACTTTTTTGCACATGTATGTGAATTTCAACTATATTGGTGCAGCCGTTACAAACACATTCATACCCAAGTACTTTATTATAGATTTTATTGACATAAACTTCGTCTTTTTTCGGAAAACAAAGCAAGTATGGAATATTTTCTACATTCCTTTTCAATATCAACTGAAATACCTTTGTAATTGACTAAAAATGATTGCCTAAAATTCTGCACTTTAGTCAAAGTAGCTGGCTCGAAATTTTCGATTTTGGGCAAATGTAATCATGCTTAAAGAATTAAGAATTCAAATAAGATCAACCTAATATCATCAGGCTTTCTATTATCGTCTTATATACAAGCTAGAAGCGGATGTATAAACTTCTTTTTCGACAGAAGTGTCAGATTCCCTAAACATTCTGTAACATAAAATACAACTTCCAAAAAGATTCAACACCGGATAAGGGTCAAGATACCAACCTACCAAGTGCATGTAAGACTGATAGAGGAAAAATGGGATGTGCCAAGATATAGTAAAATTAGCTTTGCCATGAAGAATAATGAAAGCGATTAAAGAGTTTAGAAGACCGAAAGGATTCAAACTGGAAACGAGCAGTGGATTGATTTGGGCTTAAAATATTTTAAAATTCCATAAAGAAACATTTGCGTTAAAACTTGTTAAACGTCCTTCTATAATCATAGCCGCATTATATTGTATTATAAAGAAAGAAAGAAGAGGATTTCTCTAAACACTGGCGAGGCAAGGAGCATGCATGCGTGCGTTAATACACGCAGCTCACGTTCTCTTCAATTTCAAGTTAAACCACCCAATCCATAAAATGGATCCATCCAACTCCAACCTTCCTTACTCTCAGTTCGCCAAGCTTGTTCCAATCTCCTTCGGAAGCCATTCTGGAGGCCTCCAACCCCCCGTGTACATCCCGGGATTCCATCACAAGCTCAACTACCTTCCATCTACACTGAGAGACACTAGAGGAGTTGTTCCGAACACCTTCCAAAGGCTAAATCCTTCAGAAAATCTATTTTTTCTTTTAACACCATCGTCAAATTGCACCAATCAAATTCAAGAAGAATCGTTGATTCCTTCTATACCAGATAACTCTCCGATCATACCAGAGATTGCTAAGCCTCCTGTTTGCTCATCAGAAACCTTACTTGATAAAGAAAAAAGTAAAGAAGAAAAGCTATCAACGAATTCCGCCAATAAAAAGGATAAAGGTACAGTAAACAAACCGGTTGATAATTCTGAAAAATCAAATAATACTAAGACAATAGCCGAAAAATCAAAAGCATTAAATCTGCTTAAAACTATCAAAAATGTCTGTGAATCTAAAGAGAAAGGTAACAGTGTAACTAGAGAACATCAAGAGAATGTTCGACAAAAAGAGGATAAGAGTACTTCAACCAGCGTCTTAAGTCTCGAGAACAGTTCAGAGAGCATACCAAGATTCCAACAAGAAGATACAAGTGCTAATCCAAAAGAGAACAACACCACTTCGGTGAATATCGAATCTTCAATAGATATCGTAAACAACGACTCCTTGCACCTCTCCATCTCTATTGAAAAAGAAGAAGTCAACAATACCTCAGCGAAGAGCAAAGAAGGTCAAAATACTACGAAGAAAGATTCTCAGGATAACGAGTCCTCGTCGCTCATCAGTTTTCCAGAGAAATCCATCAAACAGGAAAGACAAGATGAAGATCTATCAAGCGACAACTCGATCGGAAACTCCTCCGAAACTTACGATACTGAATCTAGGATCCTGTCAAAGAGTACTCAAGGCAACGAAGATTCCGACGTCCAGATCGTCTACGAGAAGATCGTGATGTACATCAAGAAGAGGAAGAAGCACCACAGAGAACGCAAAAGGAAAAGAGAACTCAGCAATACGGCATGCCAGACGCATCCAATCGAAGTATCACCCCAATTTGACATCCACCCCATCAAACTGAAGAAACATCGCAGAGGCCGCCAAACCATCTGGTCCAGCACACAGCAAGAAGTTCCAGCAGACAGCAAGCGTCAAGGCAATCCTCCCAATAACAAACGTAGCCTGGTGGATGCATTCGACCAATATATTCCTGATATTTTCCCAGAAATTAAGACAGAAGAGATGACTGACTATCCAGAAAGGTTCCAAGACGAAATCTACAAGCCCAGATCATCTCAAGAAAGACATTTCAAGAAATCATCGTCCAGAAAGACCCAGGGAGAAACCAAGCGCCGGAGAAGGTACTCGGGCGACGAGGAAGAAGACGGCTCCAGACGCCGACGAAGATTATGCAAATTCCAGAGAAGCAGAAGAGCTTTTCGTGTTACTGAAACTACCAGAATAACCCGGAGTTTGAGTGCTAAGCTGGAAAAAAGATGAAATTCCTGTGATTATATCCTTCTGTGGCGAGCAATTGTCTCGAAATGGATTGTCGTTTGTTTCCATATTTCAAAAAATATATAAATATATATATAGATTTTCACATACTCTACGTTTTTGTGTATAAATCTTTACAATATTTTCTTCATCCTTATAAAAAAAATCAACCTAACCATAATAGATTAAGGAAAAATTGAAATTCACTATTGGGATTATGTAGGGTTTATATTCAGTATTTACGAAATTTAATTAATAAAATAAAATGTTAACTATGGAAAGTTTATGTGAATATTTTTCTATATACATTCGAGATAATCAAAGATTGCAAATAAAAGTTTTTTTTTTTTTTGCACCTTATATGTGAACATATAGCGAACGTTAAATATAAGCAGTGAAGTGTTTACTTACAGTAGACATGCAGTCACAACCTCTACCTACCGTGATTATCATGACTTGGTGCTACATGTGTAAACATGCGGTGTCTACTTACAGTATACATGTATTCACATCTCTTCTACTCCCTAAATTGTATTATTATAAACTGTCACTACATTTGTAAACTTGAGGTGTAATCACTGAACAAGCAGTCACAGCCTCTACCCACCGTGATTATCATGACTTGGTGCTACATGTGTAAACATGCGGTGTCTACTTACAGTATACATGTATTCACATCTCTTCTACTCCCTAAATTGTATTTTTATAAACTGTCACTACATTTGTAAACTTGAGGTGTAATCACTGAACAAGCAGTCACAGCCTCTACCCACCGTGATTATCATGGTTTGGTTCAACATGTGTATACATGCGGTGTCTACTTACAGTATACATGTATTCACATCTCTTCTACTCCCCAAATTGTATTATTATAGACTGTAACTACATTTGTAAACTTGAGGTGTAATCACTAAACAAGCAGTCACAGCCTCTAGATACCGTGATTATCATGACTTGGTGCTACATGTGTATACATGCGGTGTCTACTTACAGTATACATGTATTCACATCTCTTCTACTCCCTAAATTGTATTATTATAAACTGTCACTACATTTGTAAACTTGAGGTGTAATCACTAAACAAGCAGTCACAGCCTCTAGATACCGTGATTATCATGGCTTGGTGCTACATGTGTAAACATGCGGTGTCTACTTACATACAAGAATACTATCACTCTACCTACCATGATTATCATGACATATACCACGTGTGTGGGCATGTGGTATACCAAATAGTACAAATACAACCTCGTGGTTATCATTACTTGAAACTTCATGTGTGCACATGAGGTGTATTTACGGAAAGAACAAGAAGTATCAATCCTCTATTATCATGGCTTAGTTGTTATACATGTATAGACATGTGGTGTGTACTTACACATACAAGCATACCAACACTATAACTACCATGAGTACCATGACATATACCACATGTTATTCCCTAATCTATAATTTCATAAAATAAATAATGCTTCCAGGGCTAGGTTTATTGTATAACGTTTTATTTTAAAGCTTTCCGACTTGTTTAAGGGCTAAAGAAACCCAGCGTCCTGGAAGAATTATTTATTTTATTAAACATATAACACATGTGTGGGCATGTGGTATATCAATAGTACAAATATTCACAACCCACTACCTCGTAGTTAGCAGAACTTGATACTTCGTGTGTGCACGTATGGTGTATTTGCAGAGAACACGCAGTATCACCCTTCTAGGGACAATAATTACCATGACATGTTATTCCATTTGTATATAAGACATGCGGTGTACTTACAGTACTCTCAAGCTCCTGATTATCATTATTATCATGTCCTACTACTTAGGTAGACATGTGGTTACAGTAAAGAGATTTTTAAATAAAAAGGCATAAATTGGATCGAAATTTTATTTATTTCACCAATATTTCAGTTGGCTAAGCGCCAACCTTTATCAAGGTATTATAACATTTTAAAGTGTGCCAACAACAAACTCAGCGCCACATAAAGTCAAGTAAAGAGATTATGTTGTTCCAGTGGAGTCTTCGCCAGGGTTTAAAGCCATCGGGTGTTTCTCCCTGCTGACTAACCTACGTAAGTTAATGGACACCCGGGACAACGGCGGCGCTAACCTCCGACCTCTGCACGGCCTCAAGTTCCTCTCCATCTGCTGGGTGATCCTGGGGCACACCTACCTTAACATCAACTTCCAGCTCTTCCGTGAGTACACCGCAGACTCTTTCTAGCTAGCTTAATTAATGGGTTTTAGCACACTAGAGCAAAAATTTCGCCGTGTTAATTTTTGCTATAAATTTTCTAATTCATGAAGCCGCGGCTATACATTTGTTCTAGATTTTAAGATAACATCAGAACTGGATACTAATTCTTTGTTCCTCTAATAGATATAGAATTCTTTATACCAACTTAGGGGCTTTGTTAACTAAACATAATGCTCAGATTTTAATAAGTGATGAAAATTGTTTATGAAGAAAATAAGAAAATTATATTTGAAGATGTCAAGAGATAGAGAGGGTCTCCATCAACACGTCTCCAGTCGACAAAGTAGCCAGAGATGTGCGCCGCTCTCTACATCCACCGTGGACTGCGCAGCGACTGTCCAATTATGGTTAATCAGTCTCGGATAAGAAGGCAGACGCTGACAGAGGATCAATGACAGTAAGGGAGAGACGGGTCGTTGGAGCCTCATGCTGGCTGGGAGGACTCCGGGTTCCAAGGATAAAGCAAGACGCATCAACGTATAGATTTGAAAGGCAAAGTCGGTAAGTTGAGGATAGGTGTCCAGTGCTGGAGATACTGCCAGGTAGGGACGTCGCCAGGGCCATACAATTCTCCACATTTCTTCGTGGAAATCGTTCAAAGAATTCTCTGAAAACAATCGGTGACAGAATCCTTCTAGAAGATACTTCGACATGGCCTGGTAATGAGCAGGAACCATCGAGACTCATCGAGAGTCATGCGGAGACATCTTTCAACTCCGTGAGGCAGTCTCCTACAGCTCTATCAGGCCGAGAGATATCCTATCCACATAAATTCAGTATAAGAACCGTGTATAGACCGAGCTGTCTTGATGTTCCAGGTGGCCTCAGCTGGGTGTCGAGCCTGGCCCATGACTTGGCTTTCCAGTCTGTTCTCAACGCTACGGTGGCTGTAGACACGTTCTTCTTCATCAGGTAAGCCGAGGTGTCACCATGGCTTTCATCCCGCCTTTCTACAGGCCTTTCATAAACTGTAACATAGCTTTATTACGATCAAAGTATCTATTTCAAATAATGTCTATTCTGAAGCAAAAGTACACTCGTGGACAAAACTTAAGGAAGTTTCATAAATGAAGCATAAACCCCTCCTAGGTTTTTTAAAGAAGACAAAAGGCAATATTTTAATACTTGGTTATTTCGTGTGTCTTCAATAAAGGTCACTGTGATATCAAATATCTTTTAGATTTATTGTCTGAATACCGATATACATGAACAATTTCCTTGAGTTTTGTCCATGAGTGTATCTCTCTTAATAGCATAAATTTTATAATTAGGAGACTGCGGACTCCAAAACAGCCTGCTTGACTTACAATGCTAATGCTTGTACCTTCATCGAGCCTTTTTAAATAGGTTGCGCGATCTTTAGAAATCGGAATATCATCTTTAACAGTGATATTTTTTATGCACATATTGAAATTCTCAACATGTTGAGTGCTTTATTGAAATAATCGTGCCTTTTTAAAATCCATGTGTCTTTATTGACTACCAACGTACTATTTTAATGCAAACAGCATTAAAGTTATATTACATTGTATGCATTTTCTGACAACCTTGTTTTCCCTATTGTAAATGAATGTAATTAAACTGGCGAAACCGCTGGGAGGGTTCACCACTGATGAGCCAGGCCCTCCCTTTAATTTTTCCATTGCAGTAAGGGCAGTAGAAATTGTTAATTTTCAAAAAGAATCATACGCGTCTATAATAGTTTTGAATGATTAGCCAGGCCCTCCCTTCAATTTTTCCATTGCAGTAAGGGCAGTAGAAATCATTAATTTTTAAAAGAATCATACGCGTCTATAATAGTTTTGAATTTTGATAACAGATGGCGCGCTAATGCATCATAAATGAATGTATACATCAGGTCAGAGCAATTTGGGTATATTTTCAACTCTTTTTGACATGCACACAAATGAACAAATATATGTTAACAAAATCTTGTAGTAAGTTTGACGGTACAGAGCTGTCGTGTTTATTCCAGCGGATTCCTGGTCAGCTACGTGGTCTACCAGAAGTTTATCCTGAAGAACCAGAGGATCAACATTCCCCTGGTGCTCTTCCATCGGTTCTGGAGGTAAGTTTCTTTTTTAAAACATCTATTGAACTTCTTTCATACATAATAAATTTATTTTACAATGGTCAATTAAGTTACTATTTATTCATAGTACACAACAGCCAACACCAGAAAGTGGATTGAAAAGGAAAAGTCTTCTTTTTTTTTTACTTACCCTTTTATTAGTCTAAATTAGACAAGATCTTGGAGGTCGTGCTCATAAAGAAGTTCAAGAATTCTTCTTGGTTCTCTGTACAGGGATCCGTTGTCCTTTCCAATACAATTTAATATATGTTTGGGAGTGGCCTCTTCGGTTTTGCACCTAGTGCATATGGGGAAGCTTTTGGCTCCCTCTTTATAGACTAGAGGGCGCAGGTGACCAGATTTCCATCTGGCCAACTGTGTCGACTTCCTTCTGTTCAGTTGGAAGGGTCTGTTTTTAGGGTTTTCTATTTGGTACCAAGAATGATGGAAACTATCTCTATGGAAAAGTATTCTTATTTGATTTGAATATTGTAGTGATTCCACATACTGATTTGTTCTCTTTTTTAAAGAAGAGAAATGCAGTAAATATGTAAATATTATATGAGAGAAAACAAAAAAATATATGAATTTAAAAGGATAGATTTAAGATGTTGGTATGTGCTGAAGAGAATTCAATTTGTCAAAAAAGAGCCTATCCTTTCTGGTGCCTAAGATTTGAGGTTATCAATAGGTAGAAAACACTACTATAATAAAATTTGAAGTAATGGATCACAGCTAGCATAGTCTTCATCTATGTAGCTTTACAAACCAAAGAAATGTGAAAACATTTGATTGAACCATTTAATAATAAATTAAAAAGGTTGTTTTATTACTAATACTTCACTGTATGTATTAGCATTTTTAAATTTTATCCTAACTTCCTTTAGAATCCGCTTGCCTTTCCTTAAAATATCGCAACTAGTTTCTGAATTTATGGCTTTTCTCAGATATGTGATGCCATATAATATGCGTTATTTTCTCCAAAGTTTGCTTGCCATTCTTTCAAAAATCTCTTTCTATTCATTTATTGCTCTCTTTTGAGAGCTAAACTTTGGCTTTCAAAATTCTATCCTATTTTTATGATAGAAATAGCGTTTTCCCAACAACAACGCAACAATAATCCTAGTGTAAATCCTAATAAAATTTCGAAGGATTATGGATGAATTTTTAAGGCAAAAATAAAAGTGCCTACACACATTTCAAGTAGGAGACCTTTCATATAAAAAAAACTAACAAATTCTGGTAAAGAGAGAGTATACACATATATCTTTTAAACTATATTTAGTTCATTTAAAGTATCACAAGTAATATCATATAAAAAGCGAGAGGTTGAATCAGCAATTTTGATTTTAAACAATAATTAATAAATACCCAGATAAATAATTACATTATGCGGCACATTTGATAATATATCGACAATACCTAGTTTTATAGTACGTTTAATCTCTTGAAACCTTCGAGTTTCCATATCTATATTTTGTACTTATTTTAACGTCTATATGATATACGCATAGACAAAACTTAAGGAAGTGGAAAGTTTTTAAAATTAGTCTTTTTTTTTTTAGGAGACAAAGAAAATTTTTCTCACACTTGGCTATCTCGTGTGTTTCAATAAAGGTCACTCATATCAAATATCTTTCAGAGTTATTGTCTGAATCCCGATATACATGCTAAAAGGTAAAACTTCCTTAAGTTTTGACTATAAGTGTATCTTTCAGAGTCATTGTCTGAATCCCGATATACATACTAAAAGGTACAACTTCCTTAAGTTTTTGTCAATGAGAGTGTATACACACTTGGTTATCTCGCGTGTCTTCAATAAAGGTCACTGTAATATCTTTCAGAGTTATTGTCTGAATCCCGATATACATGCTAAAAGGTACAACTTCCTTAAGTTTTGACTATAAGTGTATCTTTCAGAGTCATTGTCTGAATCCCGATATACATACTAAAAGGTACAACTTCCTTAAGTTTTTGTCAATGAGAGTGTATACACACTTGGTTATCTCGCGTGTCTTCAATAAAGGTCACTGTAATATCTTTCAGAGTTATTGTCTGAATCTCGGTATACATGCTGAAAGGTACAACTTCCTTAAGTTTTGACTATAAGTGTATCTTTCAGAGTTATTGTCTGAATCTCGTTATACATGCTGAAAGGTACAACTTCCTTAAGTTTTGACTATAAGTGTATCTTTCAGAGTTATTGTCTGAATCTCGTTATACATGCTGAAAGGTACAACTTCCTTAAGTTTTTGTCAATGAGAGTGTATACACACTTGGTTATCTCGCGTGTCTTCAATAAAGGTCACTGTAATATCTTTCAGAGTTATTGTCTGAATCCCGATATACATGCTAAAAGGTAAAACTTCCTTAAGTTTTGACTATAAGTGTATCTTTCAGAGTCATTGTCTGAATCCCGATATACATACTAAAAGGTACAACTTCCTTAAGTTTTTGTCAATGAGAGTGTATACACACTTGGTTATCTCGCGTGTCTTCAATAAAGGTCACTGTAATATCTTTCAGAGTTATTGTCTGAATCCCGATATACATGCTGAAAGGTACAACTTCCTTAAGTTTTGACTATAAGTGTATCTTTCAGAGTCATTGTCTGAATCCCGATATACATACTAAAAGGTACAACTTCCTTAAGTTTTTGTCAATGAGAGTGTATACACACATGGTTATCTCGCGTGTCTTCAATAAAGGTCACTGTAATATCTTTCAGAGTTATTGTCTGAATCTCGTTATACATGCTGAAAGGTACAACTTCCTTAAGTTTTTGTCAATGAGAGTGTATACACACTTGGTTATCTCGCGTGTCTTCAATAAAGGTCACTGTAATATCTTTCAGAGTTATTGTCTGAATCTCGTTATACATGCTGAAAGGTACAACTTCCTTAAGTTTTTGTCAATGAGAGTGTATACACACTTGGTTATCTCGCGTGTCTTCAATAAAGGTCACTGTAATATCTTTCAGAGTTATTATCTGAATCTCGTTATACATGCTGAAACGTACAGCTTCCGTAAGTTATGTCTATGAGAGTATATACACACTTGGTTATCTCGTGTGTATTCAATAAAGGCCACTGTAATATCTTTTAGAGTTATTGTCTGAATCTCGTTATACATTCTGAAACGTACAGCTTCCGTAAGTTATGTCTATGAGAGTATATACACACTTGGTTATCTCGTGTGTATTCAATAAAGGTCACTGTAATATCTTTCAGAGTTATTGTCTGAATCTCGTTATACATGCTGAAACGTACAGCTTCCGTAAGTTATGTCTATGAGGGTATATACACACTTGGTTATCTCGTGTGTATTCAATAAAGGTCACTGTAATATCTTTCAGAGTTATTGTCTGAATCTCGTTATACATGCTGAAACGTACAGCTTCCGTAAGTTATGTCTATGAGAGTATATACACACTTGGTTATCTCGTGTGTATTCAATAAAGGTCACTGTGTATCAAATATCTTTCAGAGTAACTGACTGAATCTCGAAATACATGCTGAAAGACACAACTTCCTTATACTTTGTCCATGAGTGTAGTCTTACACATACAACTCATCTATGCAGGAATGTGTCCTTGTCCTCATTTCCCAGGCATATTTCGTCTCCAGAGTTTCTGCGAAACACCAGCAAATTAGCCGGGGGGCGGTCAAGCAGTGTGAGGCAACTGGGGCTATCTCTCCCAACGGTTTATTCATTTATTACCAATCAAATGGACCCTGTTTTCCCCCAGGCATTATCCACATGTACTTCCAATGCGTTTTATTAGTGTGCCTAATTAATTTAATATATTTTTTAATTTAAAGAACATGGGAAAAAAGAAAACAATCAAAATTTGCATTGGATCTACTAATGCTATTCCTAGTGATTAAATGCAGAACTACCGAAATTTGGTTTTCCACCTATTAAAATCGCTACATGAAATATATTTTAGTTTTGAATATTCCATAGGTTAAAAATATCTAGCTATTATACATAGAAGATTTTGCGGCGACGGTCAATAGATGGCGTCTGGTTTTAGACGTCTATTTTGACGGGAGAAGCGACCCTTGTCTCTTTAGATCAATTTCCCCCCGGCAAAATTTCCATCTAGGAGATTTATTATTGATTTATTTTGTAGTTTTAGAGATAATACTGAGGAATACCCATTTAGTATTTCAATTTTATATATAAGGATTTTATATATTTATTAAGTTCATAAAATTTTCCGGAGATTGCATTAGTTGTAATCCTCAGAATAGCATGGCATGTCCATCAATCCATCTTCTATACGTAGTAGTAATATCATTTTATTCGCGATCGAACGTTGTGGCCTACTGTACGTATTACATCCCAAATATGATGCGACTCCAGCCATCTCTGTCTTGAGCTCGATGTACCATCTCGGTGACCATTAAGCCAGTGGGTTCCTTTAATTGGTCTACGAAGCCTAGACGTAGCCATTAAACAAAACTATATCAGTATATTCCTACTTCCGAAAAAAATCAAGATTCGGTTTTTTCCTGATCAATTTCCTTTTTAATTCTATGCCAGCGCCACATCGAGTTTTCCATGTCTACCTAATATTAGAGAATGTTACAAAACGCCTTGCTTAAATATTGAAAGACAACTTCTCGAGCTATGGATTGTCCTATGTATCTCGTCTATAGTTAGTCCCTAAGTACTCAGTCATTTATCACCTCTATTGTTACTTCTTTGAAGCATACTATTTTAAAATTCTACTTTAAACAGCAACTCCTCTCTTCAAAGTTGATGCAGAAACTGTGTCTTATTTTACAGTTTATTTACATAGTAGATGCTCATTTTAAATTCCAAATTGATGTCTTTCGGGCAAAATTGGCATTAAAATGCTGTCCTCTATTACTGCTGTCCTAAATATGCTACACTATAAACTTATCAGACTGTGAAAAATAACACACAAGTGAAATTGTGCTGGAATCAGTTCGATAAAATAAGAAAAAAAAGGCATCTCCTGATGTGCAACTTAAAGTTGCTGATGGCTTGAGCCATATGTCGGAATAAATATAAACTATTCGTTGATTTTTAATTATTCCAGAATATTCCAAATACTATTTCTTGATTAATCAAGAAATTATCAATCATTAGTTGATATTCATTCCAAGGGGCAATCTTTAGTTTCACGATCAGATGATTCCTTTTTTTTTTTTTACTTATACGTTTATTAGTCTAAATTAGACAAGATCTTGGAGGTCGTGCTCATAAAGAAGTTCAAGAACTCTTCTTGGTTCTCTGTACAGGGATCCTTTGTCCTTTCCAATACAATTTAGTATATAGGAGATTTATTTTTTTTTCTTAATTCATCAGACTGTGTTCTCCGCGATGTCTCATCATCCACTTGAAGCCTGAGTCTGAAGGATTGTGGTGATCCACCTGTTCCTTGGCCCTTACTGCCTCTCTCAAGCAGAGCGCGGGAAGTCGAGAAGCACTCACCCTTCCAACATGTCCGTACAAATGGGATATTAGAAGCTTATCTGGGGGTAGGTGGAAGAATGGTCTTGTTAAAAGTCGTGACATAGTATGTAAATATCTTTTTGAATGTATGACTAGAAATGTAGATTTTCTATTGAATGTGTAAATTATTATTATGTAAATTTCCCTTTGAATGTATATAACTTAGCCGTGTTGTTTAAATAAAGAGTTTCTTTAGCTTCTTTTCCCTTGAGCTTCTTTAGCTTCTTTTCCCTTGAGCTTCTTTAGCTTCTTTTACCTTGAGCTTCTTTAGCTTCTTTTCCCTTGAGCTTCTTTAGCTTCTGTTCCCCTGAGCCTGACCAGCCCAAGCAGCCCACCCGGGGACGCCACTAAATGATAAGGTACGCGAGGTCAAATTAAAGAAACCTCCTCTTAACAAGTAAGACTTTTACCCAAAGTCTTGATATAGTTTGGACTGCCTCGGGTGATCAAGCAAGAAAGAAAATAACGTAGACAAAACCCAGCGGCTACACCCGTAAAGCTCTCGCTCTACTAAAAGAAACTCTTTATTTAAACAACACGGCTAAGTTATATACATTCAAAGGGAAATTTACATAATAATAATTTACACATTCAATAGAAAATCTACATTTCTAGTCATACATTCAAAAAGATATTTACATACTAAAAAGAGAGATTAAGAGGAACGTGGTAAGTTTCTTTATTAAGCAGTATACGAGCTTTCGGACGTCAGCCGTCCTTCATCAGGTACCTGATGAAGGACGGCTGACGTCCGAAAGCTCGTATACTGCTTAATAAAGAAACTTACCACGTTCCTCTTAATCTCTCTTTTTATATTCCAAACGTGGCTTATCATGTCTGATATTTACATACTATGTCACGACTTTTAACAGGTCTAAACCGTTGGTCTTCGACCGCTACGACCCGGGTTCGATTCCCGCATTGGGCACTTTTTCTTATTAAAAAAAATGCTTCAATGGCTCCCAGTTCTTGCAAAAGTCCAAACCCCACCAGCGAGTGCAAGTAACCAAACAGGGCTCTGGCACATTTGTAAGTGCAAAGACGAACTGCTTTTCACGTGTGTAGACATGTGGTGAACTTACAGTAAAAGCAGTCGCCTACTTCTACCCACCATGATTATCATGGCCTGTACCACGTGTACTAGGGACAAATAAAAAAAAAGCGTATCTTTGCGTTATTTTCTCAATTGTTCTAATTTATCTCCAGAGAAAGAGAAACTTGGTTTATTTAATTCTTTGAAAAGTACTTTTATAAGGTTGTCCTAAAAGTTCGTGTTTTCTAAAAAAAGGTTGTTTTTCTTATTATTTGGTGAATAATATTATTAAGTCGAATACATAATAATACATAATACAATTAAAATATACAAGTATCAGAGTCATCAATCAATTCTTAATTCTGTCACCGTTTGCTTTTGTGAATGGAATAAATACCCAAATATGGCCATTTCTTATAAGCATCGGTAGTTCAGTGGTAAAATGCTCGCCTGCCACGCGGGTGGCCCGCGGCCGATGCAATTTTTTTTCTTTTTACAATTTTTAAAACTCATTTATATATTATACAAGAATGACATCCACGGCGCCAATTTATAATTGTAACGAAAAGTATTTGAATAAAAGCATTTAATCGGGTAAAACCCGGGCGTTGCCCGGGCCATTCGGCTAGTTACTTTATACATAATACAGAGAAATTATACAAAACGGCAAATAATATTGGTATTTCAATTTTTGGCAAGTGTTTATGAACATATGGGACAACCTTGTATATACTCACATAAATGATTCTAGTTAGGTATATATATTTATGTTCACATTGGCAATAAGTGATGGATGTGTATAGATTGACTCCAAGCTACGCCGCGGTTCTAGGGATTGTAATGCTGACACCACTTCTAAGCTCTGGACCTCTGTGGAAGGAATCCCTTGGCTTCATGTCAGATAACTGCAGAGATAACTGGTGGACCCATCTGACCTATCTCAACAACATTGTTAATACGAATAGACAAGTGGGTGACGCCTTACTATAGCCTTTTTATCCGCTGCATATTTTTATCTTACAGTATATATTGTGAAAAATAGTACAAATGTGATATTGTACTGGTATAAGGTACATAAATTAAGAAAAAGGCATCTCCTTATCGCGCAAATGAAAGTTGCTGATGGCTTGCGCCATTTATCGAAATAAATATAAACTATTCTCGTTTATTTTTAATTATTCTAGAATTTGCCAAATACCCATTCTTGATTAATCAAGAAAAGCTAACCGCGTTTCGGGTTGTTGGCCCTCATTTGGCCAATTCTGGAATAATTAAAAATCAACGAGAATATAGTTGATATTTATTCCGATATATGGCGCAAACCATCAACAACTTTCAGTTGCACGATAAGGAGATGCCTTTTTATTAGTATATTGCCACGTTTTTATTTTAAAACGCTAATTTTCTGTTTTGTAAAACTTTAATTTTGAAGTTCATTATTTTAAAAGTGAAATGTTTGTTAATGGAATAGACATTTTACCTCAACTCATTTTATTGCCGCTTTTGTTTTTAAGCCATTTGTTTTTTATATCTATTTTTACATATCGTTTTTATTGAGTTTTTACTAATTTTGCATGTACATCATTGACTTTTAATGAATGAGAAAAAGAAATTGAAAATAAACATATGAAAAATTAAAGTAACACTTAAAGGAATTTATGTACAATTGAAAATTGTTTTTTTGTAACGTCTCAATATATAGTGTTTACATTATAATATTATAAATAAAATACAATTCACTGAGAGGGTAGAGTTTATTTTCCTCATCACGACAATACAAGCTTTCGGGTGTAACAGCCCTTCGACACAGGAGTATTACACACACGCATTAATAAATTAATGATAAATATTTCATACAAATTATTATTATTTACATATTCTAAATACTTATGATATTGATATAAATTTTTCACGACATTTATATATAAAATAACAATTTTTTAAAAGTAAATAAAATCTTAGATACGCGCAGGTTGAATGATATCTCGAGACTTCAAACTAAATTATGCTGTCGACTTGTTTTGTCGTGATAAAGGAAAAGAAACTCTTCCCTAAGCGAATTCTCTTTAATTTATAATTTTACTGAAAGGATTATAATATTTTCAAAACATTTTAATACCCCTAAAGCCACTATTTCCCTTGATGTACCCGCCTTTCTCAAGACACTGCCGAACATTTCCCTCTGAAATATCTTAAGATACAAATATTCACCTATATATAAAATGACATAGGGAGGTTCTTTGCCGTATATTATATTAAAAAATAAAGTCGGTGGATGAGAGGGTAACACGCTCGATTCCCGACAGTCATGAACCGGGATTGAATCCCGCGTTAAAATTTTGTTTAATATGTGAATAACCTTCACATATTATTCATTGTTAAATTATCATGAACTAGGTTGCTCTTGCTGAGCGGTACCTACTAATGTGATTTGAACCATATTATATTCACCATTTTAGTTGATTAAATCTACTGTGTTTAGTGCATCTACGAAACGTGGTACCTAGCAAGTGACACCCAGCTCTTTGTCTTGGGGATTGTGGTCCTCTTCATTGGCCAGAAGTAAGTAGACACTCAACAATCAATGTGCATCTCATTTACCTGCAATATCAATTGATTTAAATATCCTGGATATTAATTAAACAAATGCTACAGATTTCTGGAGATGAGCTTCTTTATCTTTATTAAACCTAATCTCGAGCTTTTGGGCATCTATGCCCTTCTACTGGAGAAAATAGAAACATACTCAGGTAGAAGACAGAGATGCCCGGAAGCTCGAGAATACATTTAATAAAGATAAAAGAAACTCATCTCCAGAAACCTAGGACATTTCTTTGATTACCTGCAATATGTAAATAGAATGTAGAAATATGGTGAATCACTTACAACACACTTTTTGTGAACAAAAATCTAAATTTAGTTCTGTAAGATAAATTTTCATCTCAAATATTAATAGTGTTTATGGTAAAGCAACACTAAAGGTATTAATGCGAATATTTCCAACTGTCCAGGGTTTCGCTAAATATCTTAATTCCAAGTACCTAGGAGGATAAGACATTGACAGGGTTATCGATGGATAAGCCAAATCTTTGTCCTTCATTGTTATCTTTCTTACATTTTAATGTTATTTTTGAATATAGAAATTCAAAATAAGAAACCTATTTAAGTTGTTTATCCAAATAAACCAGTAATACATATTCAATTAAGAAGCAAATACCAAATATCCATAGTTAACCCCATGAGATGATATCCGACAGTAGCCAACCTCTGAAACCAAATCTTTTCGTATACATGAAATTCATTTTCAATGTTATTCACATACTTGATTGATAACTGAGTCCTTATAAACATATTTAAAGGTACCAGATGACAATTTGACCGAATTGACTAGATTCTACTGTACATCTTAATACAACGACACTATATAAGACGGAACTAAAGTATACATACTCTTTATTGCAAATACCATGACCTGATGTTTCTTTTCTTAAGCGGTGTCCAATAAAGTTAGTCTTTAACTGGAGGAGCCAATACGTGCTATGTTTAACCAATGAGGTTTACAGAAGTCCCATGTGCGCAGGTTCAAACGTTCAGGCCTTGTTCTTATGCTGAGCATGATCCCATTGTCCATGTTCATAGTCGGAGCCATCACCTACCTACTGGACCTTCCCCCGGCCATGTTGTTCACTAACCCGGATCCTGAGTGAGTACATAGCTTTCTCTCTCTTTAATACGGTCTATTTTATATGTTGACCATATCGAGGTTCTTGTTTGGTGTTAAAAAGAGATCTCTTATAGCTACATTTTGTCATTGTGTGGATAGATGATTATCAAATTGCTGTGTATTAAAGCTTTAAAAGTTTATTGTAATCTATTTCACATTATATATTCATGGACAAAACTTAAGAAAGCTGTACCTTTTAGTAAGTGCATCGGGATTCAGACAATAACTCTAAAAGTTATTTTATACACAGTGACCTTTATTTTTGAAGACAAACGGGATAACCAAGTATGAACAAACCGATAACCGGCCACATTAAACATTTTTCACTTCAAGTTTTTTTTCCATGAGTTTAAATGTGGAAATGTGATATTTAATGGAATATACTTGCATCTAATGCGACTTCAATGTATATCTCATACAATTGGGTTTCAGATATTAGGTTATCAGGTATGTTACCATGTTGACACACACTTTATACTCTGTACTAACTACATGTTTATGTATACGTGCAGCCAGAGGAACGAGTACCTATCCATCCTGTACTATAAACCCTATTCTCACATGGGGCCCTATGCTATCGGCATGCTCGCTGGGTCCTACTTTGTCCGCCATCCTGACCATACGATACGTTCAAAGGTAAGTCTACAACATCACCTTGCTCACGTCACTACGTCCTCAACCTTGAATACGTTCTTATAATTAAAGATACTTCGGCCAGTATAAATCTTTTTATTATATCGATGTTTCGACAACAAATTTTAACGCCTTGACAAATACTTTAATTTTTATTTGCTCCTGACGAGGACAAGAGATTTTTATCGAAACGTTGAAGAAATAAAAATATATAAATAAATAAAAATAAAGAAATAAATAAGTGTCTCTTAATTCTAAGAACTATAAATGCCGGCCAGGTAAGTTCTATCTAAAAAAAAACCATTTTAATTTTGAAGGTTGATTAATGTTTAAATATAATTTATTCCCTCTAATTATGAAATATGATTTTTTACGAGATATATAACCTAATATGGAAATTTGAACTCTTTATGAAATTTTCATTTTAACTATATACATTAGAAATACCCTTCAAAATTCCATTAAAATCAAACATATAAATGCTTATAAATGATAAAGTATTTTAAAATGCACGATTTGTTATGTTCAAGTTGAAGGGATTATGGAACGTTTGTTTATCTTCTATCTTGGATGTGTGTTCATTTTTTCTTGATCAAGTAATGCTGTCGACAGATTCTGCAATGCATCGGTTGGATCCTCTCTACAGCAGCATGTCTTACCATGCTCTTCGGTGTCTACGAGTGGAACAGGGGAGATCTACCACCCCCTTTGATCTCAGCTGCCTATGCCTGCTCCCATAGGGTGATCTGGACTCTTGGAATTGCTTGGGTAGCCATGGCATGCTTGGGAGGCTATGGAGGTATGTATGTCTTGTTGGGTGTATGATCCTCCTGTATGGTCCTACGGTGTTTGCTTGCGTGCAGGTTACGTGAATGTATTCCTATCTTGGAGAGGGTTCCTTCCTCTGAGCAGGCTTACGTTCCTGGCCTACTTGATCCATCCCATTGTTCAGAGGGTCTTTATCGGTAACTTCAGGGAGCAGATGCATACTGGACATATGGTTGCGGTAAGTCCCACCACAATACCTCTTTCATATGTAGAGTACGAACCTTAAAAAAAGCTACTCTCTATTTTGTCGTTTCAACTTAAGATATAAAAAAATATGTGCGCTTATTAATATAATAATATTACAGATAGAAAGAGACTCTTTCAACCAGATAGACGAAAACACATGACCCGTCTAGCGAGAGTAACGTAAACTTAACAGATTTGATTTCGTGAAATTTCTTCTACACAAAAAGTTGACAAATAATGAATTTGATTAATTACTATTATATAAATTCTAAATATGCATTCTTTGACGAATTCAGTAGATACCATATTTGACGAATTCGGAAGATGCATTTGTTACGAATTCGAAAGATGCATTTGATGAATTTAAAAGATGCATTCTTTGTCAAATTTGATAAATAAATTATTTGTAAAATTTTGAATAACACACACACACACACTTTTATATATTCGGAATATGCATTTTTACGAATATCGATCATACATTCTTTGCCGAATTTGAAGAATATTCTCTGACGAATTTGAAAGAGGCATTCTTAACCGAATTTAGAACACTTCTCTAAGACGAATTTGGAAGATTCAATCTAAGACGAATTTGGAAGACTCAGTATTTGACCAATTCGGAAAGCCCACAATTTGAGGAATTCTAAAAGTGTACTCTCTGACGATATCAAACTATATATTGTGAATATTATATGAAGAATTAGGTACACACATTCAATGACGGATTCCGATGAAATCATAGGTTCAATAAAATTGAAATAGAGCACGGGGGGCTAACAAAAATCGTAGAATGAATCCATTGTCTTCAAGTAGGATTTTCGAATTATATAGATTAACTGTCTTTATTACATTGGTTTACATATCATATGTCTGTATTGATCTCAACAAATAGATTTGTATACAAGTAGGTTATTTGAAATGGGAAAAATAAATTTCAGGTTAAAAAGTTTCTTTTAATTTTGGTTTTGCAAACTTTCAAGCAAATATTTTACTTTTCATCGGACAAATACTTTATGTACATTATCGAAATGATCATTATACAAAAATAATTGAAAAATGTGTTATTGGTATATGCCCTCGTGGACGTACATCAGACTTTCACAGCTAAAATATTTTGTATTATAATATGGGATGAAATATATATACATCTATTATTTTAGCTGTAAACAGTTTGATGCATGTCTACGATTGCACATCTCAATAACACATTTTTTTCAATTATTTTTGTATAAAGATCATTTTGATATTGTACATAAAGTATTTGCCCGATGAAAAGCAGAATATTTTACGAAAGCTTGCAAAACCAAAATTAAAAGAAGCTTTTACCTGAATTTCATTTTTCCTTTTTCAAATAATTTCTAGTTAAGTATTTCTCACACAAGTAGGGGTGTTATACCTATACAGGTATTATATAATAGTGTTTGTTATAAATCCATTGAATTGTCTCAGGTTTGGGGATATTTTGGACACCTGTGCGTCTCTCTATCCTGCGCTCTTGTCCTCAGCATGGGCTTCGAAGCTCCCAGCATCGCCCTGGAGCGGATCTTCCTACGAAACAATCCCAAGATCATAAACGAAGAAAAAAAGAAACCTGCCCTCCAGAAAACTTCCTCAGATTCTCAGCCCAAAACAGATTCTTTCGTTGTGAAGCTCTAAACATCATTTCTTTAGAAAATCTTCAAAAATTCTAAGTATTATTACCAAAATGTGATTTTTATATTCTTTAAATATTTGTAAATAATTTATGCATTTTATTATTTGATCATTCCTAAAATTATTCATTAGTGGCATTTAAAAAAATTGTTTATTTAATGAAAATTAGATATTATAGATGCGTTTGGTAGTCTTTGGTCAAATACGATTAAAGAATATTTTGACGAATAATCACAGAATTCAGTGTTAATGGCATTTCTCATTGGAAGCTATAATTTAACTTAAATATATATTCTCTTTTTGTAGATATATTTATTTTTTACCATTTAAAACCAAACACTGAAGATTCTTAGATTCATTATAGACGCATATGTTTTTTTTTTAATAAAATAATTTCTACTGCCTTTAACTGCAAAGGAAAAAATAATGGGAGGGCCTGGCTCATCAGTGATGAACCCTCCCAGCGGTTTCTCCAGTTTATTCTACCTTACCATTATCTATCATATGCAACTATAGTAGTTTCGAATTTTCGTAACAGATGGTGCGCTAATACATCATAAGAAATTTGCATATTAAAATATTTTTATATTGTAAAGTTTTTTCTATTAAGCTATTCAAATGATATTTAGACACTATAAACCAAAAATTAAAAGATAAAAACATACTAATATCAAGAAAAATATTTTTTTATATAATTTTAACGCTTATATTTGAGATTGAAATTCGTGTATTTACAAAATTTGAAATACTAATTTCCCAACTCTATACATATATATTTTGAGTTAATCAATAAGGAATCAAATGTTTCGTTTCTTTTCTTATTTCTTTTATTTCTAGAGCTTTCGGGCCTACATGCCCTACACTTAAAGGCCCTTGAATGCCCTTGATTCTTTAATGATTAAATCAAAGTGTAAAAGCAGGGAAATTTCTATATTAAATATATGTTAGGCGAATCGCGTCGGTACCAAAACCGGTTAAGACCGTTCTAAATATACATATATATGTATAGATGGAAATTTCGCCGGGAGGAAATTTATATATTTAATTTATATGAGAAGCAGCCATTTTTATATAGACAAATTTCCTCCTGGAAAAATTTCTTTTTATATTTTCACCATAGATTTGGCCTAGCCACTCTACCAGCAGTTAAACACCTATTTGGTAGATTGTGAATATTTTATTTGATCCCTTGTGTTCTCATGAAATAAAGCCCAATCTGGTCTCTAGATGGACGCTTCTCTGTTTACCAAAGCTGGTGTTATAGCTTTGTGGCAGACATGAGTCCACTAGTTTGTGAAGACAGTTAATAGATGACACTTTATTTTATCGTATATTTTTACAGAGAGGCTACCTATATATATATATATACAAATAACATTTTTATAGAGAGTAGAAACCTCCTTGAGAGGCCTCCTGGATACGCCTTTCTTGTCTCTCCTGTAGGTGGCCTCTTAATAGAGGTTGGATCATATTAACTGTTACATAGGAAGTCGCTGATCAGAAACTGTTGATGGGAGGGAGGCATCTGCCCGGTAAGCGGAACACTGTAGGTTCGATTCCCATCCCTGGACACTTTATTTTTCCGTTTATCATTACTCTTCACAATTCACCCTTTCATACCTCATCCAAAAGGTTAGAAATAATCGTTATTTCTCTCCTTGAAATAAATTTTGAATTTTCGTTGAAAAGAAACACTTGCGGGATAGTATTTCAAAAGTCGTTTTACAAACAGTATTTATGTTTGTCACACACACAACAATTTTATAATACAATAAAATAATCCCTTGTATCAAATTCGAGTAAAAATATCAGAACTCCAGGTAAAATTATCTTTATATAAAAATATAATTTTACCTGGAGAGGCCTGATATTTTTACTCAACACAAGAATTTTATGCAGTAAAAACCTGTCTATAGCGCCCACTCTAAATAGCGCCTTCCTCTCTATAACGCCCGATTTTAAATACGTAGTACGATGCGATTTACATTAAAAGTGACCTATCTATAGCACCCCCTCTCTATAGCACCCTATTTTGGTGAGTCACAAGAGGGGGCGCTATAGACGGGTTTAACTGTATTATAATTATGCATTTTTGTTCAATAAATATTTATTTTGACATCAAAATTTTGTTTTAGAATAAACTAAAATTATAAAAATATATTATCCTCTTGTTCAAATAGATAAATATTTTCATAAATTTATCCAAAGTGAAAAAAGTCATTAAGTAATATATATAGTTTGTTCTCTCATGCACATATATTATTCTTATAAAAAATGTGCGCATATATTGAACTTTTACTTTTGATACTAGATTCTAACTTGAGAGAATTTTATTTGGAGATGTATTCTACAAAAAGTGTGATATTTGTAAAATTTGAATTGTAAAATTGAGAATTCAATAAAATTTCCGAAATAATTGGGTTTGTTTTATTATTATCACATCTGTAATAGATTATATATAAAAAAACACAGACACACAAAATGAATTACTTTATTTTATACAAGGTTGGGTCAATAAGTAATGCACAATTATCAATAATATTGTTATTTGACAAATCATAAAATTTGTATATATGAATACCTAACTATATATATTAGCTATATATCATTCAATATATCCACCTTCCCTATGTACACATTTGGTCCAGCGTTCTTTCTAACTCACAAAAGCACTTTGGTAAAATGCTACATCTTGTTTTCTGAACCACCCTCTAACCTCATGGAGTACTATTTCATCATTTTAAAATTTCTACAGCGTAGAGATTTCTTTAATTTACCAAACAGGTAGAAGTCGGAAGGAGCCAGATCAGGACTGTAAGCTGGGTGAGGCATCAAAGTCCCCCCATATCTGGAAATTTGAGCCAATGTCTGTTGCGCGGTGTGGCATTGTCCTGATGAAATTTGATTTGACAGTCTTTTAGGCCCGGCCTTTTGTTGAAATGGCTCTTTTCAGCTTTTCTAATGATTTACAATATCTTTCCTTGCTGATGGAAGCATTTCTTTCAAGCATGTCCATGAATATGAGCCCATCTTGGTTCCAAAAGACCGTGATAATGATTTTGTCTTTAGAAAGGGAAAGCCTTGGTTTTTTTCTTGACTGAAGACATTTTATGGGTCCATTGCATTGATTGACGCTTTGAAGAAGGGTAATAACGATAAACCAAAGTCTAATCACACGTTATGACTCCTTTAAAGGCCTCAGAAGCTGGTTCTGGGTAAGAATCGATGAGGCCTAAACAAATTTTACCGAGATTGCATCATTTCTCGTGTTAGAAGCTTTGGCACCCATTTTGAACACAATTTTCGATAGACAAGTTCTGAAAGTAGTTTAAGAACACTTCCTTTAGAGATTGAAAGTTTTTTTTTATATCGATTGATATGCCGTTATTGTCCGGTTATTTTTGACAATTTCCTCAACAAGAGTCAAATATCTGTCTGTTGTGACAGTTGAAGGTTTACCTGGCCTCTCTTTGTCATGAAGATCAAAATCACCTTTCTGGAGGCGCTGAACCCATCTCTGTATAGTGCTTCTATTCAGTGTTTCGTTTCCATATACTTAATAAAGTTTTGAGTGAATTATTGTGGCTGAAATATCACTGGACTTAAAGAGGAACTCGGTGACCGACCGTTGTCGGATTCTCGTGTTCACATTAGGCTCAATATCTGAGATATGAAAAGAAGAGGGTTTTACTTATCAGAAAACATGTTTTTTATTATTTATATATTTTGCGCGCTAGGGGTGATTGTGCATTACTTATTGATCCAACCTTGTACATTTCATTCCTTTATTTAATACACATATATCGTTCACAATATGCTTTTAAAAAATAAACCTTATTATTTAACAATTATTCAATGCGTGTTTTAGTTATATATTCAAATACAAATGTATATAAACGCAAACAAACGATAGTCCCAGAAATCGTGATATTCGGATAAAAGCGCATCGGCAGCATTGATGAAACAAGTTTGCTGTATGGTTTGTTTAGGTAAATATGATGCTTTCCTTTGGAGAAAAAGAGATTTTTTGGAAAGAAAAAATAGGTTAGAATATAGTAATCAACATAAGACCATGTTAGTTATATATGTGTGCGTGAATCCGTGGAAAACAAATGCCAAAAATCACTGAGAATGAAGATTTTGCGGAAAACAAACTCCAAAGTCCCTTCAGAATGAATATTTGTGGAAGACAAACGCCAAAGGTTACTGATAATGAATATTTGTGGAAGACAAACGCCAAAGGTCCACTGAGAATGAAGATTTGTGGAAGACAAACGCTAAATGTCACTGAGAATGAAGATTGGTGAAAGACAAACGCTAAATGTCACTAAGAATGAAGATTTGTGGAAGACAAACGCTAAATGTCACTAAGAATGAAGATTTGTGGAAGACAAACGCCAAAGGTCCACTGAGAATGAAGATTTGTAGAAGACAGACGCTAAATGTCACTAAGAATGAAGATTTGTGGAAGACAGACGCCAAAGGTCCACTGAGAACGAAGATTTGTGGAAGACAAACGTTAAAAGGTTACTGAGAATGGAGATTAATGGAAGACAAACGCTAAATGTCACTGAGAATGAAGATTTGTGGAAGACAGAGGCTAAAGGATAACGGATAATGAATATTTGTGGAAGAGAGACGCTAAAATATCATAGAAGACAAACGTATGAGCTGAATTTGTTTCATACACATTACCGAATAGACAAACATCAATAAAAATGCCCCTCTCAGGGACATCTTTTATAAAATAAAACTATATATATATATAAATTATATATATATAACGTTAATATATATATTTTTCTTTTATAATTTATCCCTCATCCTTTTGCAGTTCCTTTCTCCACTGAGGATGGGCCACTTGGTCTCTCAATATTCAGCGTCATCCAGTCCATTGCTGAACACGTTATGTCTAGTTGGAAATTGTCCAATTGAACACAAATCTATACATTTGTATTTAACTCATGAACCTAAGTAAAATTCTACCGAATACCATTGAAATCGTAACACTTGAACATATGTGGCCTTTTCACGTACTTTAGGACTAAAATACCTTTTCTTTCATTTCACCAACAAGACTCTATAACTACATTTTTGGTGCATGCACCGCAATGATACATTACTCTAAGCGTATATGTAGTCAGCTTTTCTTGATCTATCTAGAAAAGATGTATTTTCGTCATTATTCCAGAATAAATATAAATCAGCGTTTCGTTGATATTTGTTCCGATAGATTGCGCTAGCCATCAGTATCGTTTATTCATGTAATGAAATATTTTCCAATATTTTGCAACCCGGATCCATTCTCTTTCTCTCCTTTACATATTAAATAAACTTATTAAGAAACTTTCCATTTATAGCTAAAATCGAATAAAAATTGTCCATTATTTATTTACAAATACATAGTTCTAATGTAGATTAAAATAAAAATATGTTAAAATAATTTTTATAAAAAACGTGAAATAAATATTTCTTAAGAGAAAAATTTTCTCACGAAAATTATTTTATATAATAATATTAAAAAAAAGAGTATGATCTAAAATAGTTATAATAATCGATCATAGATGGCAGCACATACTTCACGCTATTATTAAATAGAGTTTAAATAATGGGGGGGGGGGAGATTAGTATTCTATACAGACATTATTGTAATACGTTGATTGCCTTCACAAAATAATTGAACCAGAAATTTATTTGTTGTTTGAACGTTACCTTCTGATATGTGTGCGTCACACAAAAATATTTTATTTACATTTTTCATCCAGGTTCGACAAATGTCCCATTAGGGCCAGCTGGTCACTTATTGCTTTTCTGCTAGTGGACGTTTTGTAATCTTACTGAACACCTGAATGTTGGAACCCAGAATTGGGAAAAATCCTCTTTATTTTATGCAACCTTTTTAGTCTTTGGATAGAATTCTCTTGGATAAGTACAGTCTTTACCTCGAAAGTTATGCGTTAGGGAGATGAATTGTATAATTGTAGGACAACACAATTAGCTTTTTAGAGTTTACAGTTAATCGCGGAAAATGGTTTTATTTATGTATAGAGATGATATCTGTCACGCTTTGTAATTGGACAAGTGTTGCTATGTTTGCACATAAAGGGGTTCAATTGGTCGCACGGGGAGGCTGTTTCAGGAGAGTTGTCGTGGAGAAAAATTCCTCAATGCCTGTCTGCCTATCCCCTACATACCTATGGTCCGCTTCCACAGAGCTGAGATAACAGGATCGCCTGTTGGTTTGATTTCTGATCCATCTGTTTTTATTTATTAATCAACCAGGCGCAATATTCAAATATGTGCGCCTATTACAGAGGAAACAAATAAAACAACAAATCAAAACTTAGAATTAAATATTTACAAATTTACATGTATTAATCGACAGAGTTCATAATATTTATATAGACAAAGTGGCTGATGTAAGAGAGTTAAATGATTTAGATCAGGGAACAATCGATGTCTCACTTCTGTAAAGTTCGGACAGTCGTAGATAAGTTTGTTCAGTTTCTCCGCAGGAACAATTTAATTTTTCTTATAGACTCCTTTTATCTAAGTATTTCTGTAATTTTCCGTGTGACTGAAAAATTGAGTGAGTATACAATTTGGATGAAACTTTGCAGGAATTCCGTTTTGAAAAATAGTACGAATTGTATAATTAGCATTATAAATGGATTGATACAAATGATTCATAATAATATATTTTTCTTCGCCAAAAATTGTAAGTATTTCTCTTGGTAAATTTTGTTTTTTTTTCAGTTCGTATTGATTTATAGTTGAGATAGTTATCATTCATCTGTTCATTTGGCTTGTTTTGCACTTTTTGTCAATGTTTGTGATAGAATAAAGCAAACCCTTTATCAACTCATCAGAAATACAAGAAAAAAAAGATAAAATCTGAGAATCTCTATAAAATATGAACCTACCTAAGCAACTAGTAAGATGATAAAAGGAAAAATATGTCAATCTTGTTGAACTGTATATACGGTGGCCATTCCGGTATATATAACTATTTACAGCAGGTATTGGGAACTAAGCTGATCTTATAAATAAATGGCAATTCACTGAGAGAGAGATTTGTATCCTTCCTTTAATCACACATAACCTCAATAGTACATTA
Source organism: Cordylochernes scorpioides (assembly GCA_030710605.1). Classification (NCBI taxonomy): domain Eukaryota; kingdom Metazoa; phylum Arthropoda; class Arachnida; order Pseudoscorpiones; family Chernetidae; genus Cordylochernes; species Cordylochernes scorpioides. The sequence continues at coordinate 183,406,695 of CP092864.1, forward strand.
GCATTAACAAGTAAGGATATTTTAAAATTATACCGCATGTGTTTCTTTTCAACGGATTTGGATTTTTCGTTGAAAAGAAACACATGCCGTATAATTTTATAATGTCGTTTTACAATCACAAGCCGCATTATATTATATTGTATTAACTAGTAATCCATAATTTTATGGTTTAATTGTATTATGTTAATTATTATTTGCACATATTCATCTATAATATTTCCTACTTCTTTGCATATATTGTCTCATTGAAAAATGTCACCAGTAGAGGTAAGTACAAACCAACTTCATTCTCTGTAACAACGTTCTAAAATTATAGCTACGTACACATTTATATAGCAATGACATAATTCAAGCCAAACTCTGTGAATCTAAAACTTAAAATTATGTAAATATCAAACCACGCTATCTATATATATAATTGCCTTATTCTGTCTGAAGCTCACGGATAGAATGCGCGCCCATTGGCTGCCGGCGAACACGTGTCCTCCCTGCCCCCCTCTAGACAACCCTGTTATCAGCTGTGTGATACATACACCTGTCTATAGCGGCCATTCTAGACAACCCTGTTATCAGCAGTGTGTTACATCCACCTGTCTATACAGACCACCCTGTCTATAGCGACCACTGACCACCCTGCCTATAGCGACCACTCTAGACAACCCTGTTATCAGCTGTGTGATACATCCACCTGTCTTTACAGACCACCCTGTATATAGCGGCCATTCTAGATAACCCTGTTATCAGCTGTGTGATACATACACCTGTCTATAGCGGCCACTCTAGACAACCCTGTTATCAGCTGTGTGATACATCCACCTGTCTATATAGTCCACCCTGTCTATAGCGGTCACTTTAGGCAACCCTGTTATCATCAGTGTGTTACATTCACCTGTCTATACAGACCACCCTGTCTATGGCGGTTACTCTAGGCAACCCTGTTATCAGCAGTGTGATACACCTGTCTATACAGACCACCCTGTCTATAGCGGCCACTCTAGACAGCCCTGTTATCAGCTGTGTGATACATACACCTGTCTATACAGACCACCCTGTCTATAGCGACCACCCAAGACAACGTTTTTAAAATATATTCGCACTCGGGTAAAACCCGGGCGTTGCCCGGGCCATTCGTCTAGTATACATATAACAGCTCTTACAGCCAGGCCATTATACTGAGAATGGTAGGCGGGAATCTGTGTTTGTTTTATTCCATTTCTCTCCAAGAAAGTTTTCACCATCAATAAATTGTGGGTCATTATCTGACACTCTTTCCTCTGGTAACCAATAAAACGTAAAAAATACGATGTATTTATCTAATTGTTTTTCCTGTGTTTTTCTCTCTCATTGTGAGATTACTTTGATCCACATTGAACGACTCCACAATTATTGACAAAATTATATTGTATTTTATTGAAAAAATCAATATGGGTTTGTTGTCAGGGCTTCGTTGTTCATATCAAAGGTTGTTATTTCACCTTATTTGAGCCGTCCTGAACAGACTGTCAATTTCTGGACTTCTGTATCTTCTCAGTAGGCCTCGAGGACCACGCCGGCAACGTATTCTTCGTAGATCGAGAAATGCGTGGTGTCGCTGGAGACCCGCTGGCGATTCTCCATCAAACTCTGCAGCGGTGGTAGAGGCGTCATGTACATTGTACATAGCATATATTTTATTGTATTTTCGTAATATAATCATCATCAACAGTATTTTAAATTTATCATTATCATTACTTAAATAGTGCGGATTGTGTGCACTTTTACCTGTATACTGACAAAATATCAATAAAACTATCTTGATTGTTTACCGGGATCTCAATTTAGGGGTGTTCATATTTGGCGACTAAAAATTTTATCTAGCTAAAGACTTCCTTTTGTTCATACCGGTATGAATCTCATGTACACAATATCTAAGAGAGGATGGAATAATCGACAGACATTCCCCGCCCACGGTCAACTCTCTCTATATATATTTTTAAAGTGGGTCAGCCCTACTGGGTATGGAAATTAGCCATTGATTAGTCTCATCTATCGTGATTGGCAAATCCTCTCCCTATGACAGATATAGTAACAAATAATCAAGTCCTCGATCGAATGGGTAAAGAACACCAGCTGATAAAGTTCATAAAACAACGAAAGCTGACGTTTGCTGGACATGTGATGCGCGGATCAGCAGGAGAGACATTGCTGACAGTGTTGGAGGGAAAGCTCCCGGGGAAGAGATCGATGGGAAAGGAGACGACGGGGATACACAGACGATCTAAAACAATGGACTGGACGACACACCTACGAGGAGATTAAGAGGATGGCGGAGAATCGGGAAGTATGGAGAGACCATGTGTCCCACCCTCAGTAGAGGAAGAAACTGAAGAAGGGAGATATGGAGAGACCATGTGGCCCACCCTCAGTAGAGGAAGGCATTGAATAAAGGAGATATCTCGGTGCTCTTTACTGATGATCGCCCCAGAATATTTAAAACAGACGGATGGACATGCGAGATTTGCGGGACAAGAATGGAGCCGGGGCTACATCACCATATACTCTCATGTATGGGGCTGAAAGACGAACGAGAAGTGTTCCTGAGTGAAATAGGCCTTGAGGGACTCTCTTTGGAGCTCCTGTTGAATGAGGTGGTGAGAAACAGAGCTGGAGCGTTTGCGTTGTTCAAATTTTGGAAGACGGCTGAAGAGAAAAGAAAGCTATATACATAATCTAATTGATGTAAATAATCATATATAAATAGTCTTTGTCAGGATTAGAATGACGAATCTTGTATGGGACTTTGATTCCACTAAAAGGCTTGTTACTGCTGTTGTATATAGTCACAGTGTAGAAAATACTATACTATACCTACTAACTTATAGGTTTCTCTCTGTATTCTTAGTTCTCTTCTCTTCACTTACTCTGTAAACTGGCGAATCCTTTATAGGACGAGAGGTCCTCAATAAAGGCTTTTGTTGTTGTTGTTGAATAAAGGAGATATGGAGAGACCATGTGACCCACCCTCAGTAGAGGAATGCACTGAAGGAGGAAGATATGGAGAGACCATGTGACCCACCCTCAGTAGAGGAAGGAACTGAAGAAGGGAGATATGGAGAGACCATGTGACCCACCCTCAGTAGAGGAAGGAACTGAAGAAGGGAGATATGGAGAGACCATGTGACCCACCCTCAGTAGAGGAAGGAACTGAAGGAGGGAGATATGGAGAGACCATGTGACTCACCCTCAGTAGAGGAAGGAACTGAAGAAGGGAGATATGGAGAGACCATGTGACCCACCCTCAGTAGAGGAAGGCACTGAGATGGGAGATATGGAGAGACCATGTGACCCACCCTCAGTAGAGGAAGGAACTGAAGAAGGGAGATATGGAGAGACCATGTGACCCACCCTCAGTAGAGGAAGGAACTGAAGAAGGGAGATATGGAGAATACATGTGACCCACCCTCAGTAGAGGAAGGAACTGAAGAAGGGAGATATGGAGAGACCATGTGACCCACCCTCAGTAGAGGAAGGCATTGAATAAGGGAGATATGGAGAGACCATGTGACCCACCCTCAGTAGAGGAAGGCATTGAATAAGGGAGATATGGAGAGACCATGTGACCCACCCTCAGTAGAGGTAGGCATTGAATAAGGGAGATATGGAGAGACCATGTGACCCACCCTCAGTAGAGGAAGGCATTGAAGGAGGGAGATATGGAGAGACCATGTGACCCACCCTCAGTAGAGGAAGGCACTGAAGGAGGGAGATATGGAGAGACCATGTGACCCACCCTCAGTAGAGGAAGGCACTGAAGGAGGGAGATATGGAGAGACCATGTGACCCACCCTCAGTAGAGGAAGGCATTGAAGGAGGGAGATATGGAGAGACCATGTGACCCACCCTCAGTAGAGGAAGGCACTGAAGGAGGGAGATATGGAGAGACCATGTGACCCACCCTCAGTAGAGGAAGGCATTGAAGGAGGGAGATATGGAGAGACCATGTGACCCACCCTCAGTAGAGGAAGGCACTGAAGGAGGGAGATATGGAGACACCATGTGACCCACCCTAAGTAGAGGAAGGCACTGAAGGAGGGAGATATGGAGAGACCATGTGACCCACCCTCAGTAGAGGAAGGCATTGAAGGAATGAAGGAAGGATAAGATATCGACATTATTAAGTTAAGGAATTTCTTTACTTTCTACAGAAAACACCGTGACAGTAGTTCTACAATTGCCATTATCCTGTGTTATTCTAAACTTGGCATCGAAAGCATATGCAGAAAATCTTAGAATCCACCGCTTAAAATGGATGAAGTTGGAATTCTGATTTTGAGCACAAATTGGATACCAACGACTGGTGATATGCAATTTCATTTATTGTGTATATATGGAACACCACTGTTATGCTGTTTAATAATTGGAAAACTGGCCTTTTATTCAGTTGTTTGCGGGAGTTTGGAAGTTTTTCGATTGTATAATAGAAGGCTTTAGATAAAAATTCTAGTTACTTTTTCAATTCTTTGTATATGTCTTGGTTGTACTGGACTCTTTCTATTCATTTACATTCTCCTTGTGCTTTCTTCCAAATATCAGTCAGAAGATACGCCTTTTTTATATTCTTCTGACATTTATAAGATGAAAACATGTTCTAACCGTTAAAAAAACGAAGGTTCGAAATTCTCAATTTCTTCTTTGTATTCTCCAAACTGGTAACTTGCCATATTTACACTCATAGACAAAATTTAAGGAAGCTGTACCTTTAATCATGTATATTGGGATTCAAACAATAATTCTGAAAAAAATTTGATATAGTTACCTTTATTGAAAACACACGTGATAACAAAGTGTAAACAAAATTTTCTCTCCCTCTTTCAAAAAAAAAAAAAAAACAGACGACCGGCGACTACAAAGACTTTCCACTTCCTTATGTTTTGTACATGAGTATAGATCCATGCAAAATTTCGAAAATTTTACATAAGAATCTAAATTAACTCTATAACACGCACATTATACAAACATTCTTTAAAGTACTTTTTCTGGGTACTCTCACTCAAATCCTCGTTGCCAATATATTGAGCAAAGGTTACCTGATTTTTCAAGTACAATCTTTCAAGCATCAGTATTTATGGACCAAACAAGTATTAATATTGCCACTTAGAAAATTAGGGAAAACCAACTTCGGGATGAGACAACAATTTATTTCAGGCAAGAACAAACTATGAATGATAAACAAAAGATAAGCAAAAGAGGGAAGTGTACAGAGTAGCAAAATATAAACATAAAAATAATACTCTGCTAATAAAATAATAAATACTTTGCTACAATATTGTTACAAAACAAACATAAATTTTTAAAAGAATCTGTGACGTGCACAAATTAATATAAGAAAGTTGAATTATTTTAAAACCTATGTTTCTTTTTGAATTTAAACAACTTTCAACTGCTTTAGTGCAATGGGAAAAATAATGGAAGGATCATATAGCAAGTAGTGAACCTTCCCAGCGATTTCGCCAGTTTAACCTACCATACAGCTGAGATATTACATTTTCTATTTATCCTTTTACTAGCTGAATGACCCGGGCAACGCCCGTGTTTTAATTTAGACACGTGGACCTGTTGGATCATTAACGCCCGTGTTTTACCCGATTGAATGTTTTTATTCAAATACTATTTGTTACAATTATAAATTGGCGCCTTAAATAAATGCATATGTTAGTTAATAACTATAGCCTATGTGCTTTATCTGTCTATGTACTGTTGGCTTCCGTAAGCGTCTCTTACTGGGTAAAAGAAAGAGAGTATTCCATTTAGTTATTAACTAATATATGCATTTATTTAAGGAGCGACCCGCTCCAACACAATAGTTACAAAAACCAAAAAGCGAGTGGGGGGGGGGGGGGGGGGGGGGGGCAAAGTGTCTCGCGCAGTGGCGGCGCCATCGTAGCGAACCAATAGGAGAGCGCCATTCCAAAAAAAAAAAGCAAACGGTGACAGAGATGAATAACGCATGACGCTCGTAACTGTATATAGAATACCTATATACAGCGGTATTGTAGATTAAACTGGTTGAACCGCTGAGAGAGCTCACCAATGATATGAGCCAGGTCCTCCCATTATTTTTATCATTGCAGTAAGGGGGCAGTAGAATTTTTTTTTATTTCAAAATGAAATATACACTTCAAAAATAACTTTCTTATAACAGCGCGATGTATCATACAAATTAATATAGAAATATAACTCAAATATCTTTTACATACACATTGATATATTACAGATATTATATAAAATTTATAAAATAATTTTCACTCTCTCTAAAACTAGAAATAATTTGTATATATATTTTGACACTATGTACATAAAATAGTTTAAACCTTTACACGCAAATATACATATAGGATATAGTGCGTTAGTTTTGTAATAAATAAATATAAAATATTTAAAATGGCATATCCTGACCAGGAGTACATGTGCTTTACAGAAGGCAGAGCGCCATCTGGTGGAACAGAAATCAACTAAACATTGATTTAGCCTGTTCCCTGATATTTGGCCGACCCAATTTCTTGATAAATCAAGAAAAGCCATCCACGAACGCGTTTCGTGCTTTTGGCGTTGGTCAGCGTGGAGTAGGCTGAACCAAATAAAAAAAATATATAAAATTTATAACAAATAAATTTTCTGGCAATGTGTTTCTTTTTGATAATATAATCAAATATTATCTCTACAGACCTTACTGCAATGTTTTAATAAATTCCCAATAACTTATATCATTCCAGTAAGGTCTGTAGAGATAATATTGGAAGATATTATTAAAAAGAAACACATTGTCAGTAAATTTATTTGTTACAAATTTTATCGATATAAACGGCAATTGAATTTATAAACAGATATGTCCAGCTGTGTTGCCCTTCATATCACGACATCCAGGGCTTACATTTTTCAAAATGTATTAATTAACCAGGCGCGACATATTTGCGCCTATTACAGAGGAAACAAACAAAACAGCAAACAAATAGAAATTAGAATTAAATATTTACAACTTTACATGTATTAATAGACAGAGTTCATAAAATTTATATATAGACAAAGTGGCTGATGTAAGAGAGTTAAATCATTTATAACAGAGAACAATTGATGTCTCACTTCTGCAAAGTTCGGACAGTCAAAGATAAGGTGAAGAGCAGTTTGTTCAGTTTCTCCGCAGGAACAATTTGATGTTTTAAATAGACCTCTTTTCTGTAAGTATATCTGGAATTTTTGTGCGATGTGAAAAATTGAGTGAATATAAAATTTGGATGGACCTGTATAGGAATTCCATTTGAACTTACATTCCAACAGGATATTGCCCGCTGAGCGCACACGGTAATAGTTTTACAGCTTGTCCTTTCCCAACACCACCTTGGCCAGCAGCAAGGGTCCAATTGAGCAGTTTGTGGTATGATGGGCGGCAACCAGCTAGGGACCTTGCCGATCTAATTTGACAATTGGTGACAATTTGGCAAGATATCCTTCAGGATGACATCCGACATCATTCAATGCCAAGCTGAATAACAGATTGCATAATGACTAAGATACTAAACTAAAGTACTAAGGTGAAACACTTCCTTATTGATTGATTCATCACAAATATATCTCTTCAAAATTGAACAATTTTCTACAGCCCTTACTGATATGATAAAATAAATAAAATTTTATCTTTCCAGTAAGGGCTGTTGACAATTATTTAATTTTGAAAAGATTTACACACATAAAAACACAAGTGTCTAAAATAGTTTCAATTTCTTATAACAGATGACCTGTTAATGCATAATAGTTCTATCTCATATATAGACCAAAATATTCCTCTGAGAATTTAATCGTTTCCTACCAAATTTCCTTCCTTTCGGATAACTCTTTCTTGGTGCTTTCGTCTTTTTTTCTTTGAGTGTATATCGATTTATAATAATCTTTTTTTAACAAATCTGAAATTCTAAAGGTATGCATTGATTAAATAAAAGCTTTCAAGCTGTTCCATTTGAAGGCAAAGAACATCTAATCAGGCAATTTGTATTTGCCACGACTTTTACTATCTATCGCATTAGATGGATTTATCGAATAAAAGGTGGATATAAGCGATGTATTTACAGTACAAGAAGATAGAGGTTGCCTGGCCGGCTTTCATAGTTCTTAAAATAAAATACACTTTAGCCAAAAAAAAAAAATTTCTCTTCTGAATAATAAAACCTTTTCTGGCTGAATAGTGTTTCTTATTTTTAGGAACTACAGTCCAAGAGTTACAACCTTTGGCCCACAATAGTTTCATGATCTGTTTGTGTATGTGTAAAAGCGTAGTAGACATGTGGTGTACTTATAATACAAGAAGTCACAACTCTCTGCCCATCTAGATTATAAATTATAAAAAAGATTAAAAAGTGCAGACTATACACTTTTGCATGTATTGATAACATGTCAATAAAATTATTTTAATTGTCAATTGCCTAGATTATAAAATGATCTGGTATTAGTTATGTGGAAATGTGGAGTACTCACAGGACAAGCAGTAAAATGCCGTAAACAACATAGAGCAGTAATGACTCTCTACCCACCATGTCCGCAAAGACTATACAAGTATACTATGTCCCATGTAAAGTATGTCCCATTTCACGATGTGTCAGTATACAAAGAGGTCAGCATAGGTCAGTTAGATCTGATATTAGCCATTCTGATAAAATGCTCTTAAGGTTATCATGTGATAAATTGAGAGAAATAGATGATTAGAGCAAACCATTTATTAACCCTAATTAGTCCTTCGATATTTTTCTCTAATGAACATATTGGCCTAGTTACAAATCTAGGTTTTAGATTGTCAACAATATGTACATAGGTCAAGGAATCATGGGTTTCTATTATCCCTTTAAATCTGGAGGATATTTGAATTGTCCTTCTGTTATGTATATATATATTAGATAATAAAAAGGCATATATTGGATTAATAAAATATTTATTTTTCATTATTTCGGTTGGGTGAACGTCGTTTGTCAAGGCATTACATATTGTATTACATATGTGCTCTTACTATACCACGCAATTGTAAACTCTATGTGTGTGGTATATCGGTAGCATTATGATTCTCATCTCAGATAAGAATATTTAGCCTAGTGCTACTGATAGAATGTTTAGGATGAATACGTTTGCAACTGATGCTGGTAATATTTTATTTTGTGTTATTACTTAGATGTTTGTGTGTGCGTGCTTTAAGCATTCATGATTCCTCTAGCTATTACATACTGTTCAAATTACAATAGATCGCAGAAAATCATTGCTAGAAGAGACAAAAGGTAAACGTGATGCGAGTTTCTTTATTTCTTTTTACCTTTGGTCTTTTCTAGCATACTGTTCAACAAGGTGACCTGGAACCACGTTGAATTTTGAATTAACGCCGAGAAATGTAAGCTTTCAGCTACAAATCCCTGTTTTAAAAAATTCAGTGCCTATTCCGTTAATGCAAACGCTGAAACTGCGCCATCTTTTGACCGTCTCCGTAAACTCGAGGTCTTTGGCAAATTGAGAAGCGTCCACCTAGAGACGGGATAATCGCCCTCGCTAGTCCAGTATTGGATTTCATAAGATCCACAAGGTATATGATGATATACCTTCAGTATTTTCAAAGAGGTGTTCAGCTTCAGGTTATCTAAGTGGTTATCTATGGTCAAAATATAGTTGAAATTTTTACGGGAGGATAATTATATTTTTTAAAAAAGGTGTCTTTCCCGTCAAAACAAACGCTAAAGCAATGTCATCGATTCAGAAGACCTTATTTGACCCCGTGTGGATCTCAAGAAATTAAAGCCAGCTCTGGACTGACAAGGGCCATTAGCCTGACACCATGGTTTCCAGGTGGACGTTTCTCAGTTTACCAAAGCTGGTGTTGTGGATTTGTTATCGATCTGAGTCCGCTAGTTTGCGGAGACAGTTGGCGCTGTTTTCGTGTTTTGACGAGAGAGGCGCCTTTATATCAAAGTTCAATATCCTCCCAGCAAATTTCCGTCTATCTTCTGCTAGGTGTGGCCTGGATGTAGTTTGAAAGCTAATGTTGCGTCATCTGTTGAAATAAAGAAACGTTTTACTCTGTGTGAGATCTCCGTAGTAATTTTTTCTCCTCCAAAATGTCCATCAAATTAGTACGTCCACGTTAATTGGAACCTCAACTAGTGACTACCAAGTTCCTCGAGCGACTACGTCTATCTGGTCATATAGCGTTGTCTTAAAGATAATTACAAGTCCTTTAAAGCAATATCCCTCGCCTCAAATCTTACTCTCGACACCTAAAATTTGGGACTCTCTTTGGAAATAGATATTTTTCTTATTTTTTGGTGATAACTAATTTTATAAATAAGTGAAAATAGATTAAGTGTTAAGGTAATGGAGCTGTGTGGGTCGTGAATTACAATCATTAATGATTGAGTTTTGTTACATCCAAGTCCAGGTGGACGTTTGTCAATAAAACATTTGATCTCTTCTTTGAAAAATGTTTTATTGTTGCGCTGGTAACCTGATGTACTGGAATAAAACAACTGAGAAGACTTTTGACGTTTATTCAAAAACTAATGATTTTAGAAGGAGCACCTTCTAAAAATTATTTTCTTAAATATTCTTAAAGAACAAAAAGTATGCAAATTCAATGATAGGAAAGTATGGAAAATAATTATACAAAACAAAATTATGTGAAAATAATTATACATGAAAGTTAATAAGAATAAATAAGTTGTAAAAAGTTACAGCTGTGTCCATGAGAAAAGATGTATTATTTATTTAAGTAACCCAGGTTCCTGGAGCGTACAAAAGATGTAGCCAAAACAAGTAGGTTTAGAAAAGGTGGCACGTGAGCCACAGACTCCAGCCGCGTGCCTCTCTCCTTAGATATAGAGGTGTTTAGCTGGTAAAGTGGCTGGGTCAAATTCTCTTTGCCAGATCATGAAAATTCCATTGGATCTCATGGAAGAAAAGTCCGCCCTAGACTGACGAGGGTCATTATCCCGAAACCATGGTCTCTAGCTGGACGCTTTTCAGTTTGCCAAAGCTGGTGTGGCTTTGTCACCGACCCGAGGCCGCTAGTTTGCGGCGACGGTCAATAGATGGCGTCTAGTTTTGACGTTTAATTTGACAGGAGAGGAGCTCTATGCTTTTTTAGATCAATTTCCTTCGGAAAATTTTCCATCAATAAATATATTATTATTATTAATAAGGCCTGCATAAGAAAATAACTGTCAAATTTTAATATGTATAAACACACACATAATGTCTTATAAGATTTTTTAATCGAAATATTTATTTATTAATAATATAAGACAACGTAATTCATTATGTAATAATTTTTGGGATTCACTACTTTGTGTACTCCCGGTAGAGCTTCTGGATGTCCTTCATTTTAGCTTTTACATTGTCCTTCGTAACCTTCCTGGCAGCTGCGTTACACTAATTGCGGAAATCTGAAATACTTATAGCAGTTTGACCTGTTTTACGTAGTATTCCTTTGACTTCTCCCCAATAATGCTCGATTGGACGGCACTGTGGAACGTTCGGTGGATTCAACTCCTTTGAAACATACACAACATTTTCAGTTTCTAAGAACTTCAGTGTATCACAGACGTAGTGGGCTGGTGCAATGTCGGGTCAGAATACCGTGGGAACATCAGGCTTTCTAATAAACGGCATATATTCTCTGATATAAATGCCCTTGTTGACTGTCCCTTTGGTAACGTAACTCTTATCACCGCGCTCACAAATTGTTTGCCACACGAGATATTTATCGTCGAATGTTCCAACTTCAATCGTAGTTTCTGAACAAGGGAGGATGTCAGATGAAATGTAAAACTGGGGTCCTGGAAGTGTTGAGAAGTCAATCTTGCAGTAGATTTCATCGTCGATGATCAAATGTCTTTTTCCTCTCTTAGAAAGTCTTAGAGTTTTCAGGCTCTTGTTCAAATGAATGCTTTCTGCATTTCAGAAACTCGAAAACTTTTTGTTTCTTTTGGTTCTTCTTACCTTCGTATGAATACATTCCAATGTTTGTTCCGCATTTTTGGCAATATCTCTTAAGGACATGTCTCGGTGATTTTTGCGTTTTATTGAAGGTAAAAAAAATATATATTGAAGGTATGAGAATTTTTGTCGGGTTATAATTAGGGTTTTGTTATAAAGCGATCATTATAAAGATATTCTTGAAAGGATGAGAATTTTTGTCGTATTATAGATATTGGTTTTATAAACGTTCATTATAGAATTTTTATTGAGATGATGAAACATTTTGTAGGGCTATAGGTAGGGGTTTTACAAACGCTAATTACAGAGAATTTTTTTTGAAGGGACGAAAATATCGAGGTATAGAGGTTTTTAAAAACGTTCATTACAGAGGGTTTCTTTAAAACGGATGAGAATTTTTACCGGGTTATAGGTAGGGTTTTTTTTTAAGAGAAACGTCAGATATATAGAGTCTTTATTGAAGGGACTAGAATTTTTGTCAGGTATAAGTAAGGTTTTGAGTCATAAAACGTACATCATAAAGATTTTTCATAAAAAAAAAAAAGAATAATGGCATGTTTTATGTGGGCCCCTTTTTCGTTATGAAACCTTATTTATAGAGATTTTTCATTAAAGAACGAGAATATTAACTTGTAATAGGCAGGTATTTTGTTCAAAAACCGCATTATAGAGAGTGTTTATTGAAAGGTCAAAAAGAGAGATTTTATTAGTTCTAAAGATTTTTCCATTTTATAAATTTCGTTACAATATGTGTATTGAGAGATTACATTGAAGGAATGAGAAATTTTGTTGTTTTTTAGAAACATTTATTCATATAGAATTTGTCCTTATAGAGAGAGATTTTATAGAAGAGACCAAAATGGTTGTCTCTAAAGCAAAGTATCCTTTTAGAGAGTTTATAGCGAAAAGAGCCCTTTGTTGCCATAGAAAGTTTTCCATTGTTGTCATAAAGATATTTTCCAGAAGTATGTATCTTTTACCAGTAAGTCAGCATACAAAGAGGTCAGCATAGGCTAGTTAGATCTGACATTAGCCATTCTGATAAAATGCTCTTAAGGTTATCATGTGATAAATTGAGAGAAATATATCATTAGAGCAAACCATTTATTAACCCTAATTAGTCCTTCGATATTTTTCTCTAATGAACATATTGGCCTAGTTACAAATCTAGGTTTTAGATTGTCAACAATATGTACATAGGTCAAGGAATCATGGGTTTCTATTATCCCTTTAAAACTGGAGGAGATATTAATTGTTATTCTCTGTTGTGTGAATATTCTTTCTATACCACACTGATTGAAGATTCCTATAAAACGACAAACAAGAACAATTGGTAAACTCTATGTTTGTGGTATATCGGTAGCATTATCTCAGATAAAGATATTTTAGACATAATAAGATTTCCTCTTGAATAGGCAGAACTATTATCGGCATAACGTTTCTAATTGTAATAAAACGTTAGTTTATAAACAGTATAAGGACTCATATTTTGAATTTAGAATATTCTATAATATATCTATTATTTTCTCTCTTGGTTAAAAAAAACCGTAATTGCCAAACTAGGTATATATATTGTAACAAAGTATTAATTAATTCTTAGTTTTGTCCTTCCCTGAAATAAATTGCTGTCACCTCCTGAAGTTTTTGTCTTCCCTAATTTTCCACGTGGTAATATTTTTATTTATTTCATTTGTTGATTGTAAATTCAAGCATGATTTTAATATCCTTTCCTTTCTTTTCTTCTTTAAACTCTACTCAAACCATGTAATTTTTCAATTGTTTATGTAATATAGTATTTAGTGTTGTTTCCCTTGTGAGGATATCACGTCTGATTTGATAATAAATAAATAAATAAAACGTCACATTATAAAGAGTTTCTTTGCAGGAACCAAGGCATTTTGTAGCTATATATATATATATATTATATTTAATAATATTGATAGATATTATTTCTGTTGTTTTTGATCATCTTGGTGATTATGCTATGGTGGTGCAGTCGTGGCTAAAATTTTGAAAGAATAATAATGATATTGGATATTAGAGATTTCTTTAATTGAGCTAAGTGATTTATATGAAAAACATAATTAGATTAAAGTACTGCCTGGATTAAGGCGTAAGAATAAATGAAACAAAATATTATTTACATAATTACAAAGTTTTGGGTCGGCCAACGGGGAAGAACAACAATGAGTATTTATAGAGAAATCGTGACCTCTGGCGGTCGATTTATACAGAGTATTTATATCTATGAAATTATAATTTTTTTTTGAATAAAATATTTTAATATAACATATATATATATTTAAAATAAAGAAGGCATTTCCTGACCACGAGCACATGTGCTTTTTAGATGGCAGAGCGCCATCTAGGGAAGCAATATTTATATATTAAAAATAAAAAAGGCATATCCTGACCAGGAGCACATGTGCTTTTCAGAAGGCAGAGCGTCATCTGGTGGAACAGAAATAAACTATTCATTGATTTAACCTGTTCCCTGATATTTGGCCAACCCAATTTCTTGAAAAATCAAGAAAAGCCATCCACGAATTATTGTTTTTTTTCTATTGTTTTTCATATATATATATTAAGAAAAAGGCATTTCCTTATCGTGCAACTGAAAGTTGCTGATGGCTTGCGCCATCTATCGTAATAAATATCAACTCTTCTCTTTGATTTTTAATTATTCCAGAATTGGCCAAATGCCCATTCTTGATTAATCAAGAAGAAGCTACCCACGGACGCGTTTCGGGCTGTTGGCCCTCATCTTAATTTATGCACCTTATCCCAGTATAATATCACATTTGTACTATTTTTTCATAGGGGAAGTATGACCTTTGGCAGTCGATTTAACAGAGTATTTTAAATTATAATTTCATAGATTCAAATACTCTGTTAAATCGACCGCCAGAGGTCATGCTTCCCCTATAAAAACTCGTTGTTGTAGTTTCCCGAGGGCCGGCTCAAACCTTTTGTACATTATGTAAATAATCTTTTGTTTTTCTTATTCTACTTGCCTTAAGCCAGGCATTACTTCTTATCAAATTATGTCATTTTTTATATATTCCTTTAACTAAATTAAATTACTGATCAAAACTATTTTCATTATCATACTTTAAAGATTTCAACCACGACTGCATTTCCATACCATAATCTTCAACATGATCTAAATTCAAGCAGAAATTCTCATTCATTTTGATATATAATATAATATATATAAAAGGATAAATTATGTAAGAATTATTATATATTGTTTGTCAACAAATTTTATATATTAAGTAAATAATATAGATTAGGTTAGAATAATAAGCTATTGAATGAACAAGCTAATATTTCTGCATTATACAAAATAATTAAGATGAATTGAATATAAATATTTAGAGAAAAGATTCATTTATTGATTGGACTTAGAAATACTTTTATTCTTCCAATATTTCGAAGGGCAACTCGCCTCTCTTTATCTGAGATGTTTGTGTTTTGAACTAAAACACCTGAACACATATATATATATATATATTAAGTGAGAGTATATCAAAGTTTAAAATATGAATGAGTTTTTTAAAATAAATAATTATACATAGAGTAGAAACTCCCTTTACCGGACACTTCTCCATAAAGGACAGTTTTCATTTGCAAAATTATCATTTTTACAATTTAGCAACTCTCCGGTAAAAGGACACCTCTCCCTAAAGGACAGTTTGGCTCTGCAATTAGGTGTCCTTTACAGGGAAGTTCTACTGTATTTATAACTTTAAAAAGAGAAAAAATTTCAGCGGAACTTCCGCAGTCAAGTGTCATATGCCGAGTAGAAAAAAGGAATACGCGAAGAAATTATAGAAAAGTCTCAGACTAATCTATTAACATATTGGGTCTGGGAATGGTATTAGAGATTCTATCTATATATAACTATAATATTTCTCTTTTTCATTAATTTATAAAACAATAGACAGAAATATATGACAGATTACGCACATTAGCAAATAAATATCAAATTTCTCACTTTTACCATTGCAAGGTTGATACATAAGGAAAGAGGCATTGATAGGTGGGCATTCATTCCTATTAGTAAATCCGGAAGAGAGAAACACGTCATGACCGAAGTTGACCAATCAGGTATCACCCCGACCTCGGTGTAACCTAGAAGAGAAGGCCGTTTAGGCAACAACTCAGCTTAAATTGCCTTTCTAATCTTTCCTAACAGTCTTCATTTGCAACTTTACTTCTTAATTGTCTTCCTGAATCTTCTTCCTCGCTGCTTACCAGAATCTGGTTGATCAATGGGAGGTTATTTGCAAAGTTGATGTTAGGATTGAGTACAACGAGGTCAATACTTTTAAGAGGATGACCTTATTAATAATGTTAGGAAATGCACACTTTTTAAAGAGGATTGAAGAAATGCATAAGCTAATTGAAAATATTAAATATAATTTTCTACTTTCTCATTGATGAAATATAAAAATTGAAAGGTGAAGGTCTAGGCCGTTATTTCTAACCCTTTTAACAATTTTGTCGATTTGTTTTTTCTTCAGAGCGTTACAAAAATTGTATTTTGAAAAAAGAGGTTGCCTGGCCGGCATTCATGCTTCTTTAAAATAGACATTTATGTCAGATGAAGTTTTATTTTCTTAACGTTTAAACAAAAATATTTTGTCTTCGTCAGGAGAAATAAAAATGAAGAATTTGGCAAGGGATTAAAAATTGCGAAATGCTTCATTTTTATTTCTCCTGACAAAGACAAAAAAAATCCGTTGAAACGTTGAGAAAATAAAACTTCATCTGGTAGAAATGTCTATTTTCAAAGAAAAATTGTATTTATTTTAATTTTCAAGGTTTAATTCAAAAGGGACATTTTTACTCTGTTAGTTTTATCATGAGACAGAGGCCACACTATTGCCTAGATAGTTTTAACTCGAAATTCTGTATTGGTATTCTTGGATAGGTGTTTTATAATGGGTGGGACAGTTTCTCTTTTTCAGCCTATGTCATTCCCTGCCAACCACTCTTGAGTCTCCATTTTTGCACAATTATTATCCCATATTTACGATGAATATTCTTATCTTTTTCTTGATAATTTCTTTGATTCTCTAACCAGTTACTGGCCTTCTTATTGAGAATTATCTCTGTTTTCCATTTTTCAAACCATATGTCCAGCCTAACTGCTAGAGCCATTCAAGAAAGAACCACAATGATTTTTATTTTTACGACTTTACCTATTGCAAAGAAACAAATTTCGGAACAATCAACGAACCATGACAGACTGCCTAGAAATATTGGAATCATAACTTCGCACACATCTCTTGTCCATGCCCTAATTTACCAAAGATATTTTTTGTATTCGCTTCAGAAAAGGTGTGGAGTCATGATGAGCTGTATTCAGCATCGAAATTTTGATTTTGCTCGCAGAAAAAAAAGTTTACTAAAATTACCAAATATTAAAGAAGGCATAAGACGAAGAAAATTCATCAAAGTTAAACCGCATTTCGGTAGTTTAAAGATGTTCAAAAACACTTTGTGTTTGGACGACAAAATTGGGAATTCCGGGCATTGATGTCACCGTAGATCATGATAAGTATTGCAGCCACTAGTGTTTGGGGAATATAGGTTCACAGCCTTTAATGAACTGGAGGGGGGATATTTCAAAAATTTATTACAGTAGTGCATTCACAAATTTTTATCAACGTTCACACATGAGAAATCTGAGTAATATAGAGGTGCCGAGATTGTTAACACGTGGACTGAAGCAAAGATAAAGCAATCTAGTATTTGAGCATGGCCAAGCCAATATGAATTTAATCTTCAGAAAGGATGAAAGTTTTGCTATACAACTACGTTCTTGAGAGCAAATAGGCAAACATATTCTTAAGAACATCTGAATTTCCTGCGCCAAAGAAGGATAGTTTCTAGGTCAGCAGTAAAGATATAAATCTTCCTTCAACTCTGTCAGGGAATGGCTAACCAACAGGTAGAGCTCTACCTATAACAGCGTATAAGCATGTGATAGTTCTGAAGACTATGCTACGAAGTCTAACATATACGACGAAAACATTGTCATCGACTTGGAATTGGTTGGCGCTTACAAAGTCATCGTTCAGCCTATAGGTCGTTGAGAATATTTGGTCAAAACGAACATCGAATACGCGCCCCACCTTTCCTATAGCCGCGACAGTTTTTTTTTTAATTATCCCTAGTACACGTGATACAGGCTATGATAATCATGGTGGTTAGAAGTTGGCGACTGCTTTTACTGCAAGTGCACCACATGTTTACACATTTGAAAAGCAGTTCGACTTTACACTTACAAATGTGCCTGAGCCCCGTTTGGTTATACTTGCACTCTCTGGTGGGATTGGACTTTTGCAAGAATTGGGCGCCATTGGAGCATTCGTTTTTTTTTTTTTTTTTCTAATTAGAAAAAAAGTATCCAATGCGGGATTCGATCCTGGGTTGTAGCGGTCGAAAACCAACGGACTTTTGTGATTTTAACTCACCTTAGATCAAAGAGCCAGCGTTTTGTTGATTCAAAGGTAGGTATGAAGCAGACGGGGAGAGAGTTCTGAACATTGCGGTAAAGGATGCCCCCCCCAGCAGGCATTCCAAGAATAGTAGTTTAATTGGGCGAAATACATTCAAAACTCAAAAAGGATTTAGAAATATTATAATCAACTGGATTATCCTATTATATTATTTTTATAATATAGTATTTTTTTCTTTCTCATATATTTTCTCCTTTTAAAATTCATCTTTGTTAATATTCTAGATGTGAGAGAGAAAGAAAACACAAAAGGCTATTCATTTTATGAATAAATAAATTGATTGAGAGCATATTTATATTAAATACTGCTAGATATATTGCCATAAGCACATATTCATACAAATCAATAACACGCTATCTATATATAATGAATGAAGACATTAAGACGCGAATGTTTCTTTTCACAGAATGATCCAATACAGTATTAGAACTCTAAAGAAGCGGTCTGGTAGAAATAAAAAATTGGCGAAACCACTGGGAGGGTTCACCACTGATGAGCCAAGCCCTCCCAATATTTTTTCATCGCAGTAAGGACAGCATAAGTTTGATTTATTTGTGAAAAGAAAGATTCGTGTCTTGATATCTTCATTCCTTATAAACACATATATGTGTTATATAAAAATTATTTCATTTCAAAATTATAATTTATAGATCAAATTAATCTGTAAAGTCCAACACCAGATGTCGCCGCTTTCCCTTTATCTGCTCAAACCTTTTGTAATTATGTAAATAATCTTTTGTTGTCCTTGTCCTACTCGCCATAAGTCAGGCAGTACTTTTCTTAAGTTATGTTTTAAATATTTTAATAAGCTAAATTAAAGCAATATTATTCTAAAGATTTTTGTTATATTACCACGTTGCAATATCAGAAGACATATTCATCTATCATGCAAATGATCAATAATTCTATGAATGGTATTCAAAAAACAGAAGAAAAATCTTTTTTATATACACTTCGTTCTCTTTTTATGCGGTTTTTTTTATGCGGTTTTGGAGTTATGCGGTGCAAGAAAAAAAAAATTATTCGAATTTCGAAAATATTTTTTTTTTGTGATTCACTTTTTCTGAAAACGAATAAGAATAACAACTACAATTCTACTATTACGCAATCAATACAAAGAAAAAAATTTGTAACGTCCTGGTTGTATGTTAAGTTATCCAACAAACAGTAGAGGGGAAGTTCCAATGTCTTTTATTCCGCGCCTGCCGGTGTCTTACACAACTCGTGCAAAACCGAAATCAAAACTGAAAACCCGCCGGCGTGCCAGCTGCCGTTACAAATTTCTTTTTTCTTTTATTGACATGTTTTCTCTTGATTTGTTCTTAAAAACAAAAGAGACAAAAACAAAAATACCTCGTTAAAATTGCGTGTTTTTATGCTGCATTTTGTTTTTGTATGAAACTAATTAAAAAAGCCTGCATATTGGAAAGCATTAGAAAATAAAACTTTGTGAAAGAAGGTTACTACCGAAAACCGGAAGATAAATTTACTCAAGTGAATTGTAAGTTTTTTGAATCATTTTAGTGCGTAATTGTACATTAAGTTTTTTTCTATAATTTTTAGTCCTCTTAAAGAAAATGTGTGACAATAATAAAAAACAAAAAAGAAGTGCAATTTCGCTAGAAACCAAAATTATAATTCTCGATTGCTTGGCGAAAGGAGAAAGATCAACAGCAATAGGTAAACGTTATAATTTAGGCGAATCTACTATAAGAGCAATAAAAAAAAATGAAGCGGCAATAAGAAGATCAGTCAGATCTGGTACAAATTTGAGTTCTAAAATTTCATCATATTCAAGAGGCACTTTAATAGAAAAAACATAAAAGGCTCTCGTAATTTGTGGATTGAAGATTTAACTCAAAAAAGAATTCCGTTAGATGGACATTTAATCAAGATGAAAGCCCTTAAATTTTACAAGGAGTTAAAAGAATCAGAGCCATCTACATCTTCACGTGAAGGTAATCCACAATTCTCTGCCAGTACAGGGTGGTTAACTGGTTTTATAAAAAGACATTCTTTTCATAATCTAAAAATAAAAGGTGAGGTGGCTTCTGCAGATGAAGAAGCTGCTAGAAAATATCCTGAAAAGTTGGCTAAAATTATTAAAGATGGAGGATATTGTGCCCATCAAATCTTCAATGCTGATGAAACAGGATTGTTTTGAAAAAAAATGCCAACCCGTACTTACATTGCAAAGTCCGAAAAAAATGCCAGTGGTTTTAAAGCTGCTAAAGATCGAGTTACTTTATTGCTGTGCAGCAATGCATCTGGCGATCGAATGTTAAAACCGCTGCTTGTAAATCGATCTTTAAAACCACGTGCATTAAAAGGAAAAGACTTAAATACACTGCCCGTACATTGGATGGCAAACAAGAAGGCCTGGGTAACAACGGCTATTTTCACTGAATGGTTCAATAAATGCTTCGTACCCGAAGTAGAAAATTATATGAAAGAGATGGGTCTCGAATTTAAGATCTTATTAATTCTTGACAATGCACCAGGTCATCCAAACTTAGAACATCCAAATATAAAGGTAGTTTTTTTCCCTCCAAACACAACGAGCCTAATTCAACCATTAGATCAGGGAATTATTTCAACATTTAAAAAATATTATGTAAAATTCACTTTCCAATTCATTTTCGATAAACTGGAATCCGATACAATAACAGTTACTGAAGTTTGGAAACAATTTAATATCTTGAACTGTGTAGATCATGTTGCGTTAGCAATTGCCGAGATAAAATCACAAACTTTAAATGCATGTTGGAAAGCTGCTTGGCCTGAATGCGTATCAAAGAGAAATGAATCAAATAGAACAACAATAGTAACATCAGATATTATTTCAATTGCTAAGGAAATAGGTGGGGAAGGTTTTGATGATTTTGGCGAGCATGATATAGAAGAATTACTTGTGGACGAAGCCCTAAATGATGATGATATTTTGGAAAGTATGGTAGATACTACTAAAGATTTCGAAACAGTGTAGATAGCGAACTGGAAGGTGTTACTCCACTGGACGAAAAATTACTTCGGGAAGGCCTTCAACTTTCCGGTAAAATTGGAAATTTTTTTTATTCAAAATGATAATGATGTAGAACGCGCCTTAAAATTCCAACGTGATCTGAAATTTTGTATGTCTGGCTACAGAGAACTCTACAAAGAACTAGTCAAGCCATCACAGCGTTTGATTACTGACTACCTTGTCAAAGAAAAAAAAATCACTGAAGTTCCTAAAGAAGCATTACCATGTAGATCTGATGACGTAATTTTATCTTCAAGTGATGAAAGTGATCTTGCACCAATCCACAAACGGGTTCGCACATTATCAGACAGCGAATAATGATTAAAACATTCTTAATATGATTTTAAATAAAGTTTTGTTTATGTTTTTTTTTTACATATTAAGTTTTGTTTTTGTTATTAACACACATATGTGCCATTTATTAAAATATGATGAGAAAAAAATTAAATCTTATTATTTATAAATCTTTTTTTATGCGATTTCTGGTGCATTTTAAAACATTATTTAGGTTTTATGCGATTTTTTTAATAAATGGAACGTATCCATCATTTTACATATAAATGTATGTCTTTTTTTGTGCGATTTTTTTTTTATGCGGATTCCCCTGGAACGCATCTACCGCATAAAAAAAGAACCAAGTGTAATATATATATTATATAAAAAGATTTTCCGCTGATTTTGGAATATTTTGAAATATACAGAATTATTAGCTGTTGCTTGACTTTGGTATATATTTTCTAATTATTTTTGGATACATGAGTATCATTATGATATTGTTTTTTGCAGTCGTGGTTAAAATCTTGAAAGTATAATAATAAAAATAGTGAAGATTAGAAATAGCTTTAATTGAGCTAAAGGAATATATTTAAAAAAACATAATTTGATAAAAACAATGCCTGGCTTAAGGCGTAATAATAAAAAAATGGAAAACTTATATACATAATGTACAGAGGGTTCGAGCCGGCCATCGGAAAAGAGAAAATATCTTTATTTACGGGGCTGCTAACCAAAATAAATGATTTTTGAACCCCAGCCAAGGCCATTTTATAGGGGAAGCGTGACCTCTGGCGGTCGATTTAACAGAGTATTTAAATCTATTAAATATAATTTTAAATAAAATAATATTTTAATATAACATATATATAGAATAATGTTTAATCCTATAGGACGATGTCCTACACGTAGTAAACTGAAGATAAAAGGATTTAGAAAGGCTTGTCAGTGGGGAACCTTGCCATATATTGTGGCAATTAGTTGTATATGATTTAAATAGAAATAGCTCTGAATAAAGCTATCCTCAACCCTACAGATAGAAAACTTCTATTTTAAATATTCTCATTAAATTAATGAAGCAGGTTTCTGGAGATGAATTTCATTTTATTATTGCATTCTCAAGCTTTCGTGAATTACCTCCCTTCTACAGAGGTACAAAGTGAACAGTAATGAACTTGTCAGATACTAACTAAAACTTAGCATCTAACGGTGCTCATTATAGTTCATTATAGTTGGGTGGTCTGCAGGGTACAGCTGTAGAGGAGAGTAACGGGAGCCTGGGTAGCTGAACCACGATGGAGGAAGTGGCGTCGTCGCGAAGAACCGGAGGAGTCAAGCCGCGACAATATGTTGTACAAAGCGCCATCCATATACAACAAATGAAAACATCAAGATGCGAATGTTTCTTTTCACAAATAAATCAAACTTCTACTGTCCTTACTGCGATAAAAAAAAATATTGGGAGGGCTTGGTTCATCAGTGGTGAAAATTTCCAGTGTGCTTGAATAATATTTATGAGATTCCACCCTTCAGTGTAGCATATATAAGAAGAATGATCCAATACAGTATTGAAGCTTTAAAGAAGCGGTCTGGTAGATTGAGAGAGACGAAACAGCTAGGAGGGTTCACCACTGCTGAGCAAAGCCTTCCCAATATTTTTTTCATTGCAGTATAAACAGTAGAAATTTGATTTATTTGTGAAAAAAAAAATTCGTGTCTTGATTTTTTAAAATTTATATGTTTTGTTTCCATTACTCAAATCTCATATTCATATTCTTACCTGAGTACTCAAAGCTAATGATTCTACAAACAGATATATAAATACTAGATAAATAAGTATTAAATACCCATTTCTTTTTTGGTTTTTCAAGACGCCTCTGGGACCAAAAATCTTTTTGGTCGCAGTGGTACAGCCTACTCCACGCTGACGAGCGCCAAAAGCGCGAAACGCGTTCGTGGATAGCTTTTCTTGATTTATCAAGAAATTGGGTTGGCCAAATATCAGGTAACAGGCTAAATCAATGTTTAGTTGATTTCTGTTCCACCAGATGGCCCTTGCCTTCTGTAAAGCACATGTGCTCCTGGTCAGGATATGCCATTTTTAATATATAAGTAATGATATATAAGTAAAATGTAATGCCTCGATAAAGGTTGGCGTTCGGCCAGCCGAAATATTGGCAAAATAAATATTTTATTAAATCCAATAAATGCCTTTTTTATCTAATGAATTAAATATGGATTGCTCTATTTTCAAAAAGATATATAAGTGCGTTAAATATATTGGCTATCAAAGATTTCTCAGTTTCTAAAGTTTCACTTCTAATGACATACTCGTACAGGCAGACAAATCCACAAACTGATCAATAAATGGTTAAACGTAGAAGTCTGACAACCAGCGGTGGAATTCACTGATTAGAACCTAGGCCTTTTAATATTGTAGCGAAGTATTTATTATTTTATTAACAGAGTATCATTTTTTTATATTTATATTTTGCTACTCTGTAAACTTCCCTCATTGCTTATCTTTTTTATCATTCATAGTTTGTTCTTGTCTTAAATAAATTGATGTGTCTTCCCGAAGTTTTTTCTTTTCTAATTTTCCACTTGGCAATGTTTTCACTTTCACTATTGATTTTCAACAACAAATATATCGTCATAAGAAAATTCTCGATTTTTCATGATTACATACATTTTTCATGAAGTTATTTTGATGTAGTATGCTGATATGGGGTTACGTGATTACCTTTAACCAACGGAGATTGTCAAGTAGCGAGACAATGGTGACAATTTAGGGACAATTTTTTTTTACCCACAAGGAAGTGTACGTACAAACTGAGGTCGTTCGGATTACCCCATCATCGATAGAACTTCGCCAATAATCGCCGTGTTTTCCCAAATTGCTTTTATTATAGGGACGTCATACGTAGGACAATGAACTCATCGTTTTCGCTTTTTTTTTCTGGAATTAGATTTTGATGAGACGTTGATTTAAGTATTTTTAAAGAGAGATCATTTTGAAAATCGGTGTGCTTATTCTCTTATAAATAGGTTTAGATTCATCTGCTAAGTTTTCTTTCAAGATGAATCGCCTTTTTTCTCCGTTTCCCCTCCTACATACATACTCTCACTCTCTCTACAAGTGTGGCGAAGGCTACCATCTACAAGTACCATCTTGGTCTTGAGTTGGGTAACGCTAGCTATCTTATCGACCTGCCCACTCTGTGGGAAAGAACTCTCGCAGTCCATCGGTGGCGGAGTCTTTCCTGCGGGGGGCGCCACCAATGAAGACACTGTATATATTTTATATATATGTATATTTATCAATTATTTTATATATTTATATCTATTTATTAATATATTTATATCTATTTATTAATATATTTATCATTATATAATCTTATTTATTCATATTTATATTTATTCTGTATTTAACCTTATATAATCTTATATGGACGTTGAAATAAATCAGTTTCAATCTCAATCTCTCTCTCTATAAGTGTAGCGAAGGCTACCATCTACAAGTACCATCTTGGTATTGAGGTGAGTAACGCCAGCTATCTCATCGACCTGCCCACTCTGTAGGAAAGAACTCTCGCAGTCCATCGGTGGCGGAGTTTTAACCTTAAATATATATGATGTGAATTTAGTAAAGAGGAATTTTTTAATGCAATTATGCAAGTTTTTAAACTGAGCATGCAAGTGTCTCCCACATTTCTAAAGTCAAATTTGAAAGGAATTGAAAATGTCTTCACTAAGGCTTTGGTGGTAAAACATATATCCCCACGTTGCTGATTGTTGGCAGTTGTACATCAACAATTCAAGCCTTAGTTTTGACTATGTTAATTTAACTTTGGGTTAGCACAACCTAATAAAGCTATAAAATAAAACTGCAAACATTCAAATTAAACTTAAAAATGAGTATAAACCAACTTAGTTTTGCTCACTTAACAGTGAAATGGATACTAAGCATATTATCAACCAGTAGGTTATTCTTATCTCTCTCTTTCTCGGCCGTGCGGCCTGAAGACGCGTGAGCTCCGTGTTTATCGACATTGGAGATAAAGAGGATTGATGTCTTCAACCGGTATTTGGTATTGGCGGATGGCCAATATGACATGGAGCACGGTGGCGATATTCCCATCGAGAAACAAACACGAATTATCGTTTTATCGAATTAAAATTGGTTATTTGATAAGCTGGATTCTATATTTATCTACAATCAGATGAATGAAGGAAGGAAATTACTTTTTAATAATACGAGTGCTAATCATTTATCACTCTATGCCCTGCTATCAGAAACGATGAAAAGTAGAGACAGTGCAATAGATTTATACAAATTTTGTGAGAAGGCGAGAAGGGTGATAAACATGTATAAATAGTTTTTTCTTTTTTATGCTCATGCTAATACTGAATTGTATATAGTACTTGATTTTTTTTTTTCAATTAAAACCATTGCTATACTGGGAGAATTCTGTATGGAGCTAGATCCCTACTAAAGGTTTGTGTGTTTGTGATAAGCTGGATGCCATTCATGAAGACACAGTCGAAGTATCGTGTGTCGAATAAACGAGATGATACTGTATACATTACGGGAAATCGAAGCCGCGCCTATACTGATGAGAGAAACATTCTAAAATAGCATAGACAGGCAGGTTTTCAAGAATAGGCTAAATGTTTGTGTGACGACACAAATTCGTCAACCTGAGAATTTCCATAATTGCAGAAAATGTCGCTAACTGGCGTATAGCCTTTTGTTTCTCTCTTCAAACAGGAAAGAAGATCCCTTTTTAAATATGAAACCATTTATAGTGATAAAAATTGTCCAACTACTAATTATAAATATTGGATCACTTCTGTCATTCAATAATCCAAAATTATTTCTTTTATTTTTCCATTCAACCATCTCCCTTATTTTAACGCTTATACATAACAACATATATGAACGCTCAATACTCTTTAAAGTATTAAGCGTTCAACTTTGTTTTTCTATGTATAAATGTTAAAATAAGGGAGAAGGTTGTGAATTTACAAATAAAACAAAGTATTTCTACGAAAACATTTTAAGAAACGGAGGGGGGAAGTGATAGACAAGTGATGAAATAGGAAACAAACTGGCTAGGATATAATGTAAGAAACAACTGCTTGCTACATGTTGTTTGAGAATGTTGTGAGATATTTGGAAGAATAAAAGGAAGGAAAGAATTCTAATGGCCCACATGATCACGAAATGTTGGCAATACTGACAGATAAAATAATTGGGCAAGACTTGTACGTCGCACAGGACCAATAGGCATTTTAGAATAGGCAAAGTACGTTTACTCACATTTTAAACACTCTAAACTTATTAGTACAAAGCAATAACGCGCCATATACCGGTGTGTTCAAAAAGTATCGCGACTTTTGAATTTTCGCGGGTTACGTATATTCGAATTTCGATCTTTTTGTGGCTTTATGTTGGTACTCATGTCTCTCACTTATCCCGACAAGCTCGGCCATTTTGAATGTTCACTTAATTGTTGACAGCTGCTTTGCGTGCAGGTGTTTTGGATCGTCTTCGATTTTTACCTATTAAAAAAATGGATCAAAGAACCTGTATCAAATTTTGTGTGAAAAACGAAATTAAGTGCGCGGATGCATTCCGAATGTTGACTGAGACATACGGAGAAGCTACCTTGGACCGAAGCAACGTTTATCGGTGGTACAAAATGTTCTCAGAAGGCCGAGAAGATGTGAACGACGAAGAGCGTGCCGGACGCCCGAGCACTTCAACAACAGACGAAAAAATTAATGAAGTGGAGAAAATGATATTGGCCAATCGTCGAATCACCGTTAGAGAAGTTGCTGAGGACCTAAACATATCGATTGGCTCGTGCCATTCGATTTTTATCAATGATTTGGGCATGAGATGGGTCGCCGCGAAATTCGTACCAAAATTGCTCAATTGCGACCAAAAACAGCATCGCATGAACATTGCTAATGAGATGTTGGACTCTTTCCGCGACGACTCAAATTTGATCCAGAGGGTCATAACTGGTGACGAAGCGTGGGTTTATGGTTATGACGTGGAAACCAAAGCTCAATCATCTCAATGGAAGCTGCCGCACGAACCAAGACCGAAAAAAGCGCGCCAAGTTCGGTCGAATGTGAAAGTTTTGCTGACAGTTTTCTTCGATTGTAGGGGCGTGGTGCATCATGAGTTCTTGCCACAGGGTAGAACGGTCAATAAGGATTATTAGCTGCAAGTTATGCGCAATTTTCGCGAAGCAATCCGCCAGAAACGCCCAGATTTGTGGAAGAACAAAAATTGGCTTTTGCACCACGATAACGCCCCTGCTCACACATCGTTGCTTGTGCGCGACTTTTTGGCCAAAAACAACACACTTAATGATGCCGCAGCCACCGTATTCCCCAGATCTGGCCCCTTGTGACTTTTTCTTGTTCCCTAAACTGAAGAGGCCCATGAAAGGACGACGTTACGCTACGCTTGACGAGATAAAGACCGCATCGAAGGAGGAGCTGAAAAAGAATTTTTTTAAATGATTTTTTGAAGTGCTTCGAAGATTGGAAAAACCGTTGGCACAGGTGTATAATATCTCATGGGGATTATTTTGAAGGGGACAAAATAGGTATTCATGAATAAATGAATAATTTTTGAAAAAACACAAAAGTCGCTATACTTTTTGAACACACCTCGTATATATATAGCCAATGAAAACATTGAGACGCGAATGTTTCTTTTTACAAATAAATCAAATCTCTACTTTACTGCGATTAAAAAATAGCTTGCTTAGTTCCCTAGTTTACTTAAATACCATTTCTGCAATTCCACCTTTCAGTGTAGAATATATAAGCAGAATGATCCAATACAGTATTAGAGCTCTAAAGAAGCGGTCTAGTAGATTAAATTGGCGAAACCACTGGGATTATTCACCACTGATGAGCCAAGCTCTCCAAATATTTTTCGTTTCAGTAAGGATAGTAGAGGTTTGATTTATTTGTGAAAAGAAGCATTCGCGTCTTAATGTTTTCATTGCTCTCCCTATAGACTTTGTTTTAATAAATAAAGAATCGAGGGTTTTGTTTCTTTTCTTATTTCTTTTATTTCTCAAGCTTCCGTGCTAACATGCTCTTTAACATGGAGATCCTGAAGTACAACTTCACGCCGAATTTATATATACAACTTTAGATATATATGTGCTAGGATCTATTATAGATTTTATATAATAGATCCTAGCACATATATATCTAAAGTTGTATATAAATTCGGCGTGAAGTTGTACTTCAGGATCTCCATGATGAATGGCATGTTATCCTGAAAGCTTGAGAAATAAAAGAAATAAGAAAAGAAACAAAACCCTTAATTCCTTATTTATTAAATCAAAGTGTAAAATCAAGGAAGAATCTATACTATAGACTTATTTTAAAATTTCAAATATGGATATATCATCTAATCACCTACACATCAACTTCCATACCACAGTGATCATCAATAGCTGATTTGCGTACAATTTTGACAGATCTTCGATCTTTTTAACCTGTCCGCGTTAAATAAAAAAAATCATATTAAATAATAATAAAATTAACACGATATTTTAGTTGATATATTAATTTTACGTTAGATTAATAATAAGATCATTAATTTATGTCAATGTGGAAGTATCAGGATTCAGGTGATGCGTTTCTTTTTAAATCATTATTTTGATAAATCTCTAGCTCTAGGGCATCAAAACCCTTCTACTGGAGAAACACTCTAAAATGAACTGCTGATAGACTTGAATTAAAAAATCAAATAGATAGGTTGTTTACAGTTATATGAATGTAGATTTTAAAGTGTTTATTCTGTAGAAGGGCTTTGGTGCCTGAAAGGTAGAGAATTGTGAAATAAATGGTTTTAAAAGAAACTTCTCTCCAGAAGTCTGATATTTCTACCTTGGTATTGAAACAAAGAAGTTTTTCAATATAAAGCATTAAAACGCTATCAGATTATGTATAATATATATAGCAAATGAAAACATTAAGACGCGAATGTTTCTTTCACAAATCAAACTTCTATTGTCCTTACTGCGATGGAAAAGTATTGGGAGGGCTTGACTCATCAGTGATGAAATCTCCCAGCGGTTTCGCCAATTTAATCAAACGGACCGCTTCTTTAGAGCTCTAATACTGTATTGGATCATTCTGATTATATATATGCTACACTGAAGGGTGGAATCTCAGAAATGGTATTTTAAGAAAACTATATAAACATAAGCTTTTATTGAACTATTAAAATTTTTATTGAACTAATTAACACTTATTTGGTATTTCTTCAATACTTAGTGAAGTTTTGTTTGTGAAGGACAGCATTGGTAGTCGAAATGTTTTGTTCCGAGGGTCAAAAAAGATTGAAAAAAAAAACGCTAATCTACGTAATTTTTGGTTGATAAATTTTAAACGCTTAATGTAGTTTTGAACGTGGATATGCAAGTATATATAATTTCAATAAGAAAAATACTTAAAATTTTAATGAATTCTAAAAGATTAAAAAAATATCAATATAAGGCTGTCCCAAAAGTTAAACATATTATGATTATGATTTATACTTTGCAAGTGTTTACGAACTTTTGGGACAATCTTGGTAATATTGGTAACCTTGGTAAAATTATAACAGAATTCTTATAGAAGAATGATTTAATCTCTGATGTTCTAAATCAAGGGTGGCCAATCAGCAGGTGGGCCAAGTTTCAGAATTACAAGGTTGTCCCAAAAGTTCATGAACACTTGCAAAATATAAATCATAATCAGTTTACGAACTTTTGGGACAATCTTGTATTATATTGGAGTATCTGTAAACGAAGAAATACGTTTAAAATTCACGTCGGCGGCACACGACAATGCCAATCTCAATTTAGAGAGTTATTATATAATACATTTATAGTTATTTAATTTTATCAGGAAATAAGGTATAGATAGGAAATATTTCATAATTTCCTGTTGTTTTTTTAATGGTTGCCAATTTACTCGCTTTTGTTTTCACACAAAAAAAAAGGTTTATTGTGTTTGCTATTTTATCCTCTTATTGAAACTAGTTTTTAGAGAGTGGATGATCATCATTTATAGCAAGGTCAGAATCATCATAATTGGTAGACAGTGGTGGGGATATATCCTTAGACCATGTCTAGATGAAATTCCTTGACATGGCTATCGCCCATGTCGGGAACTCCTTACTACCCCCATATTTTGTAAATATACTTTTTGTATTTAACCCCCCTATTTGTATTCAAACTAAAAATGGTGACGTCAAAATAAAGATCCAATGAGCGGTCAGCTGGGGACAGCTGCGGGCCAGAGGGGAGGGAAAAAAGCAATGCCCAGCCCATGTGGGGCCCCCAGGGACTTTATATAGACGACCCCGGTAAACAGAGCAGGTTTTGGCAGGGGTCAGCAGAAAAAGTATGTTCTATAGTGTGTCGATCGGGCAGACCGCTTCTGTCTCACTTGGGCTCTCTCTCCATGTCTCGGTGATAGGCATCCACGTTTGTATCATGCCCTCTACCTCTGTCCCGTGGGATGTTCACGATCACTCTCGGTGCTAACATCTAGCCCTGCCTCTGCTTCTTGTTGTCCGCGTGTAGGAAGAACATCAACACTCGCCTCACGTTTATCCATACGTCGACAGGGTCATTTACAACAATATTACATATATGTCTTTTTGAAATAGAGCTATCCATAACTATATCTTTAATTTAAAATATATGTTTATATCCAGTTTATATATATATATATATTCAACCTGATTTATTTGTGGCAACCACCTATAGACAATGAACGACCTTCTTTCATTCATCAAGTCCACCTCACATCCATATAAATGCCCGCCAATCTTATTGTGAAGCTTTGGTAGCTGTTTTGTGAATGCCTCTAACATTCTGTGATGTCTTTGAAAATGTTGCCATAAAATTTAACCCTTCTCGTCAGCATATGTTTGTGCTTCCTTTGTGACAACGGGTTTTGATTTTAAAGATTTACTTTATTGCCAACCAAGGCAACAATGATATTTTGACTAGCTGAAGTACCCATATTCTGGTATGGCCCTATGTATAAAAGTAACATCCATAGTACTTTTGTAGCTCCCCGATAGTATATTAGAGCTAAGGTGTGGAATCCTTCTTGAGCAGCAGTATCCCATATCTCAAATTGCACGACAATTTTCGTTAAGAAATTCTGCTTTTAACTACCTCAAATTTAGCCAATCCAACTATTCAAGAAATTATTTTTAAAAAGGTGGCATTAATCCCTTGTTTCAAAACCCTGGCCCTGATCAACGTTTGTTATAATTACTTGGTAAAAATGAATAGTTCTATGGCGCTACGTCCCGCTCTGGTCTACAATAGAGTGATGGACCGATTTCAAGTCGAAACGAAGCCAACCGTACTTGATGGTGAAACATATAGTGCATTTGATCCAGTAATTTTAAACGAAAATATAATCATCCGTAAATACAATGGGAATGAAGATATGCGATAATTGATTTGAATCCCTAGATGAAATGGGATTCATATATAAGTAGTCAGACCATATCTTCGCGATATATGCTCCTATGAACTTTGAGATGTAGTATTATGTTGTTACGTGTACAAGCCGAATTCCAACAAATATGGGAATCGTTGATAGATATTCTCATTAAATAATTTTCCACGAAAGATAATAAAGAATACATAAAAATAAGATTTCATAGAATGTAAAATTGGAATAGGTCTGTGATATCAGATAGGCAGAAGAAATTCTACTCTTGTGAGATAAATTCGGCCCAACAATGGAAGAGAGAGAGAAAAATAATTTTTAGCAAATGAAGTGAGAAAAAAATAATATTTGCTAGCACTCTATCTGATCTCTCCTGATTCAATTAAAGCCCTGATGTGTAGACCTATGAAATATTAGACTAATTCAAAATGGAATTTAAAGAAAGAACATAAAAAAAGCTCAAGAAAATGTTTAAACCAAATCTCTCAAAGAAACCTTATTACTCCCAGCCAAGAAGACCCCGAGAAAAGAAAACAAGACATTTAACCAAGAAGACAAGACTTCCAGCCGAGAAAATTTGATGGTGAGCTAACATATTATGCAAAAGGTTCAACAAATGTGTTCTAAATACCTTCCAAGAACAACTTCGCGGTCACAAATTTATAAACCAAGCACGGATAGGAAACCACAAGAGAAGAGAGTTAGAACCGAGGATGATAGACCGATTTGTTTCAAAGGCAATAGACTTGGACACACGCCGAATAGGCGCAGAATTATCAGTGGTCGACATTATTACAGCTTGAAAAAATCGAGATGCGATAAAAAAAATCAACACATTTTGCTGGGCTGGATGGTGAATATATAGATATAATTAAAAATCCAGAATTAATAGGACCCTAAGCAAAAATTAGAGCTTAATTATTCGATACTGAGAAATAATGTTCGGTAATGGTTTGGTCAATATCTAAGTTAAGGCCTATTTTCATGATAAGCAGTTTATAGTGATAATAGATCAACATGCTCTATGCTGGCTTAAAACCTAAAAGATCGCACTGGTAGATTAGCTAGATGGGCTCAGGAAAGACACTTAGATACCGACTATCAATAAAGAAAACTTTTGGCTGAAACTTAATCTGAAGATGATTTCTATAAAATGATTTTCATTTAGGTAATTAATGAGTAGGACGATCTCATTGAAAATGTTAGAAAGAGCCTTGCGGGAAATGTTTGAATTTCAATGAAGATGGACGCCTCAACAAAAATAATCAAATGGTAATCCTTGGCTACTTGTTTGTACCACAAAGCAGAGAAGAGAGGAGATTATTAAAGAATACCATGGCCATATGCTCTGTGGCTCTTAAGGAATTCCAAAAATATTACTTATACACTAGAGAAAATACTAATTATTGGCCCTCTATGCTAAAAGATATTTCGCACTACATGCAAATATTCTATCTTTGCCAGAGTTGTAAAGGCATAAACCACCTTCTCTAAGGATTTCTTCAGCCTATATGTGCATTCAGCAAATTACGTATTTGAAAAGGTTAGAATAGATTCCTTGGGTCCTTTTCCTTTCACTAAAACTATTAAAAATGGAAAATCGTGTTTACATAATTATAATATATACAAAAACAAAATTTCTAATACAATACAACTCAAAACCTTTTTAGTCGGTATGTAGTTCTTGCGACTCCTAAATGGTCACAGAGTATATGATAATGGTTCTTTTAATATTACGTTTCTTCTACTTTATGGTATAACAAGTACCCAAGGATTTCCGTTTGGGTTTCTTTAATAGAGAATTCAACCATCCTCCTTCAAATTTTGAGTGATTGAATGTTTATCATCATTGATCATCAGGCACTTTAAAGCATTGTCAAAGAATTCGTTCTTCTCATTCATTATAAGCCTGAAAAACATTTTATCTCACTCACCTTCAGGCTTGGTTTAGACAAAGGTCCTCTTGATAGAAGGTATGCATCTGAATATTTTCTCCCGACTTGTACATCACTTCAAAGTCATACTGCTAGTTTCTCAGAGATCACCTGACTAGTCTTACCAGCAGCTTATTTTAGGTTTTTCAAGTCAGCATAGAACATGGTGATCATTCATCACTCTAAAATATTTTCCATAAAAGCCATAATTTAATATTGCCCAACCTATTGCTTAACTTGGTTGAATAATTGAGATGTGATTTAGTCAGTGTTCTACTGATAAGATATATTTTCTTGTACACCAATTGTTTGCACTAGGACTGCACCTAGTCCGACTCATCTTCGCTTGAGTGTCAAAATGTGCTAGGACAGCTGGATTTACTAGAGCCCTCTTCAGAGTTGGATATGAATTCTCTGGTGCTTTTTTTGGCTCATTCAAACGAGGATGTGTAAGATTTGTCAGGGGATCGGCTAAGTTAGCAGAGTGTTGAATGCTTTTCTTGTAATAAGAAAATGGTTCTAAAAAATATTGCATCTCATTTTTTTCTTATGGGTTTCGAGAAATTTTAAAGCCTTAGTATACCTGTCTGATGGCCTTACTCCTTATTGGCTTGTCAAGTAGCCCAGAATCTAGTTCTTCAAAGACATGTCTGCTTTTTCAGCCTCCAACTCTATGTTTAATTAACGGAAATACTTGAAAAACTGCCTTTAGTATTTTGATATGAGTTTTAAAATCCTGACTATACATAATGACGTCATCTGAATAGCATATGCATACTACTCTGATCAAAAAGTTTCGACACTTTGCTCATAAGTTAAAAAAAACTTTATTATTCTACCAAATTCAAATTGTCCCCTTCAAAGTAGTTCCCGTTGGCCGCGATGCACTTCAGCCACCTTTTTTTCTAGTCGGCAAAGCACCTCTGGTAGTTTGTTTTCGGGATCGCCTTCATGGCCTTCTTCGATTCCACTTTGATCTCTTCTATGCTCTGAAATTTCCGACCCTTTAACTTTTTTTAGCTTTCCAAAAAAGAAGAAGTCACAGGGGGCCGATTCGGGACTGTAGGGGGGTTTGGGGAACACAGAGGTTGAGTGGTCCTGCAGGAACTTCGAGATTTTGAGGGCTGTGTGCGCCGGCGCGTTATCGTGGGGAAGGATCCACGACTTGCTCCTCCACAACTCCGGCCGTTTCTGCCTGATCGCTTCCCTCAATCGCCTCAAAACTCCCAGGTAGGAGTCAGCAGTTATTGTAGAGCCTTGTAGTTGAAATTCATGATGAACGATGCCCTGGTAGTCGAAGAACACCGTCAACATGACCTTGACTTTGCTGGGAGCCTTCCTCGCTTTCTTTGGTCTTGGCTCATTTTTGTAGCGCCACTCCGATGCCTGTTGGGTAGTTTCCGAATCAAAGCCGTAAATCCATGTTTCGTTTCCAGTAATGACCTTCTTCAGCAATTCGGGGTCGTCGGTTGTCGCTTCGAGATTGAGACTGGCCGTTTCTTTCCGGGCGTTCTTTTGATCAAAAGTCAAATCTTTGGGAACGAGAACGGCGTTGAGTCTTCTCACTCCCAAAATATCCTTCATTATCAATTGAGTCGACCCGAATGATATCCCTGCTTCTTCGGCGACCTCCCTGACAGTTATTCGTCGGTCTTCACGCACCAGTTCCAACACCTTGTCCACTTTTCAGGAACGCTCCCGGAACGCTCGTTGTCGGCGGTCTCTTCCCGACCCTCCTTGAAGCGCTTGTACCACTCGAAAACTCGTCTTCGGCTCATGAAGGCATCCCCGTAGGCTGTTTGCAACATCCAAAAAATTTCGGCACCCTTGAATCCGTTTTTCACACAGAACTTGATACAAATTCGTTGATCCTCCATTTCGATGACTAACGAAATCGAAGCACGGGCAAAATGGCTTCACTTCGAACAGCCGCTGCACACGCTGTTGTAGCGCGTGATTTTTGAAAATTGGCAGGTCTCCAAGCCAAGGGCGACGCTTGCGTTTGCCACAAACCGGGAGAAAATATATTGAGTTTTCAGGATTTTATGAGCAAAGTGTTGAAACTTTTTGATCCGAGTAGTATTTTCCAATTGCAGTTTTATTTTATAATGTTATCCATAAACCGTTAAAACCTTACTGGAGTATTACATAAGCCAAAAGGCATAACATTAAATTCATACAAACCATGGCATGTTAAAAGCTGTTCTCTTTTTGTCCTTCTTTTCGATTTCAACTTGCCAGTACCCTGATTTAAGATCAATTTCTGAAAAGTATTTCGACCCATGAAGAGTGTTTATAACATCATCGACTCGAGGGATGGGATAAACGTCCTGCACAGTTATATCGTTGACCATCTTTGTAATCACTGCACAAAATCTTCATCTTTCATCCCTTTTCTTAACTGGCATGACTGAGAATACCCATGGGTTTGATGATGGGCGAATGACTCCTTCGTGAAGCATATCTTGTATTTAGAAAAGGAAACACAGGTCGGAGAGAAGAGATTCTTTATATAAAAAAAACTATCGCACAGGCTTTCGGGAAAATTACCCTTAGAAGGGAGTCTTTTCCGAAAGCTTATAAGATTGTTTTCTTATACAAATAAGCTCTTCTTCCCGATTTTTGTTTCTTATTCTATAGCGAATAGGAAGTTTATCGTTGTCTTAACATCTTGTATTTGTCAATATTGTCTCTCTGTCGCATTAACCAGGTAAGGCTTGTGCTTGATTGGTTTATTAACCTTAATATTTATTTTATGCTTCGTTAAATCGGTCGTACTTAATATTGAGGAGAATAAATCTAATTTTTTCATTATCCATAGTAGACATGGTACCGGTTATGATAATCATGGTGGGTAGTAATTGGCGACTACCTTTACTGTGCACAACATATCTATATATCTGGAAAGCAGTTCGAATTTTGCACTTACAAGTGTGACAAAGTGGTTCTTGAAAACCTAGAGCCCCAACATCAATCTTATATTGCGGACTGGGTCACTGTGGAATCTGTACCTACGAGGCGCAGGGGCCATCTTGTATCTACTGCTCCTAACACAACCAGATGAAGTCAGAATGATTGAGGTGACGTGCCACACGGCGATTTGATCACCCTACCGTTTATGAGCGATCATGATGCTTTTCGCAACACTGTATCTTAAGGAAAATGTTTTGTGCTGTTGATGTGTACCGCTTCAGAGTGTTCTGTCATAGGCATTTACAAACCAAACTGCGTTCATTTACACATTAGGCTTTATCTTCTATATTTGAATAGGTAGGCGTTTGTTGCATACTCACTTCTTGATATGAAAATTTCCAAGCTTGTTGATTGTAGAGCGCCATCTATCATAAGGACGGATAGATTAGTAGCAACGTTCAGCATCAGGAGATGCTTGTCACCACATTGAAATACTTCCTTTCTCCTTAAAAATCCACAGTTCCGTTGAACGTAGAATCGTCTACGTATAATCCAGTGCCTATTGCAGCAAGAAGAAAAACTCTCAAGATAGCAGACGGTACAACAGGCCATTTTCTTTTTCCCGTAAATCAGGTTATTATATACTTTCTATAATTACATTAAAAATTCAAAAGTAAAGCCGTTAATGGAAGTTTTTGATTATATATTAGAATGTTTTGATCTCTCTAATAAGAAGGGAAAATATTATCGGCAATCAGAATGGTTTCAACTACATTCGTTCTGAGACTATTGTAGCATCTTCACAATTAAGCAAACCCAATTACAGAAAAAAATGTAATTATCTACATTACAAATTACGAGAGTGTTTTAGCATTGACTAATATAAGAGGCCTCCACGCGTGGATGATAATAGATATCAGAATACAGAGTTCACATTTTACATAGTATTCATTGATATATCACATCTATAATAGAATATAATGGTAAATAGACACAATGTACCCCCCCCCCTTATTAATACATTAATTCTTTTTTTTTTGCACACTATACGAGTATTACCTCTAGCCAATTCGGCGTGTTATAATTGGCTAGAGGTATTACTTCTAGATCTCCGTGTTGAAGAGCATGTTAGACCAAAAGCTCGAGAAATGAAGAATTGTAGAAAGAAACCTAACCCTATATTCCTCATTGATTTTATCAAAGTGTAAACCCTCTATATTGCAAAATCAAGAATAAATTTTGTTTATTTGTTCAGAAAACGTTTTAGCAATATCTGGTCGATCTAGATGAAACTCTAACATGACAATTAGGTTTGGATAGAGTCATTTTCCTAGCTTAAATCCCAGAATATGCAAATTAGCTCAATACATGGGAAATTTGAATAGTTAGAGATTCGGGAAACGAATTACATCATTTTATCATCACTCTTTATTATTCCATATCTATGTAATAATTTCTGATATTGTAGCCGATATTGCTGAAGGGTGAATTATATCGGTGAACTATGGGACGAAGTGGAATGTTTTGTTTATGTAGCCCTGGTAGACGGTATAATTATGGTAGATCACATTTAGTTTCTCTCAGCTTTTATATAATTTTGGTCTAGTTTATATAGATTATCGCGCGTTTCCCATCTGGGTTTTCGCGACGACGCCGCTTCCTCCACCGTGGATCACCTACCCTGGCTCCGTTGCTTCACTTCTGCAGCTCTACCCTGCAGGCAGTCCAAAGACCCTCTGAGAACCACTACTCCCGTGGATCTCCTTTCTCTCTGGCAGTATCTCCCGGCCTTACCACTGGTGAGGAGACACTAGAGACTTACCAGAAGAGTAGCTACTGTGGTGTTGGAGAGAAAGTCTCAACAGCAACCGGCATCAAGTCTGCTAACACTCTTCTATTATTGTCATCTTTAATCCACATTACACAATAACTCGAATATCAATTAACAGGTATTTACAGTAATTTACATCCCAGGACCACAGCAGTAAGCGACTCCCACACCAGTCCCAGACTAGAAATAGCCCAAAGCGCCATCTATTGGAGGAGGTTGTAGGTTTTTTCAGGCGGATACTCGCAACAATAATTACGCGTTTTATTTTATTTATTTTTCTAATAAAAACATTTATGATATTTGGTAGTGAATGGACAGGAAGTTGCTCATTTATTTTTTTCCTAAATTGGTAGAATTTGTTGTTATAATCTTTGGCATCTACAATTACTGTATTACCTTTGTCTGACAAGAAATAATAGCGCCTTTGTTTTCTTTTATAAGGATTTAAATTGGTCTTATTTTGTCGATTTAAGTTGTTTGAAAAAAAAAATAAATAAAAAAAATAGAGGTAATTTCTGTATTAACCTTTTCCTTGTTTTCATCTGATAAGTTTCTGATTGAAGTGTCTATTGATGGTATTGTTTTTAAGGATATTCAATTTTGTGAAGAGGGGGAGCAAAACTAAGACATCTGCACAGCAACGCTCTAACTTGTGCTGAATTTTATTATTTTTTTGATAAATTAATTACGTTAATGGGTTTTTTTGGGGCGAGATTTTTGGCTCCAATTGTTGAGTGTTGACACACTTTTTTATAAGAAATATAGACTATTTCGACACGTATGTTTCTTTTTGAATTGAAGCAATTTTCTACTGCTCAAAACTTTCCATTTATTAACGCATATCAACGCTTTGCCAAAAGTTTATTTTTGTTCGCTCCTGACGAGGACAAAAGATTTTTGTCGAAACGTCGAGATAATGAAAATATTTACTGGCCGAAGTATCTTTGATTTTAAAAGCTATGTATATTCAGTTCAATACAGCTGTAGAAATTCTTCCTTTATTTAAAAATGAAAAATCAATATTGTTGAGAAGCTTCTTCTTCAAAATCGACTTTACAGAAATATTCGAATTTATGGGATGTCGGTGGACGAGTGCTATAGTTCATCGATTCTCGACAGCCATGACTCAGGATCGAATCCCACGTTGAGCACTTCTTTCTGAATAAAAAACTGCTACAAGTCAAGTCACCTTAAAAGAGCGAATATTCGATATCATCACTTTTGTGTTAACACCCCGAACCACGGCTCTTCGTTTACAATGGTACCAAGCTCGATTATCTTGGAACCGCTATTATTAGTGATCAATGATGTTTAGTGACGATTTGGTATCAGATGATGACTGTATGTGGAGACCACCGGAACAATTCAACTTTAACTGTCGACCGCCACTCTTCACGGACTGCAAGCATCATGGTAGGTTATCCTACAATAACCTGACTTAACATGTCACATTAACGTGACATTGCTATATGAATGACGTTCTATAGCATCATTGTTTTCCTGGAGCTGTTTCCCAACATTATGATACCTTGCCACATATCACTTAATGGACGTTTTTTGTGATGTTCTGTCTCTACCATGGCTTGTTCTTAACTCCCCTCAATTGACCATATAGAAGACAAGCTGAAACGCCAGCTGCGACAGTTCCTCAACTTTACAGATTTGAAAGCCACAGTCAAAGAACTGCGGACCCGCCTTCCATAAGACTATATAATTTTTAAAATATCATTCTAAAATACCCATTCAAAGAGTCTATCAACAGTATCACTATAAAAGGAAGTTCCAAAAATGCAATATAACAGCGGTATGGTAGATTAAACTGGCGAAACCGCTGAGAGGGTTCACCACTGATGAGCCAGGCCCTCTCATTAAATTTTCCATTGCAGTAAGGGCAGTAGAAATTGTTTAATATAAAAAAAGAATCTTACGCCTTTAAAATAGTTTTGAATTTTGATAACAGATGACGCGCTAGTGCATCATATTATAAATATCATTTGTAGGTTGGAAGTTTGTTTACAAAAACATAGCTACATCGACCAGTTATTTATTTAATTCCTGACGTTTTAATGACTTGCTGTCACTCTCCTCAGACGAGTTGACGTAGCTATATTTTCCAAACTACATCATATAATACTTTGACTTGGTTGCTTAATGTATAGACATATAGTTGGCCTTATACACTCAGGATTATAAAAGGCGCAAATAAAAAGATCAACCTGTACATATGATGGTATTTTGATCATATGTTTGTGTCAATTGAATATTAAAATTATTATCTCCATTAAATCCTGTTGAGAAAAATATATATATTCGTAGAAAAGAAAGATCCTCTATTACTTAAAGGAATAATACAATAAAGAAGGACAAGAGATTACATATACATCAGCAGTTCACGCCGACCTGCCCTATCCAATAACCGCTAGCCAACACAATCTAACAAAGCTGTGATATATAGGCAGAGATGCAAATTAGCATTGATAATACTAACAATATGTAAACCATAAAAGAATATCACACTGTTTAACTATTCAAAATATTTCCTATGTTTACTTCCTTTAGCGTTTCATTTTCCGTGAGTCAATTTATGGAACTACGTCACAGAAACTTTAGTTTGACGACATCATTGATTGCCGAGATAATTGTGAGAATATTTTTTTGTGATTCCATAGTACCCAAAGTAAATGATATTATACATTAATATTAAAGGGAGAGTTGAAACAATAATAAACTGATATAGACTTGCTTTAAATTTATCTTGAACCGGATTTGAACCAGCGACTTAAAGGATAGCCCGTTGACACATCTAAAGTCCTCCGCTCTGCCAACTGAGCTATTGAGAGTTGTGCTTTAAATTTATCTAGATCACACTGAAGTATTTTGCATTATTCAATAAATATCAAAAACTGGCCATACGAAAATCAAATGCTATTTATCAATAACACTAAATCAAATTTCAATTGTATAATTCTATATATTCAATATATATATATTAAATAGATAGAAGTAATAATTGAAATTTGATTATATAATTATATTATATATAATTGAAATTTGATTGATAAATAGCATTTGATTTTCGTATGATCAGTTTTTTAATATTTCGCTGAATAACGCAAAATTATTTACTTCTTATCCCCAAGTTTCATTTTCCGTGAGTTAATTTATTGAACTACGTCACAGAAACTTCCATTCGAATACATCATGATTAGCGAGATAATTGTGCAAATATTTTGTGATTTCGTTGAATAACGCAAAATACTTCAGTGTGATCTAGAGGAATTTAAAGCACACAACTCTCGATATCTCAGTTGGAGAGCGGAGGACTATAGATGTGTCAGCAGTTATCCTTAGGTCGCTAGTTTAAATCCGGTTCGAAATAAATTTAAAAAAGGTCTATATCAGTTTGTTATAGTTTCAAATCTCCCTTTATTATGAATATTTAATATCGTTTACTTTGGCGACTATGGGATTACAAAAATATTTACACAACTATCTCGCTAATTAATGATGTATTCGAATGGAAGTTTCTGGGACGTAGTTCAATAAATTGACCCACGGAAAATAAAACTTGGGGAATAAGAAGTAAACATAGAATTTAATGGAAATAGTAATTTACATATTCAATTGACACAAACATATGATCAAAATACCATCATAGGTACACGTTGATCTTTTTATTTACGCCTTTTATAATGCTGAGTGTATAGAACCTCCTATTTTGCCATACATTCAGTAACCAGGTCAGGACGAACCAAAATACTATATGATGTAATGTAGTTTTAGAAAATATAGCTACATCAACTCCCCTGACAGCAAGTTACTGAAAAGTCGGAATAATATAAATAATTGGTTGATGAATCTATATTTTTCCTAACAAACTTCCAACCAATGAATGATATTTAAAAACAAAATGATGTAGTCTTGTGAAAGGGTTCAACTATGCCAAGAGCTACTGAATCTCTATAAGACCCAAAATGATACCTTTTTCAAATATGGTTACTGGAGATGAAAACCTGAGCATACTTTTATGACCCATAAACTAAGACACAGTCATTAGAAGGAAATCATTCCAGCTAACCTAAGAAAAAAATTAAAGTGCTGAGGTCATCCAAAAAGGTGATGACAATTGTCTTTTGGGACATGCGAGGTATAATACTGGTTGGTTTTCTAGAAGAAGGTAGCACGGTGAATAGTTCTCGCTATGTTCTATCTTTAAGAAAGCTTAAGGAAGCTATTCGCGCGAAAAAAAGACCAGAGATTCTTCTTAAATAAGTCAAGTTACACCATGACAATGCACGGCCGCACACCTCCTTCCAGACTTCAGAAGCTATTGAACAAATGAGCTGGTCACTGGTTCCACAACCCCCATACAGCCCAGATTTGGCAACTTGTGACTTTTATTTATTCTCCCCAATGAAAAAAGTCTGAAGGGACAAAGATTTGAAGACCTACAGGAAGTTAAACGGTCCATAAAGACAGGGTTGAGAAAACAACCTCCAGCATATTTCCAAAGCGGATTTACAGCGTTGGTTCAACGCTAGAGAAAATGTATAGACTCAACTGGAGAATATTTTAAATTATATAATTAACACAATATATTAACAAATATTTGATATATATGTCTACAAAATTTGAATTAAAAGTATTCAGTACTTTTCGAGTTATGGCGAGACTTTGGAACAAACTATGTAAAAGGTACAACTTCCTTAAGTTTTGTCCATGTGTGTATATATTTCAAAATATCCTTTCAAAATAGTGTAGTTAATGAGGGAATATAACAAGGTAGCTGAGAGAGAAAGCAATAAAAAAGAGAATTTTTAAAATTTCCCTCTAATTAGGGTCTAGATTAGCACCACGATAACCTTGACAAGGGAGGTGACCCGTACAAGCTACAATTCACTCTATGTTGCCAATAATTACCTAAGTTTTCCTAACCCATAATAAAACCATTTTATATTTTTTATTCTATATAATTATTAACTAATGTATCATGCATTTTCTCTTTGACAGCTGAAAGTAAGGATTTTTTTTATCGGAGCAATTTATAAATAAAAAAGATTCTAAGAGAAATTGATTGACACAAAATTAAAAAAAAAAAAACATCATTTGAAAAAAAGAATGTGTCAAACAAGAAAGATTAGCTAATATACATTCAACACACATTTTGAAATATATTTTTGAAAGAACGTTCACGCATAAGTAATTATGAAAGGAAATACAGACCCTGAGCTGCTCAGAAAGATTTTTAGATGGGAGAGCTCCATCTATATGAATAAATATCAACTAAACTCTGTGTTTTCAAATTCATTCCAGGATATTTTAAAATCATTTCTTGACGAATCAAAATCACCAGCCATGTACGCATTTCGGGGCTGTTGGCTCTTGTCAGCGTGATGTAGACTGTATCTCAACTACTAAAAAGGCTGGTCCTCCCCTAAAGGGACTTACTAATAACTTAAAATATATATACAGCCAACAGCCCCAAAACGCGGTTGGCTTTTCTTGATTTGTCAAAGAAGAAGGTTGACCAAACTCCTGAAATAAACTTAATATCAACGTACAGTTGACTTTTATTTTTTCTAAAGATGTCGCTTTGTCATCTAAAAAGCTTATTGAGCGGCTCGGGACATGATGTCTTTTTAGTCATTGTAATTGCCTGACCTTGTTAATTAATTTTATCT
This sequence comes from Cordylochernes scorpioides, assembly GCA_030710605.1. Classification (NCBI taxonomy): domain Eukaryota; kingdom Metazoa; phylum Arthropoda; class Arachnida; order Pseudoscorpiones; family Chernetidae; genus Cordylochernes; species Cordylochernes scorpioides. The sequence continues at coordinate 183,451,379 of CP092864.1, forward strand.
TTTCATATACGAGTAATTGTATGAATCGAATTTTAACAATCGAAATCTATGTACAAACTTTGGACACACTTCAATTATTGTTAAAACTCTCAATGTTATCATTTTTAAATTTTCCACGTTATTTTAGATATAAGTTGAATATTAAATTTGAAATATAATGAAAATATGATAGATAGAATGAATGTATTGATTAATTATAATATCTATATATATAAAATTGAATGTCTGTCTGTTTGTCTGTACTCTATAGATTCAAAAACCATACATCCAATCGCCGTGAAATTTTGGGATATTATTAGGTATATCACCGGGAAGGTTTTTGAAAAATAATTTCATGAATATCTTGAATATCCTTAGAGTTATTTGCAGATTTGTAGATTTAACTCGCAAGCAGCGCCCCCATTGTAACGATGATAACAAGTTTTCTTATCACTAAGTTTGTTATCTTAAAAATTATTTATGAAAAGTAAGATTATCTCAGATGACACGGCAATGTGACACGGGAAAAAAATGTCCACTAGATAAAACTATGATTTTCTAATGTAGAAAATTAGAAAGACAAAATTCAGGATGACACGGCACACAGGGACCGGGAAAAAATGTTCACTTTATCGAGAGATTCAAATTTACGAGTTTCAAATTATCAAAATATATATATTTTTTTAAATAAGTTTCTAGAGAATTGTTTTAACAAATGTTCGCTAGACAAACCTTTACTCGGGTAAAACCCGGGGCGAAGCCGAGTACGTTTTATAAGTTTATAGAGAATTGTTTTAACAAATGTTCGTTAGACAAACATTCACTCGGGTAAAACCCGGGCGAAGCCGGGCACATCCGCTAGTTATAGTATAAAAATGACAGAACATTGCTTGTAGAGTAAAAAAAGAAGTTTCTCTCTCTATATATATATATAGTAAAAATATATGTTTACACAACCAAAATTTCAAAAATGTTATGAAAGATAATAAAACAAACCTATCTTCAAAATTTAATCTATCCTTCTTCTAAATTCCAGATTTGCACCATTCGTTATGTTTAGAAGCAAAATCTCCCTAAATACATTTTCCAATTTCATCGCGTTTTGAATGTTGAAGGCCATTATCAGAACATAGTATCGAAGACAGAAAGATTATAATTAGAAGCTCTTTTATCATCTCAATACAATAGTATAAACATTGACTTCACAGTTTGTCCATATTACAAGACACAAGATTATGATCGATTATCACATCAGTGATGTTAAAGGCAAGGTGATTGGAATCAAAGTATCAGGGAATATTTGGAATTATTCCATAAAGCAATATTCAAGGCAAGTCTTTTAGGCTCGAATACAGCCGCAAATAAGGGCCTTTTTTAAAATATTTATTTTTAAATGCTTATATTTAGAAGAAACGCTTGTAGAAGAGATATTCAACTTGAAAGTTTGCCTATAGTAATGAATCAGAGAAGAAACTTTTTGAAGAGTATTTTATTTAAGTATTTGAAACAATTTTCCAATATTTTGATTGTTTTCAAAGTGTCTCTCTCAAAGGAAATCTAACATCGATTTGAAAAGACGGTATTCTGATGGAGAAAGGTCTGGTGAGTAAGCTGGGTGGTGCAGAAGGTTTATTCCTTCAAAATCTAAGAGTTTATTAATATATAAGCGTGCCTCGCGTGAGGCGGAGTTTTGCTGAAGTAGCACCCGCTTTCGGAGGAACACAAAAACTTCATATATTCTCTCAATTTATCTCAGAATATATCTCAGAGGTTATTCACCGATCATTATTAAAAAGTTAAAAGTGATCTTCTAAATTTCACAAATCTTGACTTTGTGTTCCTGGCTTGGTAAGCTTCCCCGGAACCAATCATTTCTTGTCAAGATTTTAAAAATGTAGCAAATTTTCAATTCAAATATCAAATCCTTCTATCAAATGATCATTTATAGAAGGGTTTTATAAAAATATTTAAAAAATCTTACGCAATAAGTATCTTTATTACAAAAATAAAACGCGAGATTTTGTTATGAACTCAGAAAACTTTAAATTTCTGGAACAAAAATCGCTCTGTGTTTTTGTAATAAATAAACCAATTGCGTAAAGTTTTTTTGATATTTTTATAAAAGTATATCGTAGTTTTCTTATATCTGAATAGAGGAGTTTATAAAGAATTTTAACTCTTTTTGACGCTCTTCAAATTAAAGATACTTCGGCCAGTAAATCTTTTTATTATCTCGACGTTTCGACAAAAATCTTTTGTTCGCTCCTGACGAGGACAAAAGATTTTGGTCGAAACGTCGAGATAAAAAATATATTTACTATTATTTTGTAGTTTCTTATCCCCTTGTGTAAAGATTACACGATTATGATATCATGGAATGGGGTATAGGGGTGCAGATTTCGTTGATCATGGCACCATGATTCAGGCACACTTTGGTGAAAGTCTGACTTTGCCTGTAATTTGAGGCCGTTCCTAACATGTCTAAGCATTCTGTAGAATGCTTTTGTGCTCGAGAAAGCTAAAGATTAAAGATTTTGAGAAGAAACCTTTCCCTAGAAGCATAATATCTCACTTTAATTTTGATACAAGGGTTATTTTTATTGAATAAATAAAAACTTTTTACACTGTTAGGTATATGCTAATCAAGACAGTAATTTACTGGATTCCACTATCTTGTACAATTCATCTTTCAAAATCTACCATGGTTTGTACAATTCAACGAAGGGGGATCGGTGGAAGGATGGTCTAAACCGTTGGTTTTCGACCTCTACGACCCGGGTTCGATTCCCGCATTGGGAACTTTTTTTCTGATAAAAAAAATTCTCCCATTCTTGCAAAAGTCCAACCCCACCAGCGAGTGCAAGTAACCAAACGAGGCTCTGGCACATTTGTAAGTGCAAAGTCGAACTGCTTTTCACATGTGTAGACATGTGGTGCACTTACAGTAAAAGCAGTCACCTTCTTCTACCCACCATGATTATTATGGCCTGTACCACGTGTACTAGGGATAAGCAAAAAAAAAAAAACAATTCAACGATTTTTAAAACATCCTATCAAATTCACCATTAAGAGTAGTTCCACACAAATAGAACGAAAAATATAAACATATCAACAACAAAAAAAACGAATCCTTAAATTCCTAAATTACAGTATCATTTAACTCCTTAGTTAATAATACTCAATTTTCTAATTAACATAATGAGTAAATTGCTCAATTAGAACAAAGGTATCATATGAGAACCCTAATTACGAACAGAAGAGGATGAAAAAGAAAGTTTGAAGGGCAAAGGGCAGTTTGTACAGCAAAGCTCGGAGACTCGCAACATCGAGTTTCATCAGATCTGGCCTTATTTCACGGCCTTCGCGTCAGGAAATGGATAGGTGGTGGTAAACATGCAAAACGGAAGTTTATATAACGGTTATCCTTGGAGCTACTTCCCTATCTAACTTCCCCCCTTTATAACTATCATTTTTATAATGAATATAACCTCTACATCAACGCGGAAATATATCCATTCCTAGGGTTATGACATTTTTTCTGTAAAAGAGGGGGAAAATGTTCATTTTATTCAAGGGTTAGCCGAATGACCCGGGAAACGCCCGGGTTTTACTCGATTAAATGTTTTTATTCAAATACTATTCGTTAAAATTATAAATTGGCGCTGTGGATGTCACTCTTGTGAAACGTCCCGCTCCAAACTTTGTGTGTGTTTTTAAAATATAAAAATTAAATTTTACAACGATATTTGAAAATTATGTTATTTCGATTTTCAAATACTATTCGTTACAATTATAGATTAGCGCCGTGGATGTCACTCTTGTGAAACGTCTCGCTCCAAATTTTACACGTGCATTAGGTCAGCTGATAATACCTCCCATCTTCACCACTAGAGGCGCTGCTCGCGAGCGAAATTTGCGTTTGCAAATTTGCAAATAACTCGACAAATATTCGGGATAGAGACCTGAAATTTTCACCATAAGTTTTCCAGATTCTACTATAAATACTGTTAAAATTTCAGTCAGATTAGTTACGTATTGTGAACGTGTATAGCCGACAAACATACATACATACACTGACTTTTATATATATAGGGATTAACATGTCGATATTTGTCTATATGGCCGACCATTGGTGATCTTGTCAGCTAATAAGATTTTCCTTCTTTCCCTCTGCTTAGGACACCTTTGAAATTGATAGTTGGTGAGAGAAATATAATTTGTTCTCTTTTTCAATACTAAATTTATTTTTATTTCCAAAGTAGCAAATTGTAAACGCAATTCTTCTTTCTCCCTCGTTGTTTCTATATGCTACCGCCCTTACTATATCTCCTCTGGTAAAATAACAAATTAAGTTGAAAATATTGAAGATGCATGTATATTACAATAATTTATATTAGTTAAGTAATAATTACCATATAAAACATAACAATTATCTCAAAATGCGCCATCCCTAGTAAATAAGTTCTAGACTCGAAGCTTAGTTTGGATTTAAAATGATTTTTTTAGACAAAATATTTTTTTGAGTAGATTTGCTCTGTGCCTACAACACATTACCTAATGTGCCGACAAGGTATGACCTGCCTGCCCATTGAAATATTGGTGTGATAATAAAAAAAAAATCGTCTTCAATTTATGCCTTGAGTGAAAATTTCACCAAATGTTTACACCAAAATTTGACAGAAGAACCTGCTGGTTGATAATATGCTTAGTATCCACTTCACTGTTAAGTGAGCAACACTAAGTTGGTTTCTACCATTTTTTAAAGTTTAATTTGAATGTTTGCAGTGATGTTTTATGGCTTCATTAGATTGTGCTAACCTAAAGCTAAATTAACTAAGCAATAAAGCAAAACTAAGGATTTATGGCTTGAGTGGAGAACTTAACGATATGTAGTCTAAGCTCAACTTTATATATTTACATTTCTGGTACTCGTGGGAACGGATAATACATTTTAAAATAAAATATTAAAAACCTACAGGCTCTTTTTCTTTCACTAAATTATACCCATTTTGAATGATATTGGTAGTTTACATTGGTGTCACAAGATACAACGGAACCCCACCATGTAAAAAAAAAACAAGACAGATAGACTACAAAAACACAATACAACTAAAACCCGAATACTCATCTTTGAAGCAATAGAAACCATCAAGAACCCCAAATAAAATAAACAAAAGTATAAAACTACCTTCGCAATATGTCCTACTTCTATCTTAATACTTACTGTCCTGATATATGTGTATGTATATTGATATTCATATCTATACAATCGTTTTACATTCATATCTATAACAATAATCTGTCCATTTCACTATTCATTAAGTTCATCAACCTTTTCATAGTTTATTCTTCAAATATTTCCAATTATGTAAATTCTCAAATTCTTATGTCCTATATTTGCATAGATATATCTTTAAAATTCTATATAATCTCTCTCCATCACCTTCTTTATGTTTTAGTTTGCTGAGGAAGAACTAGCCCGAAAGCTACTTTATACAATTAATTGAAAAAGAGTTGTAGCGTCTTATACTTATTTGTAAAATACTGATTGAGATTGAGTTGATGAGTGGGTGAGGTATGTCGGAATCTACAAGCCCTCTGATAAGAGTCAAGGCATCACTAAGACACGTTCATATTAAGTATCCTAAGAAATGTATTTGCGTCTTTTGTTGATACTGTTCAGTCTTACAGAGATGAATGTTTCTAGCAATTGGCGACGCTTTTTGTTTTTATGTCATTATAGAGTAGGTTATTTTGAAAATAGAGCAATCCATAAATAAATATTTAATTAAAAAGGCATATATTGGATCAAAATATCAATTATTTTGCCAATAATTCAGTTGGCTGAACGCCAACCTTAAATATGTTATAACACCTTGATAAAGATTTGCGTTCAGCCAACTGAAATATTGGTAAAATAAATGATATTTTGATCCAATGTATGTCATTTAATTATAGAGTAGGTTACGAATCTTTGATGCTTAAACATAGTATTTGTTCTGCTGGTTTTGCCGACGCATGTAGCCGTGCAACGGGATCAGGGGAACTGTTGTTGCTTGTTTGCTGCCTTGGTTAACGTGGTAGGCTGATGTCCCGTGATTACGTAGTGGCTGTTGCGACGTTGGTACTGGAGTGCCCCAGTGAGATCTTCAGGGGGGAGGGAGGCTGGTGTTTATATTAAGTAGATAGAAATAAATATAAATACACCTTCTCAAATTGAAAGAATGTCGTTTTGCTACCAAAGTGTGTGTATGAAGATGTGTACTTGAATAGGCTTATGTAGTTTTCACTTGTTGGAAAATGAATCGATGATGTTTCCTTTGATTTGAATTGAGTTGAATAGGACGCTTTATTCCAATTTAATTTATTGGTTACAAAAGGGAACAAAGCAATGAAAGAAGTCTACTACATAAAAACTATTTGCTAACTAACTACATAATAACAATGTAAACAAAAATTAAAGTGATGATGATAAAATATTGAATATACATGCTAGAAAATGCCTCTATGAATTTAAGAAAAATAATAATAATTACAAAATCAAAATATAATTTTAAACATCCTCCCCCCCTTTGATATTACAATATCAACATTTTGATAATGACAGGAGTAGACAGAAAAGAAAAATCAGCAAACCAAGATTCAAGTCTAGCTAGTAGGACAGTCAAGTGGAAGAGGACAAACTTTGGCCACAGCTCTTCTGAGGTCTCCATCCGCCGTCTTGCCTGAAACCACGCGTACCAGCCCATCCTCTCCTGGATACACCTGATTGATCCGTCCCATTCTCCATTGAGAGGAGGAAGGTTGTCCTCTTTTAACAAAACCAATGTTCCAATCTTGATGTTGTCCACTGGTTTCAACCATTTTGGGTCTGTTCTGTAGTCTGGAAAAATACTCACATGACCATCTTTTCCAAAGTCTGTCTTGATCTTGTTATGATTTACATTATGTATACTAGAGGTGACAACCACTCATGTCCGGTTGAAAGAATTTATTTCACCATCAAATAGTTCTCTTTTATACAGCGAGGAGTTTTACATATTGAAAGATCGCCATGGATTTGCATAGCGTTGAAAGATAAAATAATATTTACATGAAAATAGTTACAACATATCAAATAGACAAAATTCATAGTATATGATAATCCATCACATATCACAACACGTTTCCCCTTCCTCAAAACCCAAGCCTTTGTGGTTTCTTCAGCTCTCTACCGAACTAGAAGAACCGGGGCATTACAGATGAGTTCTCAGAGGGCACAGCCATCCCATCACTTGGTTGTTGTTGTATTGGAGTTGTAGATGGTCCTGCGACTGGCTCCTCTTCAGTAGTTCTCTGCCAACTGCTGGAGTCCGCCGCTACTGGAGACGATTCACCTGAGAACGAGGTCCCCAAGGAGGGCGATTCCCCTTTTCCGGATGGTCCATTTTTTTGGTCTTAGAAATTGTTGATTTCTGAGGAATTCCCTTCCAGATGGTGTTTCGAATTTGAAACTTTGAGGCGAATTCCCGTGAGCTGTAATCTTCACTGGTGTCCATGCCTGTTTTGGAGAAGTTGGCACCAGGCCTCCTCTCCCACGCTGACTTTAGGGTAGATTTTACTGCTTCTGTCGTAATACCTTTTCATCGAATTTTGTCTTCTTTTCTTTGCATTCTCTATATGTCTTTGATTGGTTTTGCAACGGGCCATATAGCGGGGTGATTCTTGGGATGAGGCAGCGGAGACTTCTAGACAAACATAGTTGTGCCGGGGACGGTAGGTCATTCTTTGGAGTATTTCTGTAGGTCAGCAGGGCCAGATATGCGTCGGATCCTTGATCTTTACATTTGTTCAATAAAGTCTTTATTGTTTGGATATTCCTTTCTGCCAGTCCATTGGATCTATGAAGGTGTGGACTTAAGAAAATTTGCCTTATGCCCCATTTTGTACAAAAGTCTGTCATTATCTCTGAGTGGAACGGGGGGTCCATTGTCGGACATAATAGTTTCCGGGATTCCAAATCGTGCAAATGTCTCTCTTAATTTGTTTCTGACATTGGTCGCAGTAGGCGGGTTTAATGCATAAACCTCCGGGTAACCACTAAATCTGTCCACAAATAATAAATGAGGCTTTCTTTCAATATAAAATATGTCCATAGAGACTGTCTGCCAAGGATAATCCGAAATTGGAAATGATCTTAACGTCTCCCGTGTTTTAGATTTCTGGTATTTTTGACAAATGTCACAACTTTTAACTCTCTCAGCTATGTCCATGGACATTCCTGGCCAGAAAAGAGATTCACGTGCCAAACCCTGAATTGCTGATATCCCTTGATGAGATTTATGTAATAATTCGAGCATGTAGTTTCTTTGTGTTCCAGGAACCACTATTGCCGATCCGACCACATAATAACTCATTCCATAGGTAAATACGGTGTCTAAAATCATAATAGGGTTTTACATCTTCATCTACATCTTTTTTGCTTATTGGCCACCCTTCAATAACGTAGTGGATTATTTTTAACAGCGTTGTATCTTCTCGGGTATCCTTCTGTAGAGTAATCAGTTTTCGTCCGAGATATTGGCAGATATTAATTTGACCCATTCTTCTGTCCTCGAGAAAGGGAGTTGGGAGTTCGTCTATGGGATGAGTATCCCTGGATAGGGGTATCTGCGAGAATTAAACATTTACCAGGCCGATATTGCAATTTAAAATCAAAAGCAAAGAGTTTCATAACTATTCTCTGCAGTCGAGGCGATATATCAGTTAACGGTTTTTGTATAAGTGGTAATAAAGGCTGATGATCCGTCTGGATTATGAACGTGTGTCCTAATAATAAATATTTCGAACTTTTTGCATCCATAATAAATGCTCAATAATTCTTTTTCAATCTGTGAGTACTGTTTCTGAGAATCGTTGAATGATGCGGATGCAAACGCCAGCGGTCGGATTCTTCTTGCAGCAGAGCAGCTCCCATAGCATCCTTGCTGGCATCACATTGTAGAACTAACGTCTTAGTTTTGTCGTAATGGCCCAACGAAGGAGCGTTTCGAACGCATTCCTTAATGTGATGGAATTCGATGTCTTGTCTAGGGCCCCCAGTGCCAGACCACATTCTTTTTTAATATTCCTCTTATGTTGGACGTTGACGCGGCTAGATTCGGAAAAAATTTTCCTAAATAGTTGTAAAGACCCATGACTCTCTGAAGCGACTTTTTATCTTCTGGCTTTTTGAGGTTGATCACTTTGTCGACCTTATTTGGCTCTGGATCAATTCCATTTTTTGAAATCATGTGGCCCAAAAAACTAACCTCCTTTTTGCATATTTGAGCTTTAGTCAAGTCGAATTTGATATTGTTTCTCCTTGCTATTTCTAGTATACCTTTCAATTTTTCATTATGTTCTTCAATGCTATCTGCGTATATTAGCAAGTCATCTACATATGTGGACGTTCCGAAAACTGTTCTTAAAAATATTTGTCATCATTTCCACGAATATTTGCGCCGATATATCAAACCAAATGGTAATCGGTTATATCTGAACTTTCCGAATGGTGTAGCCATCACCAACAGATCTCTGCATTCGTTGGGCAACCGGAACATGCCAATAGGCCGATTTTACATCTAACACGGTATAAAAATCAGCCTTGGGAATCTGATGTAATAATTCAGATGGAGCCGGAGTCTGGAAGTGTCTTCTCACCAGGGCCTGATTCAATTTGCGTGGATCCAAACATATTCTAATTTGGCCCGATTTTTTCTTCACTACGACCATAGGGTGAGACCACTCTGTTTCATGATAAATCTTCGTAATTATTCCTTGTTTTACCATCTTTTCCAATTCAGACTGAACTTCATTTCCTAGGCTTGCCGGGATTGCGTCTTGGAAGGGCACGTACAGGCGGATACTCAGGTTTTGTATACATTTTACATTCAGAGTTTATCACTCCAACTCCTTGAAACACCTCATGAAATTGTTCGAGTATTTTTTTTCGTTTGATCATGTAAAATCTTTTCATGCGAGTTTATTTGATTGATTCGTTTCAAAATCTCAAGCTTCTCGCAAGTGTCGCCTGTGATGAGTGTCTGCGCATCGACATCAGCAATAATAAATTCACACAAGCTTTACTTTTCACCATATTGGCATAACACTTCACATTTCCCCACGATAGGTAAATCCGAATGTCCATATGCATATGCCTTTAACGACGTGGGCTTGATTATTGGCTTTGCTGGCCACAAGCTTATCACTTTCTGAGGAAGCACATTAATCTGCGCACCAGTATCCAAATGTACAGACGTCATTGTTGCCATTTATACTATCACAGCGGACCATTTGTCCGACCGAACGGTCTTAACAAGAACCTTATTTACATTGATACCTCCTTCGAAGGATTCGTCGCCTTCATTTTCCGCTATAAGGTTTCTTATGCGTCTGGTCCTACAAACTGCTGCGAAATGGTTTAATTACCCGCATGCGTTACATGTCTTTCTGTATGCTGGGCAATTACCATATGTGTGTTGCTGTCCACACCACTTGCATTCATTTCTAGTGTTTGCAATACTGGGTCCTGCTTTAGCTTTTTCTACTCGACTTCTATTTTTCTCCCAGGTATTTTTGTTAATCTTTTCAATCATGGCCTGTTTTTCTTCCCATGACGCTATTTGTACGCAAACAGATTCGGCTATCGTGGCTACAGAAATTGCTTTTGGTAGGGTCAACTGAGGATCTTCTAACAACTTCTTTTTTACTTCCTGATCTATCATTCCAATTATGAAACGATCCCTGATGAGAGATTCAGCCAATTCCTCGAATTCACATTCCAGGGCGAGTTGTTTTAATTCCGAAACGAATTCAGTTATACCTTGCCCTTTCTTTTGTACGCTTGTGAAAAAATTGTTTCTAATTTGTATTATATTTTTAAAGGGTTTGAAATGTTTTGACAACATGTCGAGCATCTCTTAATACTTGGGTAAGCTTCATTTTCTGTTACTCTGAATGTTTTATATATCGCACCGTTTTTTCACCAAGAATATGTTTCAAAATGGCTCGTTGACGTACCAATGGCATGCTCTCCAAGTCTGCAGCTATAGAAAAGATTTCAAATGCTTCACGCCAAGTTTCCCATTTCTTCTCACCATTATATGGCACAAATTCGGCAGGTGGGCTTTATATTTTCCATGTTTTTTAATTCTGCTCTTTTCTTTTAGAGACCTAGGACAAATCTTAAAAACAAAATATCGGCTGTCGGCTGCGCCATGTTATGATTTACATTATGTATACTAGAGGTGACACACCACTCATGTCCGGTTGAAAGAATTTATTTCACCATCAAATAGTTCTCTTTTATACAGCGAGGAGTTTTACATATTGAAAGATCTTTTGTGTTCAAATCAATAGGCTTGAGGGATAAGTCTCTTTTGAATACATTTATTTCAAGCTTTCGGGCTCAACCGCCCCTTCGACAGAAAAATTATTTTATTTTAGCTACTAAAACTTTAGTTCTGAAAACTTTAGTAGCTAAAATAATTTTTCCTGTCGAAGGGCGGTTGAGCCCGAAAGCTTGAAATAAATGTATTCAAAAGAGACTTATCCCTCAAGCCTATTGATTTGAACACAACAGATCTTTCAATATGTAAACTCCTCGCTGTATAAAAGAAACTATTTGATGGTGAAATAAATTCTTTCAACCGGACATGATGGTTGTCACCTCTAGTATACATAATGTAAATCATAACATGGCGCAGCCGACAGCCGATATTTTGTTTTTAAGATTTGTCTAGGTCTCTAAAAGAAAAGAGCAGAATTAAAAAACATGGAAAATATAAAGCCACCTGCCGAATTTGTGCCATATAATGGTGAGAAAAATGGGAAACTTGGCGTGAAGCATTTGAAATCTTTTCTATAGCTGCAGACTTGGAGAGCATGCCATTGGTACGTCAACGAGCCATTTTGAAACATATTCTTGGTGAAAAAAACGGTGCGATATATAAAACATTCAGAGTAACAGAAATGAAGCTTACCCAAGTATTAAAGAGATGCTCGACATGTTGTCAAACATTTCAAACCCTTTAAAAATATAAATACAAATTAGAAACAATTTTTCCACAAGCGTACAAAAGAAAGGGCAAGGGATAACTGAATTCGTTACGGAATTAGAAACAACTCGCCCTGGAATGTGAATTCGAGGAATTGGCTGAATCTCTCATCAGGGATCGTTTCATAATTGGAATGATAGATCAGGAAGTAAAAAAGAAGTTGTTAGAAGATCCTCAGTTGACCCTACCAAAAGCAATTTCTGTAGCCACGATTGCCGAATCTGTTTGCGTACAAATAGCGTCATGGGAAGAAAAACAGGCCATGATTGAAAAGATTAACAAAAATACCTGGGAGAAAAATAGAAGTCGAGTAGAAAAGAGCTTAAGCAGGACCCAGTATTGCAAACACTAGAAATGAATGCAAGTGGTGTGGACAGCAACACACATATGGTAATTGCCCAGCATACAGAAAGACATGTAACGCATGCGGGTAATTAAACCATTTCGCAGCAGTTTGTAGGACCAGGACGCATAAGAAACCTTATAGCGGAAAATGAAGGCGACGAATCCTTCGAAGGAGGTATCAATGTAAATAAGGTTCTTGTTAAGGACCGTTCGGTCGGACAAATGGTCCGCTGTGATAAGTATAAATGGCAACAAGACGTCCTGTACATTTGGATACTGGTGCGCAGATTAATGTGCTTCCTCAGAAAGTGATAAGCTTGTGGCCAGCAAAGCCAATAATCAAGCCCACGTCGTTTAAAGGCATATGCATATGGACATTCGGAATTACCTATCGTGGGGAATGTGAAGTGTTATGCCAATATGGTGAAAAAGAAAAGCTTGTGTGAATTTATTATTGCTGATGTCGATGCGCAGACACTCATCACAGGCGACACTTGCGAGAAGCTTGAGATTTTGAAACGAATCAATCAAAATAAACTCGCATGAAAAGATTTTACATGATCAAACGAAAAAAATACTCGAACATTTCATGAGTGTTTCAAGGTAGTTGGAGTGATAAACTCTGAATGTAAAATGTATACAAAACCTGAGTATCCGCCTGTACGTGCCCTTCCAAGACGCATCCCGGCAAGCCTAGGAAATGAAGTTCAGTCTGAATTGGAAAAGATGGTAAAACAAGGAATAATTACGAAGATTTATCATGAAACAGGAGTTGGTCTCACCCTATGGTCGTAGTGGAAGAAAAAATCGGGCCAAATTAGAATATGTTTGGATCCACGCAAATTGAATCAGGCCCTGGTGAGAAGACACTTCCAGACTCCGGCTCCATCTGAATTATTACATCAGATTCCCAAGGCTGATTTTATACCGTGTTTAGATGTAAAATCGGGCCTATTGGCATGTTCCGGTTGCCACGAATGCAGAGATCTGTTGGTGATGGCTACACCATTCGGAAAGTTCAGATATAACCGATTACCATTTGGTTTTGAATATATCGGCGCAAATATTCGTGGAAATGATGACAAATATTTTTAAGAACAGTTTTCGGAACGTCCACATATGTAGATGACTTGCTAATATACGCAGATAGCATTGAAGAACATAATGAAAAATTGAAAGGTATACTAGAAATAGCAAGGAGAAACAATATCAAATTCGACTTGACTAAAGCTCAAATATGCAAAAAGGAGGTTAGTTTTTTTGGGCCACATGATTTCAAAAAATGGAATTGATCCAGAGCCAAATAAGGTCCGACAAAGTGATTCAACCTCAAAAAGCCAGAAGATAAAAAGTCGCTTCAGAGAGTCATGGGTCTTTACAACTATTTAGGAAAATTATTCCGAATCTAGCCGCGTCAACGTCCAACATAAGAGGAATATTAAAAAAGAATGTGGTCTGGCACTGGGGCCCTAGACAAGACATCGAATTCCATCTCATTAAGGAATGCGTTCGAAACGCTCCTTCGTTGGGCCATTACGACAAAACTAAGACGTTAGTTCTACAATGTGATGCCAGCAAGGATGCTATGGGAGCTGCTCTGCTGCAAGAGAATCGACCCGCTGGCGTTTGCATCCGCATCATTCAACGATTCTCAGAAACAGTACTCACAGATTGAAAAAGAAATTATTGAGCATTTATTATGGATGCAAAAAGTTCGAATATTTATTATTAGGACACACGTTCATAATCCAGACGGATCATCAGCCTTTATTACCACTTATACAAAAACCGTTAACTGATATATCGCCTCGACTGCAGAGAATAGTTATGAAACTCTTTGCTTTTGATTTTAAATTGCAATATCGGCCCTGGAAAATGTTTAATTCTCGCAGATACCCTATCCAGGGATACTCATCCCATAGACGAACTCCCAACTCCCTTTCCTCGAGGACAGAAGAATGGTCAAATTAATATCTGCCAATATCTCGGACGAAAAAACTGATTACTCTACAGAAGGATACCGAGAAGATACAACGCTGTTAAAAATAAATCCACTACGTATTGAAGGGTGGCCAATAAGCAAAAAAGATGTAGATGAAGATGTAAAACCCTATTATGATTTTAGACACCGTATTTACCTATGGGAATGAGTTATTATGTGTCGGATCGGCAATAGTGGTTCCTGGAACAACAAAGAAACTACATGCTCGAATTATTACATAAATCTCATCAAGGGATATCAGCAATTCAGGTTTGGCACGTGAATCTCTTTTCTGGCCAGGAATGTCCATGGACATAGCTGAGAGAGTTAAAAGTTGTGACATTTGTCAAAAATACCAGAAATCTAAAACACGGGAGACGTTAAGATCATTTCCAATTTCGGATTATCCTTGGCAGACAGTCTTCCTATGGACATATTTATATTGAAAGAAAGCCTCATTTATTAATTGTGGACAGATTTAGTGGTTACCCGGAGGTTTATGCATTAAACCCGCCTACTGCGACCAATGTCAGAAACAAATTAAGAGAGACATTTGCAACGATTTGGAATCCCGGAAACTATTATGTCCGACAATGGACCCCCGTTCCACTCAGAGATAATGACAGACTTTTGTACAAAATGGGGCATAAGGCAAATTTTCTTAAGTCCACACCTTCATAGATCCAATGGACTGGCAGAAAGGAATATCCAAACAATAAAGACTTTATTGAACAAATGTAAAGATCAAGGATCCGACGCATATCTGGCCCTGCTGACCTACAGAAATACTCCCAAAGAATGACCTACCGTCCCCGGCACAACTATGTTTGTCTAGAAGTCTCCGCTGCCTCATCCCAAGAATCACCCAGCTATATGGCCCGTTGCAAAACCAATCAAAGACATATAGAGAATGCAAAGAAAAGAAGACAAAATTCGATGAAAAGGTATTACGACAGAAGCAGTAAAATCTACCCTAAAGTCCAGCGTGGGAGAGGAGGCCTGGTGCCAACTGTCTCCAAAACAGGCATGGACACCAGTGAAGATTACAGCTCACGGGAATTCGCCTCAAAGTTTCAAAGTCGAAACACCATCTGGAAGGGAATTCCTCAGAAATCAACAATTTCTAAGAGACCAAAAAATGGACCATCCGGAAAAGGGGAATCGCCCCTCCTTGGGGACCTCGTCTCAGGTGAATCGTCCTCCAGTAGCGGCGGACTCCAGCAGTTGGCAGAGAACTACTGAAGAGAGCCAGTCGCAGGACCATCTACAACTCCAATACAACAACAACCAAGTGATGGGATGGCGTGTGCCCTCTGAGAACTCATCTGTAATGCCCCGGTTCTCTAGGTTCGGTAGAGAGCTGAAGAAACCACAAAAGGATTGGGTTTTGAGGAGGGGAAACGTGTTGTGATATGTGATGGATTATCATATACTATGAATTTTGTCTAATTTGATATGTTGTAACTATTTTCATGTAAAATATTATTTTATCTTTCAACGCTATGCAAATCCATGGCGATCTTTCAATATGTAAAACTCCTCGCTGGTATAAAAGAGAAACTATTTGATGGTGAAATAAATTCTTTCAACCGGACATGAGTGGTTGTCACTCTAGTATACATAATGTAAATCATAACAAGATCAAGACAGACTTTTGGAAAAGATGGTCATGTGAGTATTTTTCCAGACTACAGAACAGACCAAAATGGTTGAAACCAGTGGACAACATCAAGATTGGAACATTGGTTTGTTAAAAGAGGACAACCTTCCTCCTCTCAAATGGAGAATGGGACGGATCAATCAGGTGTATCCAGGAGAGGATGGGCTGGTACGCGTGGTTTCAGGCAAGACGGCGGATGGAGACCTCAGAAGAGCTGTGGCCAAAGTTTGTCCTCTTCCACTTGACTGTCCTACTAGCTAGACTTGAATCTTGGTTTGCTGATTTTTCTTTCTGTCTACTCCTGTCATTATCAAAATGTTGATATTGTAATATCAAAGGGGGGGGAGGATGTTTAAAATTATATTTTGATTTTGTAATTATTATTATTTTTCTTAAATTCATAGAGGCATTTTCTAGCATGTATATTCAATATTTTATCATCATCACTTTAATTTTTGTTTACATTGTTATTATGTAGTTAGTTAGCAAATAGTTTTTATGTAGTAGACTTCTTTCATTGCTTTGTTCCCTTTGTAACCAATAAATTAAATTGGAATAAAGCGTCCTATTCAACTCAATTCAAATCAAAGGAAACATCATCGATTCATTTTCCAACAAGTGAAAACTACATAAGCCTATTCAAGTACACATCTTCATACACACACTTTGGTAGCAAAACGACATTCTTTCAATTTGAGAAGGGTGTATTTATATTTATTTCTATCTACTTAATATAAACACCAGCCTCCCTCCCCCCTGAAGATCTCACTGGGGCACTCCAGTACCAACGTCGCAACAGCCACTACGTAATCACGGGACATCAGCCTACCACGTTAACCAAGGCAGCAAACAAGCAACAACAGTTCCCCTGATCCCGTTGCACGGCTACATGCGTCGGCAAAACCAGCAGAACAAATACTATGTTTAAGCATCAAAGATTCGTAACCTACTCTATAATTAAAATGACATACATTGGATCAAAATATCATTTATTTTACCAATATTTCAGTTGGCTGAACGCAAATCTTTATCAAGGTGTTATAACATATTTAAGGTTGGCGTTCAGCCAACTGAATTATTGGCAAAATAATTGATATTTTGATCCAATATATGCCTTTTTAATTAAATATTTATTTATGGATTGCTCTATTTTCAAAATAACCTACTCTATAATGACATAAAAACAAAAAGCGTCGCCAATTGCTAGAAACATTCATCTCTGTAAGACTGAACAGTATCAACAAAAGACGCAAATACATTTCTTAGGATACTTAATATGAACGTGTCTTAGTGATGCTTGACTCTTATCAGAGGGCTTGTAGATTCCGACATACCTCACCCACTCATCAACTCAATCTCAATCAGTATTTTACAAAAAGTATAAGACGCTACAACTCTTTTTCAATTAATTGTATAAAGTAGCTTTCGGGCTAGTTCTTCCTCAGCAAACTAAAACATAAAGAAGGTGATGGAGAGAGATTATATAGAATTTTAAAGATATATCTATGCAAATATAGGACATAAGAATTTGAGAATTTACATAATTGGAAATATTTGAAGAATAAACTATGAAAAGGTTGATGAACTTAATGAATAGTGAAATGGACAGATTATTGTTATAGATATGAATGTAAAACGATTGTATAGATATGAATATCAATATACATACACATATATCAGGACAGTAAGTATTAAGATAGAAGTAGGACATATTGCGAAGGTAGTTTTATACTTTTGTTTATTTTATTTGGGGTTCTTGATGGTTTCTATTGCTTCAAAGATGAGTATTCGGGTTTTAGTTGTATTGTGTTTTTGTAGTCTATCTGTCTTGTTTTTTTTTTACATGGTGGGGTTCCGTTGTATCTTGTGACACCAATGTAAACTACCAATATCATTCAAAATGGTTATAATTTAGTGAAAGAAAAAGAGCCTGTAGGTTTTTAATATTTTATTTTAAAATGTATTATCCGTTCCCACGAGTACCAGAAATGTAAATATATAAAGTTGAGCTTAGACTACATATCGTTAAGTTCTCCACTCAAGCCATAAATCCTTAGTTTTGCTTTATTGCTTAGTTAATTTAGCTTTAGGTTAGCACAATCTAATGAAGCCATAAAACATCACTGCAAACATTCAAATTAAACTTTAAAAAATGGTAGAAACCAACTTAGTGTTGCTCACTTAACAGTGAAGTGGATACTAAGCATATTATCAACCAGCAGGTTCTTCTGTCAAAATTTTGGTGTAAACATTTGGTGAAATTTTCACTCAAGGCATAAATTGAAGACGATTTTTTTTTATTATCACACCAATATTTCAATGGGCAGGCAGGTCATACCTTGTCGGCACATTAGGTAATGTGTTGTAGGCACAGAGCAAATCTACTCAAAAAATATTTTGTCTAAAAAAATCATTTTAAATCCAAACTAAGCTTCGAGTCTAGAACTTATTTACTAGGGATGGCGCATTTTGAGATAATTGTTATGTTTTATATGGTAATTATTACTTAACTAATATAAATTATTTGTAATATACATGCATCTTCAATATTTTCAACTTAATTTGTTATTTTACCAGAGAGATAGTAAGGGCGGTAGCATATAGAAACAACGAGGGAGAAAGAAGAATTGCGTTTACAATTTGCTACTTTGGAAATAAAAATAAATTTAGTATTGAAAAAGAGAACAAATTATATTTCTCTCACCAACTATCAATTTCAAAGGTGTCCTAAGCAGAGGGAAAGAAGGAAAATCTTATTAGCTGACAAGATCACCAATGGTCGACCATATAGACAAATATCGACATGTTAATCCCTATATATATAAAAGTCAGTGTATGTATGTATGTTTGTCGGCTATACACGTTCACAATACGTAACTAATCTGACTGAAATTTTAACAGTATTTATAGTAGAATCTGGAAAACTTATGGTGAAAATTTCAGGTCTCTATCCCGAATATTTGTCGAGTTATTTGCAAATTTGCAACGCAAATTTCGCTCGCGAGCAGCGCCTCTAGTGGTGAAGATGGGAGGTATTATCAGCTGACCTAATGCACGTGTAAAATTTGGAGCGAGACGTTTCACAAGAGTGACATCCACGGCGCTAATCTATAATTGTAACGAATAGTATTTGAAAATCGAAATAACATAATTTTCAAATATCGTTGTGTAAAAATTTAAATTTTTATATTTTAAAAACACACACAAAGTTTGGAGCAGGACGTTTCACAAGAGTGACATCCACAGCGCCAATTTATAATTTTAACGAATAGTATTGAATAAAACATTTAATCGAGTAAAACCCGGGCGTTTCCCGGGTCATTCGGCTAACCTTGAATAAAATGAACATTTTCCCCCTCTTTTACAGAAAAATGTCATAACCCTAAGAATGGATATATTTCCGCGTTGATGTAGAGGTTATATTCATTATAAAAATGATAGTTTATAAAGGGGGAAGTTAGATAGGGAAGTAGCTCCAAGGATAACCGTTATATAAACTTCCGTTTTGCATGTTTACACCACCTATCATTTCCTGACGCGAAGGCCGTGAAATAAGGCCAGATCTGATGAAACTCGATGTTGCGAGTCTCCGAGCTTTGCTGTACAAACTGCCCTTTGCCCTTCAAACTTTCTTTTTCATCCTCTTCTGTTCGTAATTAGGGTTCTCATATGATACCTTTGTTCTAATTGAGCAATTTACTCATTATGTTAATTAGAAAATTGAGTATTATTAACTAAGGAGTTAATGATACTGTAATTTAGGAATTTAAGGATTCGTTTTTTTTGTTGTTGATATGTTTATATTTTTCGTTCTATTTGTGTGGAACTACTCTTAATGGTGAATTTGATAGGATGTTTTAAAAATCGTTGAATTGTTTTTTTTTTTTTGCTTATCCCTAGTACACGTGGTACAGGCCATAATAATCATGGTGGGTAGAAGAAGGTGACTGCTTTTACTGTAAGTGCACCACATGTCTACACATGTGAAAAGCAGTTCGACTTTGCACTTACAAATGTGCCAGAGCCTCGTTTGGTTACTTGCACTCGCTGGTGGGGTTGGACTTTTGCAAGAATGGGAGAATTTTTTTTATCAGAAAAAAGTTCCCAATGCGGGAATCGAACCCGGGTCGTAGAGGTCGAAAACCAACGGTTTAGACCATCCTTCCACCGATCCCCCTTCGTTGAATTGTACAAACCATGGTAGATTTTGAAAGATGAATTGTACAAGATAGTGGAATCCAGTAAATTACTGTCTTGATTAGCATATACCTAACAGTGTAAAAAGTTTTTATTTATTCAATAAAAATAACCCTTGTATCAAAATTAAAGTGAGATATTATGCTTCTAGGGAAAGGTTTCTTCTCAAAATCTTTAATCTTTAGCTTTCTCGAGCACAAAAGCATTCTACAGAATGCTTAGACATGTTAGGAACGGCCTCAAATTACAGGCAAAGTCAGACTTTCACCAAAGTGTGCCTGAATCATGGTGCCATGATCAACGAAATCTGCACCCCTATACCCCATTCCATGATATCATAATCGTGTAATCTTTACACAAGGGGATAAGAAACTACAAAATAATAGTAAATATATTTTTTATCTCGACGTTTCGACCAAAATCTTTGTCCTCGTCAGGAGCGAACAAAAGATTTTTGTCGAAACGTCGAGATAATAAAAAGATTTACTGGCCGAAGTATCTTTAATTTGAAGAGCGTCAAAAAGAGTTAAAATTCTTTATAAACTCCTCTATTCAGATATAAGAAAACTACGATATACTTTTATAAAATATCAAAAAAACTTTACGCAATTGGTTTATTTATTACAAAAACACAGAGCGATTTTGTTCAGAAATTTAAAGTTTTCTGAGTTCATAACAAAATCTCGCGTTTTATTTTTGTAATAAAGATACTTATTGCGTAAGATTTTTTAATATTTTTTATAAAACCCTTCTATAAATGATCATTTGATAGAAGGATTTGATATTTGAATTGAAAATTTGCTACATTTTTAAAATCTTGACAAGAAATGATTGGTTCCGGGAAGCTTACCAAGCCAGGAACACAAAGTCAAGATTTGTGAAATTTAGAAGATCACTTTTAACTTTTTAATAATGATCGGTGAATAACCTCTGAGATATATTCTGAGATAAATTGAGAGAATATATGAAGTTTTTGTGTTCCTCCGAAAGCGGGTGCTACTTCAGCAAAACTCCGCCTCACGCGAGGCACGCTTATATATTAATAAACTCTTAGATTTTGAAGGAATAAACCTTCTGCACCACCCAGCTTACTCACCAGACCTTTCTCCATCAGAATACCGTCTTTTCAAATCGATGTTAGATTTCCTTTGAGAGAGACACTTTGAAAACAATCAAAATATTGGAAAATTGTTTCAAATACTTAAATAAAATACTCTTCAAAAAGTTTCTTCTCTGATTCATTACTATAGGCAAACTTTCAAGTTGAATATCTCTTCTACAAGCGTTTCTTCTAAATTAAGCATTTAAAAATAAATATTTTAAAAAGGCCCTTATTTGCGGCTGTATTCGAGCCTAAAAGACTTGCCTTGAATATTGCTTTATGGAATAATTCCAAATATTCCCTGATACTTTGATTCCAATCACCTTGCCTTTAACATCACTGATGTGATAATCGATCATAATCTTGTGTCTTGTAATATGGACAAACTGTGAAGTCAATGTTTATACTATTGTATTGAGATGATAAAAGAGCTTCTAATTATAATCTTTCTGTCTTCGATACTATGTTCTGATAATGGCCTTCAACATTCAAAACGCGATGAAATTGGAAAATGTATTTAGGGAGATTTTGCTTCTAAACATAACGAATGGTGCAAATCTGGAATTTAGAAGAAGGATAGATTAAATTTTGAAGATAGGTTTGTTTTATTATCTTTCATAACATTTTTGAAATTTTGGTTGTGTAAACATATATTTTTACTATATATATATATGAGAGAGAAACTTCTTTTTTTACTCTACAAGCAATGTTCTGTCATTTTTATACTATAACTAGCGGATGTGCCCGGCTTCGCCCGGGTTTTACCCGAGTGAATGTTTGTCTAACGAACATTTGTTAAAACAATTCTCTATAAACTTATAAAACGTACTCGGCTTCGCCCCGGGTTTTACCCGAGTAAAGGTTTGTCTAGCGAACATTTGTTAAAACAATTCTCTAGAAACTTATTTAAAAAAATATATATATATTTGATAATTTGAAACTCGTAAATTTGAATCTCTCGATAAAGTGAACATTTTTTCCCGGTCCCTGTGTGCCGTGTCATCCTGAATTTTGTCTTTCCTAATTTTCTACATTAGAAAATCATAGTTTTATCTAGTGGACATTTTTTTCCCGTGTCACATTGCCGTGTCATCCTGAGATAATCTTACTTTTCATAAATAATTTTTAAGATAACAAACTTAGTGATAAGAAAACTTGTTATCATCGTTACAATGGGGGCGCTGCTTGCGAGTTAAATCTACAAATCTGCAAATAACTCTAAGGATATTCAAGATATTCATGAAATTATTTTTCAAAAACCTTCCCGGTGATATACCTAATAATATCCCAAAATTTCACGGCGATTGGATGTATGGTTTTTGAATCTATAGAGTACAGACAAACAGACAGACATTCAATTTTATATATAGATATTATAATTAATCAATACATTCATTCTATCTATCATATTTTCATTATATTTCAAATTTAATATTCAACTTATATCTAAAATAACGTGGAAAATTTAAAAATGATAACATTGAGAGTTTTAACAATAATTGAAGTGTGTCCAAAGTTTGTACATAGATTTCGATTGTTAAAATTCGATTCATACAATTACTCGTATATGAAAAGATAAAATTAATTAACAAGGTCAGGCAATTACAATGACTAAAAAGACATCATGTCCCGAGCCGCTCAATAAGCTTTTTAGATGACAAAGCGACATCTTTAGAAAAAATAAAAGTCAACTGTACGTTGATATTAAGTTTATTTCAGGAGTTTGGTCAACCTTCTTCTTTGACAAATCAAGAAAAGCCAACCGCGTTTTGGGGCTGTTGGCTGTATATATATTTTAAGTTATTAGTAAGTCCCTTTAGGGAGGACCAGCCTTTTTAGTAGTTGAGATACAGTCTACATCACGCTGACAAGAGCCAACAGCCCCGAAATGCGTACATGGCTGGTGATTTTGATTCGTCAAGAAATGATTTTAAAATATCCTGGAATGAATTTGAAAACACAGAGTTTAGTTGATATTTATTCATATAGATGGAGCTCTCCCATCTAAAAATCTTTCTGAGCAGCTCAGGGTCTGTATTTCCTTTCATAATTACTTATGCGTGAACGTTCTTTCAAAAATATATTTCAAAATGTGTGTTGAATGTATATTAGCTAATCTTTCTTGTTTGACACATTCTTTTTTCAAATGATGTTTTTTTTTTTTTTAATTTTGTGTCAATCAATTTCTCTTAGAATCTTTTTTATTATAAATTGCTCCGATAAAAAAAATCCTTACTTTCAGCTGTCAAAGAGAAAATGCATGATACATTAGTTAATAATTATATAGAATAAAAAATATAAAATGGTTTTATTATGGGTTAGGAAAACTTAGGTAATTATTGGCAACATAGAGTGAATTGTAGCTTGTACGGGTCACCTCCCTTGTCAAGGTTATCGTGGTGCTAATCTAGACCCTAATTAGAGGGAAATTTTAAAAATTCTCTTTTTTATTGCTTTCTCTCTCAGCTACCTTGTTATATTCCCTCATTAACTACACTATTTTGAAAGGATATTTTGAAATATATACACACATGGACAAAACTTAAGGAAGTTGTACCTTTTACATAGTTTGTTCCAAAGTCTCGCCATAACTCGAAAAGTACTGAATACTTTTAATTCAAATTTTGTAGACATATATATCAAATATTATGTTAATATATTGTGTTAATTATATAATTTAAAATATTCTCCAGTTGAGTCTATACATTTTCTCTAGCGTTGAACCAACGCTGTAAATCCGCTTTGGAAATATGCTGGAGGTTGTTTTCTCAACCCTGTCTTTATGGACCGTTTAACTTCCTGTAGGTCTTCAAATCTTTGTCCCTTCAGACTTTTTTCATTGGGGAGAATAAATAAAAGTCACAAGTTGCCAAATCTGGGCTGTATGGGGGTTGTGGAACCAGTGACCAGCTCATTTGTTCAATAGCTTCTGAAGTCTGGAAGGAGGTGTGCGGCCGTGCATTGTCATGGTGTAACTTGACTTATTTAAGAAGAATCTCTGGTCTTTTTTTCGCGCGAATAGCTTCCTTAAGCTTTCTTAAAGATAGAACATAGCGAGAACTATTCACCGTGCTACCTTCTTCTAGAAAACCAACCAGTATTATACCTCGCATGTCCCAAAAGACAATTGTCATCACCTTTTTGGATGACCTCAGCACTTTAATTTTTTTCTTAGGTTAGCTGGAATGATTTCCTTCTAATGACTGTGTCTTAGTTTATGGGTCATAAAAGTATGCTCAGGTTTCATCTCCAGTAACCATATTTGAAAAAGGTATCATTTTGGGTCTTATAGAGATTCAGTAGCTCTTGGCATAGTTGAACCCTTTCACAAGACTACATCATTTTGTTTTTAAATATCATTCATTGGTTGGAAGTTTGTTAGGAAAAATATAGATTCATCAACCAATTATTTATATTATTCCCGACTTTTCAGTAACTTGCTGTCAGGGGAGTTGATGTAGCTATATTTTCTAAAACTACATTACATCATATAGTATTTTGGTTCGTCCTGACCTGGTTACTGAATGTATGGCAAAATAGGAGGTTCTATACACTCAGCATTATAAAAGGCGTAAATAAAAAGATCAACGTGTACCTATGATGGTATTTTGATCATATGTTTGTGTCAATTGAATATGTAAATTACTATTTCCATTAAATTCTATGTTTACTTCTTATTCCCCAAGTTTTATTTTCCGTGGGTCAATTTATTGAACTACGTCCCAGAAACTTCCATTCGAATACATCATTAATTAGCGAGATAGTTGTGTAAATATTTTTGTAATCCCATAGTCGCCAAAGTAAACGATATTAAATATTCATAATAAAGGGAGATTTGAAACTATAACAAACTGATATAGACCTTTTTTAAATTTATTCGAACCGGATTTAAACTAGCGACCTAAGGATAACTGCTGACACATCTATAGTCCTCCGCTCTCCAACTGAGATATCGAGAGTTGTGTGCTTTAAATTCCTCTAGATCACACTGAAGTATTTTGCGTTATTCAACGAAATCACAAAATATTTGCACAATTATCTCGCTAATCAATGAGTATTCGAATGGAAGTTTCTGTGACGTAGTTCAATAAATTAACTCACGGAAAATGAAACTTGGGGATAAGAAGTAAATAATTTTGCGTTATTCAGCGAAATATTAAAAAACTGATCATACGAAAATCAAATGCTATTTATCAATCAAATTTCAATTATATATAATATAATTATATAATCAAATTTCAATTATTACTTCTATCTATTAATTATATATATATTGAATATATAGAATTATACAATTGAAATTTGATTTAGTGTTATTGATAAATAGCATTTGATTTTCGTATGGCCAGTTTTTGATATTTATTGAATAATGCAAAATACTTCAGTGTGATCTAGATAAATTTAAAGCACAACTCTCAATAGCTCAGTTGGAGCGGAGGACTTTAGATGTGTCAACGGCTATCCTTTAAGTCGCTGGTTCAAATCCGGTTCAAGATAATTTAAAGCAAGTCTATATCAGTTTATTATTGTTTCAACTCTCCCTTTAATATTAATGTATAATATCATTTACTTTGGGTACTATGGAATCACAAAAAAATATTCTCACAATTATCTCGGCAATCAATGATGTCGTCAAACTAAAGTTTCTGTGACGTAGTTCCATAAATTGACTCACGGAAAATGAAACGCTAAAGGAAGTAAACATAGGAAATATTTTGAATAGTTAAACAGTGTGATATTCTTTTATGGTTTACATATTGTTAGTATTATCAATGCTAATTTGCATCTCTGCCTATATATCACAGCTTTGTTAGATTGTGTTGGCTAGCGGTTATTGGATAGGGCAGGTCGGCGTGAACTGCTGATGTATATGTAATCTCTTGTCCTTCTTTATTGTATTATTCCTTTAAGTAATAGAGGATCTTTCTTTCTACGAATATATATATTTTTCTCAACAGGATTTAATGGAGATAATAATTTTAATATTCAATTGACACAAACATATGATCAAAATACCATCATATGTACAGGTTGATCTTTTATTTGCGCCTTTTATAATCCTGAGTGTATAAGGCCAACTATATGTCTATACATTAAGCAACCAAGTCAAAGTATTATATGATGTAGTTTGGAAAATATAGCTACGTCAACTCGTCTGAGGAGAGTGACAGCAAGTCATTAAAACGTCAGGAATTAAATAAATAACTGGTCGATGTAGCTATGTTTTGTAAACAAACTTCCAACCTACAAATGATATTTATAATATGATGCACTAGCGCGTCATCTGTTATCAAAATTCAAAACTATTTTAAAGGCGTAAGATTCTTTTTTATATTAAACAATTTCTACTGCCCTTACTGCAATGGAAAAATTAATGAGAGGGCCTGGCTCATCAGTGGTGAACCCTCTCAGCGGTTTCGCCAGTTTAATCTACCTACCATACCGCTGTTATATTGCATTTTTGGAACTTCCTTTTATAGTGATACTGTTGATAGACTCTTTGAATGGGTATTTTAGAATGATATTTTAAAAATTATATAGTCTTATGGAAGGCGGGTCCGCAGTTCTTTGACTGTGGCTTTCAAATCTGTAAAGTTGAGGAACTGTCGCAGCTGGCGTTTCAGCTTGTCTTCTATATGGTCAATTGAGGGGAGTTAAGAACAAGCCATGGTAGAGACAGAACATCACAAAAACGTCCATTAAGTGATATGTGGCAAGGTATCATAATGTTGGGAAACAGCTCCAGGAAACAATGATGCTATAGAACGTCATTCATATAGCAATGTCACGTTAATGTGACATGTTAAGTCAGGTTATTGTAGGATAACCTACCATGATGCTTGCAGTCCGTGAAGAGTGGCGGTCGACAGTTAAAGTTGAATTGTTCCGGTGGTCTCCACATACAGTCATCATCTGATACCAAATCGTCACTAAACATCATTGATCACTAATAATAGCGGTTCCAAGATAATCGAGCTTGGTACCATTGTAAACGAAGAGCCGTGGTTCGGGTGTTAACACAAAAGTGATGATATCGAATATTCGCTCTTTTAAGGTGACTTGACTTGTAGCAGTTTTTTATTCAGAAAAGAAGTGCTCAACGTGGGATTCGATCCTGAGTCATGGCTGTCGAGAATCGATGAACTATAGCACTCGTCCACCGACATCCCATAAATTCGAATATTTCTGTAAAGTCGATTTTGAAGAAGAAGCTTCTCAACAATATTGATTTTTCATTTTTAAATAAAGGAAGAATTTCTACAGCTGTATTGAACTGAATATACATAGCTTTTAAAATCAAAGATACTTCGGCCAGTAAATATTTTCATTATCTCGACGTTTCGACAAAAATCTTTTGTCCTCGTCAGGAGCGAACAAAAATAAACTTTTGGCAAAGCGTTGATATGCGTTAATAAATGGAAAGTTTTGAGCAGTAGAAAATTGCTTCAATTCAAAAGAAACATACGTGTCGAAATAGTCTATATTTCTTATAAAAAAGTGTGTCAACACTCAACAATTGGAGCCAAAAATCTCGCCCCAAAAAAACCCATTAACGTAATTAATTTATCAAAAAAATAATAAAATTCAGCACAAGTTAGAGCGTTGCTGTGCAGATGTCTTAGTTTTGCTCCCCCCTTCACAAAATTGAATATCCTTAAAAACAATACCATCAATAGACACTTCAATCAGAAACTTATCAGATGAAAACAAGGAAAAGGTTAATACAGAAATTACCTCTATTTTTTTTATTTATTTTTTTTTTCAAACAACTTAAATCGACAAAATAAGACCAATTTAAATCCTTATAAAAGAAAACAAAGGCGCTATTATTTCTTGTCAGACAAAGGTAATACAGTAATTGTAGATGCCAAAGATTATAACAACAAATTCTACCAATTTAGGAAAAAAATAAATGAGCAACTTCCTGTCCATTCACTACCAAATATCATAAATGTTTTTTATAGAAAAATAAATAAAATAAAACGCGTAATTATTGTTGCGAGTATCCGCCTGAAAAACCTACAACCTCCTCCAATAGATGGCGCTTTGGGCTATTTCTAGTCTGGGACTGGTGTGGGAGTCGCTTACTGCTGTGGTCCTGGGATGTAAATTACTGTAAATACCTGTTAATTGATATTCGAGTTATTGTGTAATGTGATTAAGATGACAATAATAGAAGAGTGTTAGCAGACTTGATGCCGGTTGCTGTTGAGACTTTCTCTCCAACACCACAGTAGCTACTCTTCTGGTAAGTCTCTAGTGTCTCCTCACCAGTGGTAAGGCCGGGAGATACTGCCAGAGAGAAAGGAGATCCACGGAGTAGTGGTTCTCAGAGGGTCTTTGGACTGCCTGCAGGGTAGAGCTGCAGAAGTGAAGCAACGGAGCCAGGGTAGGTGATCCACGGGGAGGAAGCGGCGTCGTCGCGAAAACCCAGATGGGAAACGCGCGATAATCTATATAAACTAGACCAAAATTATATAAAAGCTGAGAGAAACTAAATGTGATCTACCATAATTATACCGTCTACCAGGGCTACATAAACAAAACATTCCACTTCGTCCCATAGTTCACGATATAATTCACCCTTCAGCAATATCGGCTACAATATCAGAAATTATTACATATATATGGAATAATAAAGAGTGATGATAAAATGATGTAATTCGTTTCCCGAATCTCTAACTATTCAAATTTCCCATGTATTGAGCTAATTTGCATATTCTGGGATTTAAGCTAGGAAAATGACTCTATCCAAACCTAATTGTCATGTTAGAGTTTCATCTAGATCGACCAGATATTGCTAAAACGTTTTCTGAACAAATAAACAAAATTTATTCTTGATTTTGCAATATAGAGGGTTTACACTTTGATAAAATCAATGAGGAATATAGGGTTAGGTTTCTTTCTACAATTCTTCATTTCTCGAGCTTTTGGTCTAACATGCTCTTCAACACGGAGATCTAGAAGTAATACCTCTAGCCAATTATAACACGCCGAATTGGCTAGAGGTAATACTCGTATAGTGTGCAAAAAAAAAAGAATTAATGTATTAATAAGGGGGGGGGGTACATTGTGTCTATTTACCATTATATTCTATTATAGATGTGATATATCAATGAATACTATGTAAAATGTGAACTCTGTATTCTGATATCTATTATCATCCACGCGTGGAGGCCTCTTATATTAGTCAATGCTAAAACACTCTCGTAATTTGTAATGTAGATAATTACATTTTTTTCTGTAATTGGGTTTGCTTAATTGTGAAGATGCTACAATAGTCTCAGAACGAATGTAGTTGAAACCATTCTGATTGCCGATAATATTTTCCCTTCTTATTAGAGAGATCAAAACATTCTAATATATAATCAAAAACTTCCATTAACGGCTTTACTTTTGAATTTTTAATGTAATTATAGAAAGTATATAATAACCTGATTTACGGGAAAAAGAAAATGGCCTGTTGTACCGTCTGCTATCTTGAGAGTTTTTTTCTTGCTGCAATAGGCACTGGATTATACGTAGACGATTCTACGTTCAACGGAACTGTGGATTTTTAAGGAGAAAGGAAGTATTTCAATGTGGTGACAAGCATCTCCTGATGCTGAACGTTGCTACTAATCTATCCGTCCTTATGATAGATGGCGCTCTACAATCAACAAGCTTGGAAATTTTCATATCAAGAAGTGAGTATGCAACAACGCCTACCTATTCAAATATAGAAGATAAAGCCTAATGTGTAAATGAACGCAGTTTGGTTTGTAAATGCCTATGACAGAACACTCTGAAGCGGTACACATCAACAGCACAAAACATTTTCCTTAAGATACAGTGTTGCGAAAAGCATCATGATCGCTCATAAACGGTAGGGTGATCAAATCGCCGTGTGGCACGTCACCTCAATCATTCTGACTTCATCTGTTTGTGTTAGGAGCAGTAGATTACTGATGGCCCCTGCGCTCGTAGGTACAGATTCACAGTGACCCAGTCCGCAATATAAGATTGATGTTGGGGCGCTAGGTTTTCAAAGAACCACTTTGTCACACTTGTAAGTGCAAAATTCGAACTGCTTTCCAGATATATAGATATGTTGTGCACAGTAATGTAGTCGCCAATTACTACCCACCATGAATATCATAACCGGTACCATGTCTACTATGGATAATGAAAAAATTAGATTTATTCTCCTCAATATTAAGTACGACCGATTTAACGAAGCATAAAATAAATATTAAGGTTAATAAACCAATCAAGCACAAGCCTTACCTGGTTAATGCGACAGAGAGACAATATTGACAAATACAAGATGTTAAGACAACGATAAACTTCCTATTCGCTATAGAATAAGAAACAAAAATCGGGAAGAAGAGCTTATTTGTATAAGAAAACAATCTTATAAGCTTTCGGAAAAGACTCCCTTCTAAGGGTAATTTTCCCGAAAGCCTGTGCGATAGTTTTTTTATATAAAGAATCTCTTCTCTCCGACCTGTGTTTCCTTTTCTAAATACAAGATATGCTTCACGAAGGAGTCATTCGCCCATCATCAAACCCATGGTATTCTCAGTCATGCCAGTTAAGAAAAGGGATGAAAGATGAAGATTTTGTGCAGTGATTACAAAGATGGTCAACGATATAACTGTGCAGGACGTTTATCCCATCCCTCGAGTCGATGATGTTATAAACACTCTTCATGGGTCGAAATACTTTTCAGAAATTGATCTTAAATCAGGGTACTGGCAAGTTGAAATCGAAAAGAAGGACAAAAGAGAACAGCTTTTAACATGCCATGGTTTTGTATGAATTTAATGTTATGCCTTTTGGCTTATGTAATACTCCAGTAAGGTTTTAAAACGGTTTATGGATAACATTATAAATAAAACTGCAATTGGAAAATACTACTCGGATCAAAAAGTTTCAACACTTTGCTCATAAAATCCTGAAAAACTCAATATATTTTCTCCCGGTTTTGTGGCAAACGCAAGCGTCGCCCTTGGCTTGGAGACCTGCCAATTTTCAAAAATCACGCGCTACAACAGCGTGTGCAGCGGCTGTTCGAAGTGAAGCCATTTTGCCCGTGCTTCGATTTCGTTAGTCATCGAAATGGAGGATCAACGAATTTGTATCAAGTTCTGTGTGAAAAACGGATTCAAGGGTGCCGAAATTTTTTGGATGTTGCAAACAGCCTACGGGGATGCCTTCATGAGCCGAAGACGAGTTTTCGAGTGGTACAAGCGCTTCAAGGAGGGTCGGAAGAGACCGCCGACAACGAGCGTTCCGGAGCGTTCCTGAAAAAGTGGACAAGGTGTTGGAACTGGTGCGTGAAGACCGACGAATAACTGTCAGGGAGGTCGCCGAAGAAGCAGGGATATCATTCGGGTCGACTCAAATTGATAATGAAGGATATTTTGGGAGTGAGAAGACTCAACGCCGTTCTCGTTCCCAAAGATTTGACTTTTGATCAAAAGAACGCCCGGAAAGAAACGGCCAGTCTCAATCTCGAAGCGACAACCGACGACCCCGAATTGCTGAAGAAGGTCATTACTGGAAACGAAAACATGGATTTACGGCTTTGATTCGGAAACTACCCAACAGGCATCGGAGTGGCGCTACAAAAATGAGCCAAGACCAAAGAAAGCGAGGAAGGCTCCCAGCAAAGTCAAGGTCATGTTGACGGTGTTCTTCGACTACCAGGGCATCGGTTCATCATGAATTTCAACTACAAGGCTCTACAATAACTGCTGACTCCTACCTGGGAGTTTGAGGCGATTGAGGGAAGCGATCAGGCAGAAACGGCCGAGTTGTGGAGGAGCAAGTCGTGGATCCTTCCCCACGATAACGCGCCGGCGCACACAGCCCTCAAAATCTCGAAGTTCCTGCAGGACCACTCAACCTCTGTGTTCCCCAAACCCCCCTACAGTCCCCGAATCGGCCCCCTGTGACTTCTTCTTTTTTGGAAAGCTAAAAAAAAGTTAAAGGGTCGGAAATTTCAGAGCATAGAAGAGATCAAAGTGGAATCGAAGAAGGCCATGAAGGCGATCCCGAAAACAAACTACCAGAGGTGCTTTGCCGACTAGAAAAAAAGGTGGCTGAAGTGCATCGCGGCCAACGGGAACTACTTTGAAGGGGACAATTTGAATTTGGTAGAATAATAAAGTTTTTTTTAACTTATGAGCAAAGTGTCGAAACTTTTTGATCAGAGT
The DNA here is from genome assembly GCA_030710605.1 of Cordylochernes scorpioides. NCBI lineage: Eukaryota > Metazoa > Arthropoda > Arachnida > Pseudoscorpiones > Chernetidae > Cordylochernes > Cordylochernes scorpioides. Next base: position 183,483,921 of record CP092864.1, read on the forward strand.
AGTATGCATATGCTATTCAGATGACGTCATTATGTATAGTCAGGATTTTAAAACTCATATCAAAATACTAAAGGCAGTTTTTCAAGTATTTCCGTTAATTAAACATAGAGTTGGAGGCTGAAAAAGCAGACATGTCTTTGAAGAACTAGATTCTGGGCTACTTGACAAGCCAATAAGGAGTAAGGCCATCAGACAGGTATACTAAGGCTTTAAAATTTCTCGAAACCCATAAGAAAAAAATGAGATGCAATATTTTTTAGAACCATTTCTTATTACAAGAAAAGCATTCAACACTCTGCTAACTTAGCCGATCCCCTGACAAATCTTACACATCCTCGTTTGAATGAGCCAAAAAAAGCACCAGAGAATTCATATCCAACTCTGAAGAGGGCTCTAGTAAATCCAGCTGTCCTAGCACATTTTGACACTCAAGCGAAGATGAGTCGGACTAGGTGCAGTCCTAGTGCAAACAATTGGTGTACAAGAAAATATATCTTATCAGTAGAACACTGACTAAATCACATCTCAATTATTCAACCAAGTTAAGCAATAGGTTGGGCAATATTAAAATTATGGCTTTTATGGAAAATATTTTAGAGTGATGAATGATCACCATGTTCTATGCTGACTTGAAAAACCTAAAATAAGCTGCTGGTAAGACTAGTCAGGTGATCTCTGAGAAACTAGCAGTATGACTTTGAAGTGATGTACAAGTCGGGAGAAAATATTCAGATGCATACCTTCTATCAAGAGGACCTTTGTCTAAACCAAGCCTGAAGGTGAGTGAGATAAAATGTTTTTCAGGCTTATAATGAATGAGAAGAACGAATTCTTTGACAATGCTTTAAAGTGCCTGATGATCAATGATGATAAACATTCAATCACTCAAAATTTGAAGGAGGATGGTTGAATTCTCTATTAAAGAAACCCAAACGGAAATCCTTGGGTACTTGTTATACCATAAAGTAGAAGAAAACGTAATATTAAAAGAACCATTATCATATACTCTGTGACCATTTAGGAGTCGCAAGAACTACATACCGACTAAAAAGGTTTGAGTTGTATTGTATTAGAAATTTTGTTTTTGTATATATTATAATTATGTAAACACGATTTTCCATTTTTAATAGTTTTAGTGAAAGGAAAAGGACCCAAGGAATCTATTCTAACCTTTTCAAATACGTAATTTGCTGAATGCACATATAGGCTGAAGAAATCCTTAGAGAAGGTGGTTTATGCCTTTACAACTCTGGCAAAGATAGAATATTTGCATGTAGTGCGAAATATCTTTTAGCATAGAGGGCCAATAATTAGTATTTTCTCTAGTGTATAAGTAATATTTTTGGAATTCCTTAAGAGCCACAGAGCATATGGCCATGGTATTCTTTAATAATCTCCTCTCTTCTCTGCTTTGTGGTACAAACAAGTAGCCAAGGATTACCATTTGATTATTTTTGTTGAGGCGTCCATCTTCATTGAAATTCAAACATTTCCCGCAAGGCTCTTTCTAACATTTTCAATGAGATCGTCCTACTCATTAATTACCTAAATGAAAATCATTTTATAGAAATCATCTTCAGATTAAGTTTCAGCCAAAAGTTTTCTTTATTGATAGTCGGTATCTAAGTGTCTTTCCTGAGCCCATCTAGCTAATCTACCAGTGCGATCTTTTAGGGTTTTAAGCCAGCATAGAGCATGTTGATCTATTATCACTATAAACTGCTTATCATGAAAATAGGCCTTAACTTAGATATTGACCAAACCATTACCGAACATATTTCTCAGTATCGAATAATTAAGCTCTAATTTTTGCTTAGGGTCTATTAATTCTGGATTTTTAATTATATCTATATATTCACCATCCAGCCCAGCAAAATGTGTTGATTTTTTTTATCGCATCTCGATTTTTCAAGCTGAATAATTGTCGACCACTGATAATTCTGCGCCTATTCGGCGTGTGTCCAAGTCTATTGCCTTTGAAACAAATCGGTCTATCATCTCGTTCTAACTCTCTTCTCTTGTGGTTCCTATCCGTGCTTGGTTTATAAATTTGTGACCGCGAAGTTGTTCTAGGAAGGTATTTAGAACACATTTGTTGAACCTTTTGCATAATATGTGTAGCTCACCATCAAATTTTCTCGGCTGGAAGTCTTGTCTTCTTGGTTAAATGTCTTGTTTTCTTTTTCGGGGTCTTCTTGGCTGGGAGTAATAAGGTTTCTTTGAGAGATTTGGTTTTAAACATTTTCTTGAGCTTTTTTATGTTCTTTCTTTAAATTCCATTTTGATTAGTCTAATATTTCATAGGTCTACACATCAGGGCTTTAATTGAATCAGGAGAGATCAGATAGAGTGCTAGCAAATATTATTTTTTCCTCACTTCATTTGCTAAAAATTATTTTCTCTCTCTCTTCCATTGTTGGGCCGAAATTTATTCACAAGAGTAGAATTTCTTCTGCCTATCTGATATCACAGACCTATCCAATTTTACATTCTATGAAATCTTATTTTTATGTATTCTTTATTATCTTTCGTGGAAATTATTTAATGAGTAAATCTATCAACGATTCCCATATTTGTTGGAATTCGGCTTGTACACGTAACAACATAATACTACATCTCAAGTTCATAGGAGCATATATCGCGAAGAATATGGTCTGACTACTTATATATGAATCCCATTTCATCTAGGGATTCAAATCAATTAACGCATATCTTCATTCCCATAGTATTTTACGGATGATTATATTTTCGTTTAAAATTACTGGATCAAATGCACATATAGTTTCACCTCAAGTACGTTGGCTTCGTTTCGACTTGAAATCGGTCCATCACTCTATTGTAGACCAGAGCGGGACGTAGCGCCATTGAACTATTCATTTTTACAAGTAATTATAACAACGTTGATCAGGGCCAGGGTTTGAAACAAGGGATTAATGCCACCTTTTTAAAAATAATTTCTTGAATAGTTGGATTGGCTAAATTGAGGTAGTTAAAAGCAGAATTTCTTACGAAATTGTCGTTGCAATTTGAGATATGGGATACTGCTGCTCAAGAAGGATTCCACACCTTAGCTCTAATATACTATCGGGGAGCTTCAAAAGTACTATGGATGTTACTTTTATACATAGGGCCATACCAGAATATGGGTACTTCAGCTAGTCAAAATACATTGTTGCCTTGGTTGGCAATAAAGTAAATCTTTAAATCAAAAACCCGTTGTCACAAAGGAAGCACAAACCTATGCTGACGAGAAGGGTTAAATTTTTATGGCAACATTTTCAAAGACATCACAGAATGTATGAGGCATTCACAAACACTACCAAAGCTTCACAATAAGATTGGCGGGCATTTATATGGATGTGAGGTGGACTTGATGAATGAAAGAAGGTCGTTTCATTGTCTATAGGTGGTTGCCACAAATAAATCAGGTTGAATATATATATAAATAAACTGGATATAAAAACATATATTTTAAATTAAAGATATAGTTATGGATAGCTCTATTTCATAAAGACATAATGTAATATTGTTGTAAATGGACCCTGTCGACGTATGATAGAAAACGTGAGGCGAGTGTTGATGTTCTTCCTACACGCGGACAACAAGAAGCAGAGGCAGGGCTAGATGTTAGCACCGAGAGTGATCGTGAACATCCCACGGGACAGAGGTAGAGGCATGATACAAACGTGGATGCCTATCACGAGACATGGAGAGAGAGCCCAAGTGAGACAGAAGCGGTCTGCCGATCGACACACTATAGAACATACTTTTTCTGCTGACCCCTGCCAAAACCGCTCTGTTTACCGGGGTCGTCTATATAAAGTCCCTGGGGGCCACATGGGCTGGGCATTGCTTTTTTCCCTCCCCTCTGGCCCGCAGCTGTCCCCAGCTGACCGCTACAGTGGATCTTTATTTTGACGTCTCCATTTTTAGTTTGAATACAAAATAGGGGGGTTAAATACAAAAAGTATATTTACAAAAAATGGGGGTAGTAAGGAGTTCCCGACATGGGCGATAGGCCAATGTCAAGGAATTCATCTAGACATGGTCTAAGGATATACCCACCACTGTTCTACCAATTATGATGATTCTGACCTTGCTATAAATGATGATCATCCACTCTCTAAAAATAGTTTCAATAAGAGGATAAAATAGCAAACACAATAAACCTTTTTTGTGAAAACAAAAGCGAGTAAATTGGCAACCATTAAAAAAACAACAGGAAATTATGAAATATTTCCTATCTAACCTTATTTCCTGATAAAATTAAATAACTATAAATGTATTATATAATAACTCTCTAAATTGAGATTGGCATTGTCGTGTGCCGCCGACGTGAATTTTAAACGTATTTCTTCGTTTACAGATACTCCAATATAATACAATTGTCCCAAAAGTTCGTAACTGATTATGATTTATATTTTGCAAGTGTTCATGAACTTTTGGGACAACCTTGTAATTCTGAAACTTGGCCCACCTGCTGATTGGCCACCCCTTGATTTAGAACATCAAGATTAAACATTCTTCTATAAGAATTCTGTTATAATTTTACCAAGTTACCAATATTACAAGATTGTCCCAAAAGTTCGTAAACACTTGCAAAGTATAAATCATAATCAATATGTTTAACTTTTGGGACAGCCTATATTGATATTTTTTAATCTTTTAGAATTCATTAAAATTTTAAGTATTTTTCTTATTGAAATTATATACTTGCATATCCACGTTCAAACAACATTAAGCGTTTTAAAATTTATCAACCAAAAATTACGTAGATTAGCGTTTTTTTTTTCAATCTTTTTGACCCTCGAACAAAACATTTCGACTACCAATGCTGTCCTTCACAAACAAAACTTCACTAAGTATTGAAGAAATACCAAATAAGTGTTAATAGTTAATAAAAATTTTAATAGTTCAATAAAAGCTTATGTTTATATAGTTTCTTAAAATACCATTTCTGAGATTCCACCCTTCAGTGTAGCATATATATAATCAGAATGATCCAATACAGTATTAGAGCTCTAAAGAAGCGGTCCGTTTGATTAAAATGGCGAAACCGCTGGGAGATTTCATCACTGATGAGTCAAGCCCTCCCAACTTTTCCATCGCAGTAAGGACAATAGAAGTTTGATTTGTGAAAGAAACATTCGCGTCTTAATGTTTTCATTTGCTATATATATAATACATAATCTGATAGCGTTTTAATGCTTTATATTGAAAAACTTCTTGTTTCAATACCAAGTAGAAATAATCAGACTTCTGGAGAGAAGTTTCTTTTAAAACCATTTATTTCACAATTCTCTACCTTTCAGCACCAAAGCCTTCTACAGAAATAAACACTTTAAAAATCTACATTCATATAACTGTAAACAACCTATCTATTTGATTTTTTAATTCAAGTCTATCAGCAGTTCATTTTAGAGTGTTTCTCCAGTAGAAGGGTTTTGATGCCCTAGAGCTAGGAGTATTATCAAAAATAATGATTTAAAAAGAAACGCATCACCTGAATCCTGATACTTCCACATTGACAAAATTAATGATCTATATATTATCTAACGTAAAATTAATATATCAACTAAAATATCGTGTTAATTTTATTATTATTAATATGATTTTTTTTATTTAACGCGGACAGGTTAAAAAGATCGAAGATCTGTCAAAATTGTACGCAAATCAGCTATTGATGATCACTGTGTATGGAAGTTGATGTGTAGTGATTAGATGATATCCATATTTGAAATTTTAAAATAAGTCTATAGTATAGATTCTTCCTTGATTTACACTTTGATTTAATAAATAAGGAATTAAGGGTTTTGTTTCTTTTCTTATTTCTTTTATTTCTCAAGCTTTCAGGATAACATGCCATTCATCATGGAGATCCTGAAGTACAACTTCACGCCGAATTTATATACAACTTTAGATATATATGTCTAAGGATCTATTATATAAAATCTATAATAGATCCTAGCACATATATATCTAAAGTTGTATATATAAATTCGCGTGAAGTTGTACTTCAGGATCTCCATGTAAAGAGCATGTTACACGGAAGCTTGAGAAATAAAAGAAATAAGAAAAGAAACAAACCTCGATTCTTTATTTATTAAAACAAAGTCTATAGGGAGAGCAATGAAAACATTAAGACGCGAATGCTTATTTCACAAAAAATCAAACCTCTACTATCCTTACTGAAACGAAAATATTTGGAGAGCTTGGCTCATCAGTGTGATAATCCAGTGGTTTCGCCAATTAATCTACTAGACCGCTTCTTTAGAGCTCTAATACTGTATTGGATCATTCTGCTTATATATTCTACACTGAAAGGTGGAATTGCAGAAATGGTATTTAAGTAAACTAGGGAACTAAGACAAGCTATTTTTTAATCGCAGTAAAGTAGAGATTTGATTTATTTGTAAAAAGAAACATTCGCGTCTCAATGTTTTCATTGGCTATATATATACGAGGTGTGTTCAAAAAGTATAGCGACTTTTGTGTTTTTTCAAAAATTATTCATTTATCATGAATACCTATTTTGTCCCCTTCAAAATAATCCCATGAGATATTATACACCTGGGCCAACGGTTTTTCCAATCTTCGAAGCACTTCAAAAAATCATTTAAAAAATTCTTTTTCAGCTCCTCCTTCGATGCGGTCTTTATCTCGTCAAGCGTAGCGTAACGTCGTCCTTTCATGGGCCTCTTCTTAGGGAACAAGAAAAGTCACAAGGGGCCAGATCTGGGGAATACGGTGGCTGCGGCATCATTAAGTGTGTTGTTTTTGGCCAAAAAAGAGCGCACAAGCAACGATGTGTGAGCAGGGGCGTTATCGTGGTGCAAAAGCCAATTTTTGTTCTTCCACAAATCTGGGCGTTTCTGGCGGATTGCTTCGCGAAAATTGCGCATAACTTGCAGCTAATAATCCTTATTGACCGTTCTAACCCTGTGGCAAGAACTCATGATGCACCACGCCCCTACAATCGAAGAAAACTGTCAGCAAACTTTCACATTCGACCGAACTTGGCGCGCTTTTTTCGGTCTTGTTCTGCGGCAGCTTCCATTGAGATGATTGAGCTTTGGTTCCACGTCATAACATAAACCCACGCTTCGTCACCAGTTTATGACCCTCTGGATCAAATTTGAGTCGTCGCGGAAAGAGTCCAACATCTCATTAGCAATGTTCATGCGATGCTGTTTTTGGTCGCAATTGAGCAATTTTGGTACGAATTTCGCGGCGTCCCATCTCATGCCCAAATCATTGATAAAAATCGAATGGCACGAGCCAATCGATATGTTTAGGTCCTCAGCAACTTCTCTAACGGTGATTCGACGATTGGCCAATATCATTTTCCACCACTTCATTAATTTTTTCGTCTGTTGTTGAAGTGCTCGGGCGTCCGGCACGCTCTTCGTCGTTCACATCTTCTCGGCCTTCTGAGACATTTTGTACCACCGATAAACGTTGCTTCGTCCAAGGTAGCTTCTCCGTATGTCTCAGTCAACATTCGGAATGCATCCGCGCACTTAATTTCGTTTTTCACACAAAATTTTGATACAGGTTCTTTGATCCATTTTTTTAATAGGTAAAAATCGAAGACGATCCAAAACACCTGGCACGCAAAGCAGCTGTCAACAATTAATGAACATTCAAAATGGCCGAGCTTGTCGGGATAAGTGAGAAGACATGAGTTACCAACATAAAGCCACAAAAAGATCGAAATTCGAATATACGTAACCCGCGAAAATTCAAAAGTCCGCGATACTTTTTGAACACCACCGGTATATGGCGCGTTATTGCTTTGTACTAATAAGTTTAGAGTGTTTAAATGTGGAGTAAACGTACTTTGCCTATTCTAAAATGCCTATTGGTCCTGTGCGACGTACAAGTCTTGCCAATTATTTATCGTCAGTATTGCCAACATTTTCGTGATCATTGGGCCATTAGAATTCTTTCCTTCCTTTTATTCTTCCAAATATCTCACAACATTCTCAAACAACATGTAGCAAGCAGTTGTTTCTTACATTATATCCTAGCCAGTTTGTTTCCTATTTCATCACTTGTCTATCACTTCCCCCCTCCGTTTCTTAAAATGTTTTCGTATAAATATTCATTGTTTTATTTGTAAATTCACAACCTTCTCCCTTATTTTAACATTTATACATAGAAAACAAAGTTGAACGCTAATACTTTAAAGAGTATGAGCGTTCATATATGTTGTTATGTATAAGCGTTAAAATAAGGGAGATGGTTGAATGGAAAAATAAAAGAAATAATTTTGGATTATTGAATGACAGAAGTGATCCAAATATAAATTAGTAGTTGGACAATTTTTATCACTATAAATGGTTTCATATTTAAAAGGGATCTTCTTTCCTGTTTGAAGAGAGAAACAAAAGGCATACGCCAGTTTAGCGACATTTTCTGCAATTATGGAAATTCTCAGTGACGATTTGTGTCGTCACACAAACATTTAGCCTATTCTTGAAAACCTGCCTGTCTATGCTATTTTTAGAATGTTTCTCATCATCAGTATAGGCGCGGCTTCGATTTCCCGTAATGTATACAGTATCAACTCGTTTATTCGACACACGATACTTCGACTGTGTCTTCATGAAGGCATCCGCTAATCACAAACACACAAACCTTTTAGTAGGGATCTAGCTCCATACAGAATTCTCCCAGTATAGCAATGGTTTAAATTGAAAAAAAAAATCAAGTACTATATACAATTCAGTATTAGCATGAGCATAAAAAAAGAAAAAAACTATTTATACATGTTTATCACCCTTCTCGCCTCTCACAAAATTTGTATAAATCTATTGCACTGTCTCTACTTTTCATCGTTTCTGATAGCAGGGCATAGAGTGATAAATGATTAGCACTCGTATTATTAAAAGTAATTTCCTCCTTCATTCATCTGATTGTAGATAAAATAGAATCCAGCTTATCAAATAACCAATTTAATTCGATAAAACATAATTCGTGTTTGTTTCTCGATGGGAATATCGCCACCGTGCTCCATGTCATATTGGCCATCCGCCCAATACCAAATACCGTTTGAAGACATCAATCCTCTTTATCTCCAATGTCGATAAACACGGAGCTCACGCGTCTTCAGGCCGCACGCCGAGAAAGAGAGAGATAAGAATAACCTACTGGTTATGATAATATGCTTAGTATCCATTTCACTGTTAAGTGAGCAAAACTAAGTTGGTTTATACTCATTTTTAAGTTTAATTTGAATGTTTGCAGTTTTATTTTATAGCTTTATTAGGTTGTGCAACCCAAAGTTAAATTAACATAGTCAAAACTAAGGCTTGAATTGTTGATGTACAACTGCCAACAATCAGCACGTGGGGATATATGTTTTACCACCAAAGCCTTAGTGAAGACATT
>CP092864.1:183493413-183514228 GCA_030710605.1 Cordylochernes scorpioides
TTTTTGCGCCCTTATGTGTGAAACATATAGCGAACGTTAAATATAAGCAGTGAAGTGTTTACTTACAGTAGACATGCAGTCACAACCTCTACCTACCGTGATTATCATGACTTGGTGCTACATGTGTAAACATGCGTGTCTACTTACAGTATACATGTATTCACATCTCTTCTACTCCCCAAATTGTATTATTATAGACTGTCACTACATTTGTAAACTTGAGGTGTAATCACTGAACAAGCAGTCACAGCCTCTAGACACCGTGATTATCATGGCTTGGTGCTACATGTGTAGACATGCGGTGTGTACTTACATACAATAATACTATCACTCTACCTACCATGATTTTCATGACATATACCACGTGTGTGGGCATGTGGTATACCAAATAGTACAAATACAACCTCGTGGTTATCATTACTTGAAACTTCATGTGTGCACATGAGGTGTATTTACGGAAAGAACAAGAAGTATCAATCCTCTATTATCATGGCTTGGTTGTTATACATGTGTAGGCATGTGGTGTGTACTTACACATACAAGCATACCAACACTATAACTACCATGAGTACCATGACATATACCACATGTTATTCCCTAATCTATAATTTCATAAAATAAATAATGCTTCCAGGGCTAGGTTTATTGTATAACGTTTTTATTTTAAAGCTTTCCGACTTGTTTAAGGGCTAAAGAAACCTAGCGTCCTGGAAGAATTATTTTTTTTTATTAAACATATAACACATGTGTGGGCATGTGGTATGTCAATAGTACAAATATTCACAACCCTCTACCTCGTAGTTATCATCACTTGATACTTCGTGTGTGCACGTATGGTGTATTTGCAGAGAACACGCAGTATCAGCCTTCTAGGGACAATAATTACCATGATATGTTATTCCATTTGTATATAAGACATGCGGTGTACTTACAGTACTCTCAAGCTTCTGATTATCATTATTATCATGTCCCACTACTTAGGTAGACATGTGGTTACAGTAAAGAGATTTTTAAATAAAAAGGCAATATATATTGGATCGAAATTTTATTTATTTTACCAATATTTCAGTTGGCTAAGTGCCAACCTTTGTCAAGGTATTATAACATTTCAAAGTGTGTCAACAACAAACTCAGCGCCACATAACGTCAAGTAAAGAGATTATGTTGTTCCAGTGGAGTCCTCGCCAGGGTTTAAAGCCATCGGATGTTTCTCCCTGCTGACCAACCTACGTAAGTTAATGGACACCCGGGACAACGGCGGCGCTAACCTCCGACCTCTGCACGGCCTCAAGTTCCTCTCCATCTGCTGGGTGATCCTGGGGCACACCTACCTTAACATCAACTTCCAGCTCTTCCGTGAGTACACCGCAGACTCTTTCTAGCTAGCTTAATTAGTGGGTTTTAGCACACTAGAGCAAAATTTTCGCAGTGTTAATTTTTGCTATAAATTTTCTAATTCATGAAGCCGCGGCTATACATTTGTTCTAGATTTTAAGATAACATAAGAACTGGATACTAATTCTTTGTGCCTCTAATAGATATAGAATTATTGATACCAACTTAGGGGCTTTGTTAACTACACATAATGCTCAGATTTAACTAAGCGATGAAAATTGTTTATGAAGAAAATAAGAAAATTATATTTGAAGATGTCAAGAGATAGAGAGGGTCTCCATCAACACGTCTCCAGTCGACAAAGTAGCCAGAGATGTGCGCCGCTCTCTACACCCACCGTGGACTGCGCAGCGACTGTCCAATTATGTTTAATCACTCTCGGATAAGAAGGCCGACGCTGACAGAGGATCAATGACAGTAAGGGAGAGACGGGTCGTTGGAGCCTCATGCTGGCTGGGAGGACTCCGGGTTCCAAGGATAAAGCAAGACGCATCAACGGTAGGGACGACGCCAGGACCATACAATTCTCCACATTTCTTCGTGGAAATCGTTTAAAGAATTCTCAGACAACGATCGGTGACAGAATTCTTCTAGAAGACATTTCTCCATAGCCTGGTGATGAGCAGGAACCATCGAGTCTTGAAGAGAGGGCATCACTAATGATAGTCATGCAGAGACAATCTTTCAACTCCGAGAGGCAGTCGCCCACAGCTCTAGCAAGTCGAGAGATATCCTATCCACATAAATTCAGTATAAGAGAACCGTGTATAGACCGAGCTATCTTGATGTTCCAGGTGGCCTCAGCTGGGTGTCGAGTCTGGCCCATGACTTGGCTTTCCAGTCTGTTCTCAACGCTACGGTGGCTGTAGACACGTTCTTCTTCATCAGGTGAGCCGAGGTGTCACCATAGCTTTCATCCCGCCTTTCAACAGGCCTTTCATAAACTGTAACATAGCTTTATTACGATCAAAGTGTATTTTTAAAAAGTGTCTATTCTGAAGCAAAAGTACACTCGTGGACAAAACTTAAGGAAGTTTCATAAATGAATCATAAACCCCTCCTAGGTTTTTTAAAATAAGACAAAAGGCAATATTTTAACACTTGGTTATCTCGTGTGTCTTCAATAAAGGCCACTGTGATATCAAATATATTTTAGAGTTATTGTCTGAATCCCGATATACATGAACAATTTCCTTAAGTTTTGTCCATGAGTATATCTCTCTTAATAGCATAAATTTTATAATTAGGAGACTGCGGACTCCAAAACAGCCTGCTTGACTTACAATGCTAATGCTTGTACCTTCATTGAGTCTTTTTAAATAGGTTGCGTGATCTTTAGAAATCGGAATATCATCTTTAACAGTGATATTTTTTATGCACATCTTGAAATTCTCAACATGTTGAGTGCTTTATTGAAATAATCGTGGCTTTTTAATATCCATGTGCCTTTATTGACTACCAACGTGCTGTTTTAATGCAAACAGCATTGAAGTTATATTACATTGTATGCATTTTCTGACAACCTCATGTTTTCCTCTATTGTAAATGAATGTATATATCAGCTCGCAGTAATTTGGATACATTTTCAACTCTTTTTGACTTTGACAAAATCAATAAGGAATCTAGAGCTAGGTTTCTTTTTTTTTACAATTCTTCAATGTAAAAAGAAACCTAGCCCTAGATTCCTTATTGATTTTGTCAAAGTGTAAAAGCAGGTAATAATAATTTTTACATGTACACGAATAAACAAATATATTTTAACGAAATATTATTGGAAATTTGACGGTACAGAGCTGTTGTGTTTATTTCAGCGGATTCCTGGTCAGCTACGTGGTCTACCAGAAGTTTATCTTGAAGAACCAGAGGATCAACATTCCCCTGGTGCTCTTCCATCGGTTCTGGAGGTGAGTTTCTATTTTAAACTTCTATTGAACTTCTTTCCCACTCTTCTTTACTACATAAGGCATTTATTTTACAATGGTCATTAAGTTACTATTTATTCATAGTCCAGCAGCAGAAAGTGGATTATGAAGAAAAATACTTCTTATTTGATTTGAATATTATAGTGATTCCACATACTGATTTGTTCTCTTTTTTTTTTTAAAGAAGAGAAATGCAGTAAATATGTAAATATTATATGAGAGAAAACAAAAAATGATGTAAATTTAAAAGGATAGATTTAAGATGTTGGTATGTGCTGAAGAGAGTTCAATTTGTCAAAAAAGCCTATCCTTTCTGGTGCCTAAGATTTGAGGTAACCAATAGGTAGAAAACACTACTATAATAAAATTTGAAGTAATGGATCAACAACACAGCTAGCATAGTCTTCAACTATGTATCTTTACAAACCAAAGAAATGTGAAAACATTTGATTGAACAATTTAATAATAAAAAGGTTGTTTTACTACTAATACTTCACTGCATGTATTATCATTTTTAAAATTTATCCTAACTTCCTTTAGAATCCACTTGCCTTTCCTTAAAATATCGCAACTAGTTTCTGAATTTGTGGCTTTTCTCAGATATGTGATGCCATATAATATGCGTTATTTTCTCCAAAGTTCGCTTGCCATTCTTTCAAATCTCTTTCTATTCATTTATTGCTCTCTTTTGAGAGCTAAACTTTGGCTTTCAAAATTCTAGCCTATTTTTATGATAGAAAAATAGCGTTTTCACAACAACAACACAACAATAATCCTAGTGTAAATCCTAATAAAATTTCGAAGGATTATGGATGAATTTTTGAGGCAAAAATAGAAGTGCCTACACACATTTCAAGTTAGAGACCTTTCATATAAAAAACTAACAAATTCTGGTAAAGAGAGAGTATACATATATATATTTTAAACTATATTTAGTTCATTTAAAGTATCACAAGTAATATCATATAAATGCGAGAGGTTGAATCAGCAATTTTGATTTAAAACAATAATTAATAAATACCCAGATAAATAATTACATTATGCGGCACATTTGATAATATATCGACAATACCTAGTTTTATAGTACGTTTAATCTCTTGAAACCTTCGAGTTTCCATATCTATATTTTGTACTCATTTTAACGTCTATGTGATATACACATAGACAAAACTTAAGGAAGTGGAAAGTTTTTAAAAGTAGTCTTTTTTTTTTCAAGGAGACAAAGAAAATTTTTCTCACGCTTGGCTATCTCGTGTGTTTCAATAAAGGTAACTCATATCAAATATCTTTCAGAGTTATTGTCTGAATCCCGATATACATGCTAAAAGGTACAACTTCCTTAAGTTTTGACTATAAGTGTATCTTTCAGAGTTATTGTCTGAATACTGGTATACATACTAAAAGGTACAACTTCCTTAAGTTTTTGTCAATGAGAGTGTATACACACTTGGTTATCTCGCGTGTCTTCAATAAAGGTCACTGTAATATCTTTCAGAGTTATTATCTGAATCCCGATATACATGCTGAAGCGTACAACTTCCTTAAATTTGTCCATGAGTGTAGTCTTACACATACAACTCATCTATGCAGGAATGTGTCCTTGTCCTCATTTCCCAGGCATATTTCGTCTCCAGAGTTTCTGCGAAACACCAGCAAATTAGCCGGGGGGCGGTCAAGCAGTGTGAGGCAACTGGGGCTATCTCTCCCAACGGTTTATTCATTTATTACCAATCAAATGGACCCTGTTTCCCCCAGGCATTATCCATACGTACTTCCAAAGCGTTTTATCAGAGTGCCTAATCACTTGAATATATATATATATATTTTTTTTATTTAAAGAACATGAGAAAAAAAGCAAACAATCAACATTTTTATTAGATCTACTAATGCTATTCATAGTGGTAAAATGCAAGAACTACCGAAATTCGATTATCCACTTATTAAAATCATGGCATGAAATATATTTTATTTTTGAATATTCTATAGGTAAAAAATCTCCAGCTACATACATGGAAATTTTCTTATTGATTTATTTAGTAGTTTTGGAGATAATACTAAGGAATACCCATTTAAAATACAATATAACGCGGCTGATGATTGTAAAACGAAAATTGAAATTATACCGCGAATGTTTCTTTTATAAAAATCGAAATTTATTTTCAAAGAGAAATAGCGACATTTCTAACTTTGAGGATGAGGTATGGAAAGGTGAAACATGAAGAGTAATAGCGAACGGAAAAATAAAAAGTGTCCAGGTGTGGGTTCGATTCCCGCCCCTGGACACTTTTTATTTTTCCGTTCGCCATTACTCTTCATGTTTCACCTTTCCATACCTCATCCTCAAAGTTAGAAATGTCGCTATTTCTCTTTGAAAATAAATTTCGATTTTTATAAAAGAAACATTCGCGGTATAATTTCAATACCCATTTAGTATTTAAATTTTATATATAAGGATTTGTATCTATTTAATAAATAAAGAGAAATGTATCTATAGATTTGCATTAGTTGTATTTCTCAGCATTGCATGACATGTCCATCAATCCATCTTCTATACGTAGTAGTAATATCCATTTATTCGCGAGCGAACGTTGTGGCCCACTGTACGTATTACACCCCAACACGATACGACACCAGCCATCTTTGTCTTGAGCTCGTTGTACCATCTCGGCAACCGTTAAGCCAGTGAGTTCCTTTAATTGGTCCACGAATCCTAGACGTAGCCATTTGAATGCTTTAGACCACATTCTCCGAGTATAATTAGCGCATTTTTAAGTGCAAAAATGGATGAATTATTTCTAAAAACAAATATAACATTCCAAATCTTTTTCCCGTTTAGGATTCCAACATTTTTCAGTTCAAATTTTTATAATACCCTGTTTACAACGAACCATGGAAATTTTAAGGAATTTTAATCAAAATTTGGAGCGGTTGAAGACTCTAGCTGTCATTGTGGCAACGAATTCCAGGACTCAAGACACTTACTGCTGGAATGCCCACTCTTCTTTAGCGCTAGACAACAGACAATAAACATTGTTGTAGATCTATATCAATTTGTAAATAGCAGAGAGAATTATCATAGATTTAACTATTTTTGTAAATATACTCGTATTTATGATTATCTTTCAAACCTGAAAGGTTTAGGTTCCTAATATATATTATTGTTACTCTCTATTTTATTTTTAATTACTTTTTATTGTATAATATGTTTATAACTGTTTCTGTTTTAAAAAATGTGAATCGACGCAATTATCCCTAGCCGGGATATCGCGTTTTGTGTGTTGAAATAAATAAATAAATTCTATTCCTACTCCCGAAAAATCTAGATTAGGTTTCTTTCCTGATCAATTTCCTTTTTAATTATATGCCAGCGTCACATCTGGGGGAGATTCGGGAGTTTCCCATGTCTACCTAATATTAGAGAATGTTACAAAATGCCTTGTTTAAATATTGGAAGACAACTTCTTTTAGCTATGGATTGTCTTATGTATCTCGTCTATAGTTAGTCCCTAAGTACTCAGTCATTTATCACCTATATTGTTACTTCTTAAAGCATACCATATTAAAATTGTACTTTAAACATAAACCACTCTCTTCAAAGTTGATGTAAAAACTGTGCAATATTTTACAGTTTATTTATATAGTAGATGTGCTTGTTAATTTTCCCATTTTTGTCTATCAGGCAAAATTGGCATTAAAATGCTGCCCTCTATTACTGCTGTCCTAAATATGCTACACTACAAACTTATCATACTGTGAAAAATAATACAAAAGTTGAAATTGTACTGGAATCAGTTCGATAAAATAAGAAAAAGAAAGCCTCTCCTTATCGTGCAACTTAAAGTTGCTGATGGCTTGAGCCATATGTCGGAATAAATATCAACTATTCGTTGATTTTTAATTATTCCAGAATATTCCAAATACTATTTCTTGATTAATCAAGAAATTATCAATCATTAGTTGATATTCATTCCAAGGGGCAATCTTTAGTTTCACGATCAGAAGATTTCTTTTTTTTTACTTATACGTTTATTAGTCTAAATTAGACAAGATCTTGGAGGTCGTGCTCATAAAGAAGTTAAAGAACTCTTCTTGGTTCTCTGCACAGGGATCCTTTGTCCTTTCCAATACCCTTTAGTATATAGGAGATTTATTTTTTCTCTTAATTCATCAGACTGTGTTCTCCGCGATGTCTCATCATCCACTTGAAGCCTGAGTCTGAAGGATTGTGGTGATCCACCTGTTCTTGGCCCTTACTGCCTCTCTCAAGCAGAGCGCGGGAAGTCGAGAAGCACTCACCCTTCCAACATCTCCGTACAAATGGGATATTAGAAGCTTATCTGGGGGTAGGTGGAAGAATGGTCTAAACCGCTACGACCCGGGTTCGATTCCCGCATTGGGCAATTTTTCTTATTAAAAAAAATAATAATAATGCTCCAATGGCTCCCAGTTCTTCCAAAAGTCCAAACCCCATCAGCGAGTGCAAGTAACCAAATAGGGCTCTGACACATTTGTAAGTGCAAAGTCGAACTGCTTTTCACGTGTGTAGACATGTGGTGATCTTACAGTAAAAGTAGTCGCCTACTTCTACCCACCATGATTATCATGGCCTGTACCACGTGTACGCAAACGAAAAAAAAAGCGTATCTTTGCGTTATTTTCTCAATTGTTTTAATTTCTCTCCAGAGAGAGAGAAAGAGAAACTTTGTTTATTTAATTCTTCGAAAAGTACTTTTATAAGGTTGTCCTAAAAGTTAGTGTTTTTCTAAAAAAGGTTGTTTTTCTTATTATTTGATGAATGATATTATTAAGGCGAATACATAAAAATACATAATACAATTACTTTATACATAATACAAAGACATTTTACATACCGGTGAATAATATTATTACGATGAATACATAATAATACATAATGCAATTACTTTAGACATAATACAAAGACATTATACATAACGACGATTAATATTGGTATTTCAATTTTTGGCAAGTGTTTACGAACATATGGGACAACCTTGTATATACTCACATAAATGATTCTAGTTAGGTAAATATTTATTGTTCACACATTGACAATAAGTGATGGATGTGTATAGATTGACTCCAAGCTACGCCGCGGTTCTAGGAATTGTAATGCTGACACCTCTTCTAAGCTCTGGACCTCTGTGGAAGGAATCCCTTGGCTTCATGTCAGATAACTGCAGAGATAACTGGTGGACCCATCTGACCTATCTCAACAACATTGTTAATACGAACAGACAAGTGGGTGACGCCTTACTATAACCTTTTTATCCGCTACATATTTTTATCTTACAGTATATATTGTGAAAAAAATAGTACAAATGTAATATTGTACTGGTATAAGGTGCATAAATTAAAAAAAAAGGCATCTCCTTATCGCGCAACTGAAAGTTGCTAATGGCTTGCGCCATTTATCGGAATAAATATCAACTATTCTCGTTGATTTTTAATTATTCCATAATTGGTCAAATACCCATTTTTGATTAATCAAGAAAAGCTAACCACGGACGCGTTTCGGGTTGTTGGCCCTCATTTGGCCAATTCTGGAATAATTCATTAAATATAGTTTATATTTATTCCGATAGATGGCGCAAGCCATCAGCAACTTTCAGTTGCACGATAAGGAGATGCCTTTTATTAGTATATATTGTGTTTACATTCTAATATTATAAATAAAATACAATTCACTGAGTTTATTTTCCTCATCACGACAATACAAGCTTTCGGGTGTAACAGCCCTTCGACAGGAGTATTACACACACACATTAACAAATATTAAAGATAAACACAAATTATTATTTACTTATTTTAAATACTTATGATATTGAGATGAATTTATTATACAACATTTATATACCCTGGTGTCCAAAAAATAAGAAACTTAACCAATATTGAAATTTCTCAAAAGCTAATTTATTAACCAATATAAAATTTAGTATACAAATAGTTTAAACTATGGAGAATTTGACTAGCTATATGAAAATAAAAAAATATATATTTGAAATTATGAAATATGCAAATTATTACCAACATACCCAAAGCTAAGGTTCCAGATCTTAAAGAAATAAGATATCAATAGGGGGTATGATCACCTCTAACAGCTATCAAGGTCTCACAGCGAGCTCTCATACTGTTTACCAGGCTTTGAAGGAGGTCCAGGGGTAGTAAACCCCACTCCTCCAATAGAGCAGTTCTTAGCTCAACGAGGGTTCTGGGAGAGGGGTGACGAGCTCCAATACGCCTCCCTAGAGCATCCCACACATTCCTTATTGGATTCAGGTCCGAAGATCTGGCTGGCCAATCCATCCTTCGAATATTCTCACTCTGGAGATATTCATTGACTAGCCTAGCCCTATGCGGACGAGCATTATCGTCCATAAAAATTAAATTGTGACCAATTTGATCTCTATAAGGTCTTAGATAGGGCTCAAGGAATTCGTCCCTGTACCTTTGGGCAGTTAAAGTTCCCCCAGAAAAAATGTGGAGGGGTGTGCGTCTGCTAGAACTGATGCCAGCCCAGACTAAGAGACTGCCCCCTCTAAAACTGTCTATTTCCCTGATGTTACTGGGATGATAGCAAGTTCCAGGCTCCCACCAGATGAAAACTAGTCGAGAATCTGTGTTTAAACTAAATCTTGACTCGTCACTGAAGAGAACATTGGCCCACTGATCATGAGTCCAGGCGTGATTTTCCAAGCACCAATTCAAGCGTGCTCTCCTGTGAGCAGAGGTTGAAGGGATACAGACGATTGGTTGTCTTGCATAAAGAGCACCTTCGTGATGCCTTCGGTAAACAGTTTGTCTTGAAATTCTCGTTCCAGTAGCACTTGAGAGTTCATTAGAGAGTTGAATAGCTGTCATCTCCCCATGGCGCTTGGCAGTTACGACCAGATAACGGTCTTCAGAGGTAGCTGTTTTTCTTTTTCTACCAGAACCTTCTTTTCTTTTGATGGTTCCTGTCTCAATGAACTGTTTCCATATTTTGCTGACCACAGATTTATTCACATTTAGCCATTTTGCTACTTCAACTTGTGATTGCCCTGCCTCCATTCTTCCAACAGCTCTCCATTTTAAATCATCTGCTAAATTTTTCGTAAACTCATAATTAACAAAGGATTAAATAAAATTATAATTGGACAATTCTTAGATGGGGTAAACGACACGTCAAATAGCACACTTATAAAGACAAGCAAAAAATTGCATATTTTCAATTTTACCGAATCGAATGGTTGCGATAAATAAATTCTACGACTTAAAATACCTAATTAAATTACTTTTTAGCTTTTAGCGTTGTATATTTTAAAACATATCATTAAAAAACAAAAGTTTCTTAATTTTTGGACACCAGTATATAAAAAAACTTTTTTTTGAATATATATATATCTTGGACACGCGCAGATTAAACGATATATCGAGACTTCAAACTAATTTATATTGTGTCGACTTGTATTGTCGTGATTTTAAAAGAATTCTTCCCTCAGCAAATTCTCTTTAATTTATAATTTTACTCAAGAGATTATAATATTTAAAAAACATTTTAATATCCCCAAAGTCACTATTTCCCTTGATGTACCTGCCTTTCTCAAGATACTGTCGAACATTTCCCTCTGAAATATCTTAAGATACCAATCTACACCTATATATAAAATGACATAGGGAGGTTCTTTGCCGTATATTAATCATTTTAATTGATTTAATCTACTGTGTGTAGTGCATCTACGAAACGTGGTACCTAGCAAGTGATACCCAGCTCTTTGTCTTGGGGATTGTGGTCCTCTTCATTGGCCAGAAGTGAGTAGACACTCAACAATCAATGTGCATCTCATTTACCTGCAATATCAATTGATTTAAATATCCTGGATATTAATTAAACAAATGCTACAGATTTCTGGAGATGGGTTTCTTTTATCTTTATTAAACTTGATCTCGAGCATTTTGGCATCTCTCTCTCTCTGCCCACCTACAGGAGTACATAAAAATATACTACTGTAGAAGAACAGAGTTCCCCGAAAGCTCGAGATTACATTTAATAAAGATAAAAGAAACTCATTCCCAGAAACCAGAGGCATTTGTTTGATTACCTGCAATATGTAAATAGAATGTAGAAATATTATGAATCTTTTACAACACACTTTTTGTGAACAAAAATCTAAATTTAGTTCTGTAAGAGAAATTTTCATCTCAAATATTAATAGTGTTTATGGTAGAGCAACACTTAAAGGTATTAAAGCGAATATTTCCAACTGTCCAGGGTTTCGCTAAATATCTTAATTCCAAGTACCTGGGAGGATAAGACATTGACAGGGTTATCGATGAATAAGCCAAATCTTTGTTCTTCATTGTTATCTTTCTTACATTTTAATGTTATTTATGAATATAAAAATTCGTAATAAGAAACCTATTTAAGTTGTTTATCCAAATAAACCAGTAATACATATTCAATTAAGAAGTAAATACTAAATATCCATAGTTAGCCCCATGAGATGATATCCGACAGTAGCCAACCTCTGAAACCAATTTTCTTGAATACATGAAATTCATTTTTCAATGTTATTTAACATACTTGATTGATAACTGAGTCCTTATCAACATATTTAAAGGTACCAGATGACAATTTGACCGAATTGACTAGATTCTACTGTACATCTTAATACAACGACACTATATAAGACGACACTAACCTATAAATATTCTTTGTGGTAAATACCATGACCTGAGATGTTTCTTAAACGGTATCCAATAAAGTTAGTCTTTAACTGGAGGAGCCAATACGTGCTATGTTTAACCAATGAGGCTTACAGAAGTCCCATGTGCGCAGGTTCAAACGTTCAGGCCTTGTTCTTATGCTGAGCATGATCCCATTGTCCATGTTCATAGTCGGAGCCATCACCTACCTACTGGACCTTCCCCCGGCCATGTTGTTCACTAACCCGGATCCTGAGTGAGTACATAGCTTTCTCTCTCTCTTCAATACGGTCTAGTTTATATGTTGACCACATCGAGGTTTTTGTTTGGTGTTAAAAAGAGATCTCTTATGGCTACATTTTGTCATTGTGTGGATAGATAATTATCAAATTGCTGTGTATTAAAGCTTTAAAAATTTATTGTAATCTATTTCACATTATATATTTGTTATGTATTAATATTCATAGATATTATTTATCATCATCATTTGCTTGTATAAATACTTTGTTTTTAATTAAAAATGTATGTATGCAAAAATGACTAGCGTTGCGTCGTAAATCTCTTAAACTAGAAGATACATAATAAATTGGCGACGAGAGAAAAAAAGAATTATTTTAAGGTAAAGTAATCTTGAGCTAATTTTTAAACTAATTTTAAAACTAAACGTTAATTTTTTAAAGATGGCTAGTTTCGGGAATATTGAGAATTTTGATCCTTCTAAGCCAGAAAAGTGGACAACGTACGTGGAGAGAATGATATTCTTTTTCCTTGCAAATGGAATTGAAAAGATCACGCAGAAAAAAGCTATTTTTCTCACTTTAATAGGCCCTGAAACTTATGCATTGGCAAGGTCATTGGCCGCGCCAAAAGATTTAGCTAATGTAAATTATGAAGAGATGCTTACTATCCTGACTGGACATTTTTGCCCTAGGCCCAATTTGATAGTCCAGCGATACCATTTTAACAGACATAGTCAGGGTGATGAACCGATTGCTACTTATATAGCAGAATTAAGAAGATTAAGTGAGAACTGTGAGTTTGTTGATCTGGATGATCGTTTAAGAGACAGATTAGTGTGTGGCTTAAAAAAAGAGTCACTTGTGAAGAGACTATTGTCTGAAAAAGACTTGACCTTTGAAAAAGCCATGGATATAGCACTATGTGATGAGTCGGCAAGTGCAAACGCTAGTGTTTTGATGGAGACGACTCCTGATGTAAATATATTAAAGAAAGCTAATAAGAGTGAACCATTTTATTTCAAATCGAAGCAACCTGAATTCAATAGAATTGCGAAAGGATTAAATAAGAAAATTATTTGTATACGATGTAAAGGAAATCATATGCCAAATGTTTGTAAATTCAGAAATGCAAAATGTTTTAAATGTGGCAAAATTGGTCATCTGCAGAAGGCATGCCTGACTAGAGTAAAGAAATTTGAATACTTGAATAGAAGTAATAGTGATACATACCTACACTGTATTGGAACTGAAAGTTTAAGTAATCCTTTTTACATAATGGTTAAATTAGATAATCATGACGTAGCAATGCTTATAGATTCAGGAAGTGCATACTCATTACTAAACAAAGAAACATTTTTAAAGTATTGGAGAGTAACCCAACTTGAGAAATCTGAAGTGCTATTGAAGACATGGTCGTCAAGTAACGTCAAGATTTTGGGAAAGCTTTTTGTTAAAGCAAAAGTAACAAATGGTTTTAAAAAATTATCAATCTTAGTGGCTGATGGTCTGGGTCCTAACATTCTGGGAAGGCAGTGGTTTGAAGCGTTTCGCCTGAGGATAAATTTTTTGAATCATATCGAAACAAATCCTTTTTCTTCTGAATTTGAAGAAGTATTTAAACAGGAAATTGATGCCTATAATGGACCTTTGATCCATATTGACATTCCTGAGAATGCAGAACCCAAATTTGTAAAGGCCAGAACTGTGCCATTTGCTCTGAGAGAACTAGTAGATAAAAAATTAAAATCACTGGAAGAGCAAGGGGTTATTGAACCTGTTAAATTTACGAAATGGGCATCACCAATTGTGACGGTCCTAAAGAATGACGGCACTATAAGAATATGCCACGATTATAAAAGTACAGTAAATTTGTATAGTAATCCTGATAAATACCCACTGCCCACAATTCCGCAACTTTTGGATAGATTGAGAGGTGGCAGAGTGTTTACTAAGTTGGACATGACTCAAGCATATCAGCAGTTGAAATTAGATAAAACATCTGCAGAGATTCTCGCTATCAATACACCTAGAGGTTTATCCCTTAAGCGGTCGCAATGGGTAAAAATTACCCAGAAGGAACTTTTCGAAAATATTTCTATATTAATATATATATATATTTAAAATATATTCTCAGTACCTTTCTAAATCTATCTAAAGATTATTATAATAAACCTATAATTTTAATTTTATGACAAATATTCATTTTATTAGCATGTTTGGGTCAATTTTACCCAGTGCGACCTTTTGAGTTCTCGTCATTGGGTAATTTTTACCCAGCGCGACCTTTTAACGCTTTTGGTTTTGGTTTGCGTAATTAAGTTTCGAGTTACTTTCTGGCTTCTTGTTGTTTGGTTTTGCTGCCCCAAGTGCAATAATACAATCTATTCTCTCTCTCTCTCTCTTCCAACAATAAGGTAGGATTTATATTTTATTTCCTCTTTTTACATTATTTTACATAAAATGCTTTCAAATGCTGATTTTCTCCGTGATGATAATAATATTCCAAATCCCGATGATGAGGAATCAGAAACTGATGATCATATAGAAGAGAGGAATTGGAGTACAGACACTGAACAGTATACATGATCAGAAGAAGAAAACAATGAGGATCCAAGCTTCAATTACTACCAGGTCTATTAGTATGAAACGCGAAAATTTTCAGTGAATTCAAAAGTTCACCAATTCAATACAACAAAAGATTTTTTATTCAAAGTAACTTCCCTGATTAGCTATACACTCGGACCACTTTTCAGGCAATTTTCGAATTCCTTGTCTAAAAATTTATATTTCTTTTGAGTCAAACCAGTCAACAAGTCATTTTCGGAGTATGTCTGAGTTCGAAAATTCCTGGTTTTTTAGGGCGTGTCCTAAAGATGTGAAAAGGTGGTAGTTCGACGGCGCTAAGTCTGGTGAGTACGGCGGGTGGGGTTAGAGTTCCCAGCCCAAGTCTTTTATGGTGTTTTTGACCACCGTAGAGTTGTGGTCTGGAGCGTTGTCATGCTGCAGTATCAGGTTGTTGTGCTTTTCACGCCATTCCGGTCTTTTTTCATTCAACGCCTTTCTCAAACTGTGCATTTGTTGTTCGTAGCGACTAGTATTGACCATTTTGCCAGGTTTCAGGGGCTCGAAATATACTACGCCGGTCTGGTCCCACCATATGCAAAGCATTGCCTTTTTTCCGAAGCGATTGGGCCTAGGCGTCTGTTTTGGAAATTGGCCGGGCAGGCCCCACGACTTTTGGCGCATAGGATTGCTGAAGTGGCTCCATTTCTCATCAGAAGTTACGATTCGGTTCAAAAATGACTTCTTTTCATGCCTGGCGAGCAGCCCTTCGCAGGTTACCAGACGCCGTTATTGCTGCCTTTCGCTCAACTCGTGGGGGGACCCATATGGAAAGCTTTTGGGTCATTCTGAGGCTGTTTAAACGTAGAGAAACAGCACTTTGAGACACCTAGAGCTGTTTTGCGAGTTTCTCCTGCATTTGGGTACTGTCCTCATCCAACAAAGCTTGCAGTTCAGCGTCCTCGAACTTTTGGGGCGGTTTTCCATGTAGTTCATTATCAAGTTCAAAATCGCCACTTTGGAATTTTTTAAACCACCTGTAACACTGCGATTTGCTCAGAGCGTGGTCGCTGTAAACTTCCTCGGGCATTCGGTGGGCTTCAGTGGCCCTTTTCTTCTTCCAGTTGAAGGCGAACAACAAAACTTCCCGCAAATGGGCACTTTTTGGCTCGGAAATCGCCATTTTCCACGGGCTCCAGAAATTTCTCACGTTTTGAATTTTTCTAAAACTGCACGCATGCTGATGCCACGTGAGTCAAAGAACAAAACGCCTACAACAGCGCCACCGTCGGCTCAAATAAAGTTGCACAGCGGCCTTTGGCGCCCATTTTCGCGTTTCATACTAATAGACCTGGTATATAGGAAAGGACCAGAAGACTAAATGGAAGAAAGCTCTTCCCCCAAAAAATGTTCGAACTCGCAGTGAAAATATTATCACCCATCTACCAGGGGTAAAGGGTGAAGCAAAAAATGCTAAATCGATATTAGATTGTTGGAATCTCTTTATAGATGACAATATACTTGAATGCATAGTTACAAATACTAACATTTACATTAGGAATATTCAGCAGAACTATAGCAGAGAAAGAGATGCTAATTTGACAAACCTACATGAAATTAAAGCTTTATTGGGAATTATTTACCTTCTTGGGGTCATGAAAGCGAATAAATTGAATACAGATGATGCATGGGCAAGAGATAGTACTGGATTTGAATTGTGTAGAATAGCTATGTCTGAAAACAGATTCCGATTTCTTCTCAGAGTAATTCGTTTTGATGACAAAGCTACAAGAAATGAAAGACTTCGTCAAGATAAATTAGCAGCTGTGAGATTGATTCTTGATACTTTTGTAAAAAATTGCCAAAAGCATTATTCTCCTTCGGAATATATAACGGTGGATGAAAAGCTTGACGCTTTCAGAGGGAAATACAATTTCAGGCAGTATATTCCGAGTAAACACAATAAATATGGAATAAAATTATTTGCTCTCGTGGATTCAAAAATGTTTTATACTTGTAACTTGGAGATTTATTCAGGAAAAAACCCTGAAGGTCCTTACAATGTCAGCAACAGTCCAAGTGACGTTGTGGAACGATTGTGTGAGCCAATCAAGGGAACTGGCCGCAATGTAACAATGGATAACTGGTTCACCAGTTATTCTTTAGCTCTAAAACTTTTACAACAATATAGACTAACAATTGTTGGTACCTTAAAAAGAAATAAAAAGGAAATCCCCTCAGAGTTTGTCATCAGCAGAGGTAGAAATGTACACACTAGTGTGTTTGGCTTTCAAAGTGAAATGACACTTTTCATACAAGCCTAAAGAGAATAAAGTTGTACTTATGCTTTCAACTCTGCACCACGATGCAAATATAGATGATTCAACGGGAGAATTGAAAAAGCCAGAGATGATAATGTTTTATAATATGACAAAGGGTGGTGTAGATGATGGACGAAATGACAGCTACATATAACTGTGCTAGAAATTCAAGAAGATGGCCCATGGTTATTTTTTATTCACTTTTAAATATTGGGGCAATAAATTCCCAGATAATTCATTTTGCAAATGGCAACGCATCAAAGGTTAAATCAAGACGTCATTTTTTTGAAAACCTTATCCTTAGATCTTATTGAAGAGATGGTCAAAGTTCGCACAGTAAGCGGAAAAATGCCATGTGAAATAAAGGAAAAGGCATCCGATATTTTTAATTTGTTAGAGCCTGGTCCATCTAAAAAGCCAAAAATAGGAGAAAGACATCGATGCAAGAAATGCCAGAAAGAAAAAAAGGACAGAAAAACTATTCAACATTGCCAGTACTGTTTTGCTTTTTTGTGTAAGGAACACTCTGTAATAATTTGTCAAGAATGTCATAAAGGACGAAACAAGTCCTAATTTCTATGAAAGGAAGTGATAACTTTCATACAAATTTATATTTTATAACCTATCTTCAATATTTATTTTTATTTTCATAAAATAGTCAAATATATCATAAATATTTGATATTATGATTGTTATTAATAAAATAAATAAAATATGATTTTTATATCTCAGGATTTTATGTAAAGTTATTTAATAGACAAATCATTATTCTAACATAGAAAACAATGAAAATATTGAAAATAATATTTGATTTATTTAGGTTTTTAAAAGTGGGTAAATTTTACCCACCGCGACCTTTCAAGGTATAAAAGAGGGCGCGACCGCTGCCGGGTTATATAAGGTGAAGCGTCTTCCTTTTGGCTTAAATTCAGCCGTGGGAACATTCCAGAGATTCATGGATTCTCTTCTGAGTGGAATTAATGGAGTTGCAGTGTATTTAGATGATGTCCTAATTTCAGGAAGAGATTGTGATGATCTTAAAAGAAAAACTGAAAAGGTACTGCTACGCTTCAGAGAATCTGGACTTCGTCTGAAAAAAGAAAAATGCCATTTTTATGTTCCAGAAATTGAATTTCTAGGAATGATTATTGATCATAAAGGGATTCATCCATCCGAAGAAAAGTTGAGAGCAATTAAAGATGCCAGACCACCATCTAATAAAAGGGAATTGATGTCTTTTCTTGGACTTCTTAATTATTATGAGAGGTTTTTGAATAATAAAGCCACAGTAGCTGAAGCTCTCCATAGACTGTTGGACAGTAATAGTCCATGGAATTGGAATAAAGAACATCAAAGATCTTTTGCAGAGGTTAAAAACTTGATTAGCTCTAAGTCTGTTTTAGCACATTTTAATGAAGATCTGCCTATCTTGGTCAACTGTGATGCGTCGGAGTATGGTGTTGGAGCCATTTTGTCGCAAATAGACCATGGTGTTGAAAGACCAGTTGTGTTTGCCTCCCGAACTTTAAATAAAACGGAGAGAAGATATGCAGTAATTGATAAAGAGGCATTAGCAGTCATTTTTGGTGTATCAAAGTTTGCACAGTATCTTCTAGGGAGAAAATTTAAAATTTTGACGGATCATAAACCCCTAGTTGGAATATTCAACCCCAAAAAGCCGATACCTCAAGTGCTATCACCGCGCATGTTGAGATGGTGTTTGACTCTGGCTGCGTATACTTATAGTATAGAGTATAAACCGGGAAAAGTGAATTGTAATGCCGATGCATTAAGTAGACTGCCTTTAAATGAATGTCCAAGTGTAGTTCCGAACCCTTCAGAGGTGTTCTTTATAGAATCGGAACATGCTGCAATTAATTCTTCGGAAGTGGCAAAACTAACCAATAAAGATCCAATCCTTTCTAAGGTTAAATTCTGGGCAATGAATGGGTGGCCTGAAAGGAAAGTTGATGATAAATTTAGGGATTTTGTCTCCAAATCTAGTGAAATATCAGTTCATAAGGACTGTTTATTGTGGGGGAGCAGGGTGATTATACCTGAAAGATTAAGAAAAGATATTTTAAATCTTTTACATGATACTCACATTGGCATAGTCGGGACAAAAGCGCTAGCTCGAGGATTATGCTGGTGGCCCAAGATGGATGGAGATATTGAGCGGATGATATCCAGTTGTGCGGTTTGTTTGTCGTGTAGTCACGATCCGCCAAAAACTGACGTATATCCTTGGATTTGGCCATCAAGACCTTGGTCGAGACTACATATTGATCATGCGGGTCCCTTTCAAGGAAAACTTTTGCTTGTTGTAGTAGATGCCTATTCTAAGTGGATTGAGGCTAAAATCGTATCTACAACATCTACTGAAACTACCATCAATTGCCTAAAGGAAATATTCGCGACCCACGGGTTGCCGGATGTGATAGTTTCGGATAATGGTACGTCCTTCACATCGGAACTTTTCAGGACTTTCTTAAAAAGAAATGGCGTGAGGCACATCTTGTGTGCGCCTTATCATGCAGCGTCAAATGGGCAGGTGGAAAGAGCTATTCAGACGCTTAAAAATCTGCTAAGAAAGAACAGCTCGGGAAATTGGACGACTAGGTTATCTAGATCGTTGTTATCCATGAGAATAGCTATAAACAGCACGACGCAGAAATCCCCAGCACAGTTGTTGATGAACAGAAACCTGAAGAGTCTCTTAAATAAATTTCATCCTGAAGGTGTGTCGGAGGGAAGGATGCGACAGGAAAAAAGGTTCATAAGAAATTGGAAACCCCATAGAGTGGTAAATGAAGGACAGGCAGTTATAGCACGAGGGTACCATGGCCCCAGATGGCTACCAGGTGTAGTGCGGGAAAAAACTGGTCCTGTTTCTATTAAGGTGGAGACAGATGAAGGTGAAATTTTAAACAGGCATTTGGATCAAGTCCGAGATTGTGGAGAAAGAGAAGCAACTCCGTCTACATCGGCAACTCCACAAGAGTCAAATAATATTGAAGACCCCCAAGCTGGTCAGGAAATAGACCCTACTGGTGAAGCGTCGAGTCCTATTTTGAGAAGGTCTTCAAGATTAAGAAGGCCTTCGAAGTATTTTGAAATATAATTTTTTGTTGTTGGGAGAAGTTGTTATGTATTAATATTCATAGATATTATTTATCATCATCATTTGCTTGTATAAATACTTTGTTTTTAATTAAAAATGTTTGTATGCAAAAATGACTAGCGTTGCGTCGTAAATCTCTTAAACTAGAAGATACATAATAATATTCATGGACAAAACTTAAGAAAGCTGTACCTTTTAGTAAGTGCATCGGGATTCAGACAATAACTCTAAATTAGTGACCTTTATTTTTGAAGACAAGCGAGATAACCAAGTATGAACAAACCGATAACCGGCGACATTAATCATTTTTCACTTCAAGTTTTTTTTCCATGAGTGTAAATGTGGAAATGTGATATTCAATGGAATATACTTGCATCTAATGCGACTTCAATGTATATCTTATACAATTGGGTTTCAGATATTAGGTTATCAGGTATGTTACCATGTTGACACACACTGTATACTCTGTACTAACTACATGTTTATGTATACGTGCAGCCAGAGGAACGAGTACCTATCCATCCTGTACTATAAACCCTATTCTCACATGGG
>CP092864.1:183523472-183547187 GCA_030710605.1 Cordylochernes scorpioides
TATATATTAGGAATCAATCAATATTAGTCCATAAGTCTCCATGATAGGTAAAAAGAGCTGCTGTTGTTGGTTGGATATCCACCACATGGCAGTTAGACTTTGTCCCCCATATAAGGAATGAAGACATTAAGACGCGAATGTTTCTTTTCATAAAGCAGAATGATCCAATACAGTATTAGAACTCTAAAGAAGCAGTCTGGTAGATTAAATTGGCGAAACAGCTGGGAGGGTACACCACTGATGAGCCAAGCCCTCCCAATATTTTTCATCTCAGTAAGGACAGTAGAAGTTTGATTTATTTGTGAAAAGAAACATTCGCATCTTGATGTCTTCATTCCTTATAAGAACATATATATAGAAGATAGGTTAATCCTATAACACGATGTCCTACAAATGTAGTAAGCTGAAGATAAAAAGATTTAGAAAGGCTTGTCAGTGGGGAACCTTGCCATTTATTGTGTCCATTAGTTATATATTGTCGCGCGTGACCCCTCTGGTTCTTCGCGACGACGCCGCTTCCTCCTTCGTGGATCACCTACCCGGGCTCCCGTTGCTTCCCCTCTGTAGCTCTACCCTGCATACCGTCCGAGAACCACCACTCAAGTGGATCTCCTTTCCTCTGGCAGTATCTCTCGGCCTTACTACTGGTGGGGGGACACGAGAGACTTACCAGAAGAGTAGAGACTGTGGCGTTGGCGAGAGTAGCAACAGCAACCGGCAGCAAGACTTCTAACACTCCTCCTTTTTATTGTCATTTCTACTACACATTACATATAACAAGAATAACATTCAACGTGTATTTACAAACATTTGCCCCAGAAAACAGGACCACAGCAATCGGCGATTCCCACACCAGTTTCAGATTGGAAACAGGCGAAAGCGCCATCTATTGGCGGAGGTTGTAGGTAGTTTCAGGCCTTATACGCGACAATATAATTTAAATAGAAATAGCTCTGAATAAAGCCATCTACAAGCATACAGTAAGAAAACTTCTATTTTAAATATTCTCATTAAATTAATGAAACAGGTTTCTGGAGAGGAATTTAATTTTATTATTGCATTCTTTCAAGCTTTCGTGCATTTCCTTCCTTCTACAGAAGTTTAAAGTGAACAGTAATGAACTTGTCAAATACTAACTAAAGGCATTAGTATCTAACGGTGTTCATTATAGTTCATGTTGTACTCCTGTAGAGAGAAGGACGGAAATACATGGAAACTTGAGAATGCAATAATAATATGAAAATAAACACATTTCTAAAAACCTGCTGCATTATTTTAATTAATATCAAAGAGATACACATCTATCGTGTAAAATATTCACGTTGCGATTGAAGAAAGTAGCCTTTATGTTAAAAAGCGTCAAAACTACTAAGTATTCGTATTGTCGTGTATATGGACCTCAAAAAAACACACAACCTCCACCAATAGATGGAGCTTTCGCCTATTTCTGGTATGCAACTTGTGTGGGAACCACAGACTGCTGTAGTCCTGTTTCCTAGGGCAAATAGTTGTAAATAGATGTTTTTATTGGCTCTGGTGTGTAAATAATTGTAAATACCCGTTAGTTGTCATTCGAGTTATATGTAAATATGATTTAAAGAAGACAATAAGAGAGAAGTGTTAGAATTGTTGTTGCCGGTTGCTGTTGTTACTCTCGCCAACACCACAGTCGCTACTCTTCTGGTAAGTCTCTCGTGTCCCCCCACCAGTGGTAAGGCCGAGAGATACTGCCAGAGGAAAGGAGATCCACTTGAGTGGTGATTCT
The DNA here is from genome assembly GCA_030710605.1 of Cordylochernes scorpioides. NCBI lineage: Eukaryota > Metazoa > Arthropoda > Arachnida > Pseudoscorpiones > Chernetidae > Cordylochernes > Cordylochernes scorpioides. The sequence goes on from CP092864.1 coordinate 183,525,238, forward strand.
CGGAGGTCTTTGGGTGGTCTGCAGGGTAGAGCTGCAGAGGGAGAGCAACGGGAGCCTGGGTAGGTGAACCACGATGGAGGAAGTGGCGTCGTCGCGAAGAACCGGAGGGGTCAAGCCGCGACAATATGTTGTACAAAGCGCCATCCATATATAACAAATGAAAACATTAAGACGCGAATGTTTCTTTTCACAAATAAATCCAACTTCTACTGTCCTTACTGCGATAAAAAAAATATATATATATTGGGAGGGCTTGATTCATCAGTAGTGAACCCTTCCAGTGTGCTTGAATAATATTTATGAGATTCCACCCTTCAGTGTAGTATATGAAAGCAGAATGATCCAATACAGTATTAGAGCTTTAAAGAAGCGGTCTGGTAGATTGAGAGAGAGAGAGAGAATTGGCGAAACTGCTGGGAGGGTTCCCCACTGATGAGCCAAGCCTTCCCAATATCTTTTCATCGCAGTAAAGATAGTAGGAAAAATTTTGATTTATTTGTGAAAAGAAACATTCGTGTCTTGATGTTTTCATTTATTTATATGTTGTGTTTACATTACTCAAAACATATACTTTTCAAAATTAATGATTCTACAAACCGATATATACGTGTGTTGAATGTATTTGCTATCACAGATTTCAATCTACATAGTTTCACTTCTAATGACATATACAGACAGACAAATCTACAACTGACCAATAAATGGTTAAACGTAGAATTCTGATAGCCATCGGTGGAATTCACTGATTAGAACCTAGGCCTTTTAATATTGTAGCGAAGTATTTATTATTTTATTAACAGAGTATCATTTTTTATGTGTATTATTTGCTACTCTGTAAACTTTCCTCATTGCTTATCTTTTTTTATCATTCATAGTTTGTTCTTGCCTTAAATAAATTTCTGTGTCATCCTGAAGTTTGTCTTTCCTAATTGTTCATGTGCAAATATTTTCACTTTCACTATTGATTTCCAAACAACAACAACAAATATATCGTCATAAGAAAATTCTCGATTTTTCATGATTAAAAACATTTTCATGAAGTTATTTTGATGTAGTATGCTGATATAGGGTTATGTGATTACCTTTAACCAACGGAGATTGTCAAGTAGCGAGACAATGGTGACAATTTAGGGACAAATTTTTTTACCCACAAGGAAGTGTACGTACAAACTGAGGTCGTTCGGATTACCCCATCATCGATAGAACTTCGCCAATAATCGCCGTGTTTTCCCAAATTGCTTTTATTATAGGGACGTCATACGTAGGACAATGAACTCATCGTTTTCGCTTTTTTTTTCTGGAATTAGATTTTGATGAGACGTTGATTTAAGTATTTTAAAAAGAGATATCATTTTGAAAATCGGTGCTTTAGATTCATCTGTTCCCTTTTAAGATGAATCGGCTTTTTTCTCCGTTTCCCCTCCTACATACATACTCTCACTCTCTCTACAAGTGTGGCGAAGGCTACCATCTACAAGTACCATCTTGGTCTTGAGTTGGGTAACGCTAGCTATCTTATCGACCTGCCCACTCTGTGGGAGAGAACTCTCGCAGTCCATCGGTGGCGGAGTTTTAACCTTAAATATATATGAAGTGAATTTAGTAAAGAGGAATTTTTAAATGCAATTATGCAAGTTTTTAAACTGAGCATGCAAGTGTCTCCCACATTTCTAAAGTCAAATTTGAAAGGAATTGAAAATGTATTCACTAAGACTTTGGTGGTAAAACATATATCCCCATGTTGCTGATTGTTGGCAGTTGTACATCAACAATTCAAGCCTTAGTTTTGACTATATTAATTTAACTTTAGGTTAGCACAACCTAATAAAGCTATAAAATAAAACTGCAAACATTCAAATTAAACTTAAAAATGAGTATAAACCAACTTAGTTTTGCTCACTTAACAGTGAAATGGATACTAAGCATATTATCAACCAGTAGGTTATTCTTATCTCTCTCTTTCTCGGCCGTGCGGCCTGAAGACGCGTGAGCTCCGTGTTTATCGACATTGGAGATAAAGAGGATTGATGTCTTCAACCGGTATTTGGTATTGGCGGATGGCCAATATGACATGGAACACGATGGCGATTTTCCCATTCGAGAAACAAACACGAATTATCGTTTTATCGAATTAAAGTTGGGGTTATTTTATAAGCTGGATGCTATATTTATCTGAAATCAACTGGATGAAGAAAGGAAATTACTTTTTAATAATACGAGTTCTAATCATTTATCACTCTATGTCCTGCTATCAGAAACAGTGAAAAGTAGACACAATAGATTTATACAAATTTTGTGAGAAGGCGAGAGGGATGAGAAACATGTGTAAAGAGTTTTCTTTTTCTTTTTTTATGCTCATGTTAATACTGAATTGTATATAGTACTTGATTTTTATTCAATTAAAACCATTGCTATACTGGAGGAATCCTGTATGGGGCTTGTTCCCTAATAAAGGTTTGTGTGTGTATGATGATCTGGATGTCATTCATGAAAACACAGTCGAAGTATCGTGCGTCGAATTAACGAGATGATACTGTATACATTACGAGAAATCGAAGCCGTGCCTATACTGATGAGAGAAAAAGTCTAAAATAGCATAGACAGGCAGGTTTTGACGAATTGGCTGAATTTTTGTGTGAAGACACAAATTCGCCAACCTGAGAATTTCCATAATTACAGAAAATGTCGCTAACTGGCGTATGGCCTTTTGTTTATCTCTTCAAACAGGAAATAAGATGCCTTTTTAAATATAAAACCATTTATAGTGATAAAAATTGTCCAACTACTTATTATAAATATTGTATTGCTTATGTCATTCAATAATCTTTTTTTTTTTTTCTATTGGTCCATTCAACCATCTCCCTTATTTTAACGGTGATACATAGCAACATATCTCTGAACGCTTAATTCTCTTTAAAGTATTAAGCGTTCAGCTTTGTTTGGCTATGTATAAGCGTTTATATAAGGGAGAAGATTGTGAATAGACAAATAAAACAAAGTATTTCTACGAATAAAATTTGAGAAAGGACGCGGAGTAGAAAAATAAAAGTGATGAAATAGGAAACATCTGGCTAGGATATAACGTAAAAACCAACTGCTTGCTACATGTTGTTTGAGAATGTTGTAGTTATTTGGAAGAATAAAAGGAAGGAAAGAATTCGAATGGTCCACATGATCACGAAATGTTGGCAATACTGACAGATAAAACAATTGGGCAAGACTTGTACGTCGCACAGGACCAATAGGCATTAGAGAATATGCAAAGTACGTTTACTTCACATTTTAAACACTCTAAACTTATTAGTACAAAGCAATAACGCGCCATATATATATAGCCAATGAAAACATTAAGACGCGAATATTTCTTCTCACAAATAAATCAAATAAGTACTGGCCTTACAGCGATGAAAAAATAGTTTCCACAAATATCTTTCTTTTTTTTTGGATTCTACCCTTCAGTGTAGTATATATAAGCAGAATGATCCAATATAGTATTAGAGCTCTAAAGAAGCGGTCTGGTAGATTAAATTGGCGAAACCACTGGGATTATCACCACTGATGTGCCCTCCCAATGTATTTTTTCATCGCAGTAAGGACAGTAGAAGTTTTATTTATTTGTGAAAAGAAGCGTTTGAGTCTTAATGTTTTCATTGGTTACTATAGACTTTGTTTTAATAAATAAGGAATCAAGGGTTTTGTTTCTTTTCTTATTTCTTTTATTTCTCAAGCTTCCGTGCTAACATGCTCTTTAACATGGAGATCCTGAAGTAAAACTTCACGCCGAATTTATATATACAAGTTTAGATATATATGTGATAATATCTATTATAGATTTTATATGTACTAGAGCGCCATCTGTTATCATATTATAAAACTATTTTAGAGGCGTGATATTCTTTTTAAAATAAAACAATTTCCACTGTCCTTACTGCGATGAAAAAATTATTAAAGGGAGGGCCTGGCTCATCAGTGGTGAACCCTCCCAGCGGTTTCGCCAGTTTAATCTACCATACCGCTGTTATATTGCATTTTTGGAACTTCCTTTTATAGGTGACTGTTGTAAGACTCTTGGAATGGGTATTTTAGAAGAACTATGGACATAAGCTTTTAGGACAGCAGAATTAATTATAATTATAAATATATAATATGCTTCGAGCAATCGCTCTTCCGCAAATATCAAATTGTGTCTTTTATTAGAACAATAATGTTACGATGTACTAGAGCGCCATCTGTTATCATATTATAAAACTATTTTAGAGGCGTGATATTCTTTTTAAAATAAAACAATTTCCACTGTCCTTACTGCGATGAAAAAATTAAAGGGAGGGCCTGGCTCATCAGTGGTGAACCCTCCCAGCGGTTTCGCCAGTTTAATCTACCATACCGCTGTTATATTGCATTTTTGGAACTTCCTTTTATAGGTGACTGTTGTAAGACTCTTGGAATGGGTATTTTAGAAGAACTATGGACATAAGCTTTTAGGACAGCAGAATTAATTATAATTATAAATATATAATATGCTTCGAGCAATCGCTCTTCCGCAAATATCAAATTGTGTCTTTTATTAGAACAATAATGTTACTTATGTCCATAGTTCTTCTAAAATACCCATTCCAAGAGTCTTACAACAGTCACCTATAAAAGGAAGTTCCAAAAATGCAATATAACAGCGGTATGGTAGATTAAACTGGCGAAACCGCTGGGAGGGTTCACCACTGATGAGCCAGGCCCTCCCTTTAATTTTTTCATCGCAGTAAGGACAGTGGAAATTGTTTTATTTTAAAAAGAATATCACGCCTCTAAAATAGTTTTATAATATGATAACAGATGGCGCTCTAGTACATCGTAACATTATTGTTCTAATAAAAGACACAATTTGATATTTGCGGAAGAGCGATTGCTCGAAGCATATTATATATTTATAATTATAATTAATTCTGCTGTCCTAAAAGCTTATGTCCATAGTTCTTCTAAAATACCCATTCCAAGAGTCTTACAACAGTCACCTATAAAAGGAAGTTCCAAAAATGCAATATAACAGCGGTATGGTAGATTAAACTGGCGAAACCGCTGGGAGGGTTCACCACTGATGAGCCAGGCCCTCCCTTTAATTTTTTCATCGCAGTAAGGACAGTGGAAATTGTTTTATTTTAAAAAGAATATCACGCCTCTAAAATAGTTTTATAATATGATAACAGATGGCGCTCTAGTACATCGTAACATTATTGTTCTAATAAAAGACACAATTTGATATTTGCGGAAGAGCGATTGCTCGAAGCATATTATATATTTATAATTATAATTAATTCTGCTGTCCTAAAAGCTTATGTCCATAGTTCTTCTAAAATACCCATTCCAAGAGTCTTACAACAGTCACCTATAAAAGGAAGTTCCAAAAATGCAATATAACAGCGGTATGGTAGATTAAACTGGCGAAACCGCTGGGAGGGTTCACCACTGATGAGCCAGGCCCTCCCTTTAATTTTTTCATCGCAGTAAGGACAGTGGAAATTGTTTTATTTTAAAAAGAATATCACGCCTCTAAAATAGTTTTATAATAGATTTTATATAATGTGTGGATCCTAGCACATATATATCTAAAGTTGTATATAAATTCGGCGTGAAGTTGTACTTATGGATCTCCATGTTAAAGGGCATGTTAGCACGGAAGCTTGAGAAATAAATGATATAAGAAAAGAAACAAAACCCTTGATTCCTCATTTATTAAATCAAAGTGTAAAATCAGGAAAGAATCTATACTATAGACTTATTTTAAAATTTCAAATATGGATATATCATCTAATCATCTACACATCAACTTCCATACCACAGTGATCATCAATAGTTGATTTGCGTACAATTTTGACAGTTCCTCGATCATTTTAACCTGTCCGCGTTAAATCAAAAAATCATATTAGATAATAATAAAATTAACACGATAATTTAGTTGATATATTAATTTTACGTTAGATTAATAATAAGATCATTAACTTATGTCAAGGTGGAAATATCAGGCTTCAGGGGATAAGCTTCTTTTTGAAGCTATTTATTCCATAAGTCTCTAGCTTTCGGGCATCATTGCCCTTCTACAGGAGAAACACTCTAAAATAAATTGATAATAAGACTAGAATTTTTAAAAAATCAAATAGATAGGTTGTTTATAGTTATTTGAATGCAGATTTTAGAGTGTTTATTCTGTAGAAGGGCTTTGGTGCCTGAAAGCTAGAGAATTGTGAAATAAATGGTTTTAAAAGAAACTTCTCTCCAGAAGTCTGATATTTCTACCTTGGTATTGACACATGGGAGTTTTTAATATAAATCAATAAAACCTCATCTATATATAGCAAATGAAAATATTTAGACACATATGTTTCTCTCATACGTCAAACATTTACTGTCCTTACTGCGATGGAAAGGTATTTGGGAGGGGCTGGGCTTATCAGTGATGAAATCTCCCAGCGGTTGCCAATTTAATCTAACAGACCGCTTCTTTAGAGCTCTATTTACTGTATTGGATCATTCTGCTTATATATGCTACACTGAAGGGTGGAATCTCAGAAATGGTATTTTAAGAAAACTATACGGACATAAGCTTTTATTGAACTATTAAATTTTTTATTGAACTAATTAACACTTATTTGTGGTATTTCTTCAATACTTAGTGAAGTTTTGTTTGTGAAGGACAGCATTGGTAGTCGAAATGTTTTGTTCCGAGGGTCAAAAAAGATTTAAAAAAAAACGCTAATCTACGTAATTTTTGGTTATAAATTTTAAACGCTTAATGTAGTTTTGAACGTGGATATGCAAGTATATATAATTTCAATAAGAAAAATACTTAAAATTTTAATGAATTCTAAAAGATTAAAATAAATATCAATATAAGGCTGTCCCAAAAGTTAAACATATTATGATTATGATTTATACTTTGCAAGTGTTTACGAACTTTTGGGACAATCTTAGTAATATTGGTAACCTCGGTAAAATTATAACATAATTCTTATAGAAGAATGATTTAATCTCTGATGTTCTATATCAAGGTAACCAATCAGCAGGTGGGCCAAGTTTTAGAATTACAAGGTTGCCCCTAAAGTTCGTGAACACTTGCAAAATATAAATCATAATCAGTTTACGAACTTTCTGGACAACCTTGTATTATATTTGAGTATCTGTAAACGAAGAAATACGTTTAAAATTCACTTAACGTCGGCCGCACACGACAATGCCAATCTCAATTTTTTATACAATTCATATTTAGAGAGTTATTATATAACACATTTAGAGTTATTTAATTTTATCAGGAAATAAGGTATAGATAGGAAATATTTAATAATTTCCTGTTGTTTTTTTAATGGTTGCCAATTTACTCGCTTTTGTTTTCACACACACACAAAAAAAGGTTTATTGTTTGCTATTTTATCCTCTTATTGAAACTAGTTTTTAGAGAGTGGATGATCATCGTTTATAGCAAGGTCAGAATCATCATAATTGGTAGACAGTGGTGGGGGATATATCCTTAGACCATGTCTAGATGAAATTACTTGACTTGGCTATCGCCCATGTAGGGGACGCCGACCTATGCAAGAGGCTGTCCGACTTCAGGGCAGAAAGCGACATTGAACGAGACGACACCCAGTGGGATTCATCTGATGTAAATAATTTGTAATTTCAGATTTTTATTCTGTTTATATGTATTTTTTAACCGTTGACTAGAACGGCTAATTTCTCCTCTAGATTTAAGAAGTAGAATTCATACGGAGTAATTAGGTGTGTTTTCTGTTGATGGGAACATTTGAGGTACGCAGAGGTAGGAATACGACTGTTAACATTTAGCTGGGCTTAGTAAGACAGCCTTCATGCCAAGGGTGGCTCTACCAGGAGTACAAGACTCCAGACATACTGTCCTACCCAGAGTCATCTCCCCGCCACGTTGAAGCAGTTAATAGTACTTGGGGAGGTTGTGTACTGTAAATACTTATACTGTACACGCACATGTAGTACCAGGCCGTGAAGTCATTCTGGTTAGATAAATATGACTACTTTTCTTTAAAATATAATCAAACATACATTTATGCCTACACAAAATATTTTTAACTACCTTGTTTTAGATTTTAAAACGTATGTAAGTCGTAAAATTTTTAACAGAGTAAATGTAGAAACAAATATTGAATATATTTAATTAATCAACCATCATTCCCGCTCCTGGACACTTTTATTTTTCCGCTCGCCATTACTCTTCATATTTTTCACCCTTCCATACGTCATCCATTCATATATAGACCATCACTCTTCATATATTCAACCTTTTCATACGTCATCCAAAAGTTAGAAATATTAAATATTTCTCTTTGAAATTAAAAATGATTTTTCATAAATAAAAAAGAAACTTATGCGGTTAAACTGTTTGTGTAGCTTTACAGAATATTATATTTAGAGAATATATTAATATAATATTTTATATAGATAAATTAAATAGAGTTAATTTTTATATATAACATATTAATATGTTTTGGTATACTCTAGATCACCATAAATTACATGACCTTACTTCACTGTAAATATCAGGCTGTATTGAGATTAGAACGACCTGCTCATAGAGCTACCTATTTAGATCGTCACAGGGGAAGGTTAACCAATCCATGAACCTGACTATTCTAAAATTTGGAATCGTTTCATAAAATTGAGTCTAATAAAAATTGAGTCGAGCCCAAAAGACTTCAAGACGAAACCAAAAAAAAACCCTCAGGAAAAAATAGCAAGAGATCACCATTTGAAAAAGTCAAAATGGTCTCCAAACACTTTTCCGAAGTACAGATGTAGAGGATGATGCTCCGTCTCTAATCTAACCGATAATTTTAATATATATCTCCAAAAAAAATACTTTCATGACAACGCCAAATGAAGTCAAGGTGTGATTAAACACCTAGGTAAGCATAAAGCTCCAGGCCATGACAAAATTACGCCACAAATGACAAAAATCATTCCCATCAAATGGATAGTTTTCGTCGCTGGAATTTTCAATGCTGCACTGAATCTGTGCTACTTCCCGAAGACCTGAAAACCTGTTAAAAATATCACCTGCCAAATCACCAGAAGATCTCAGACTAATAAACCTCTCTGCCATCGCAAAGATATGAGAGGACTGTTCTCCGCAGATTGTATATGTACATGGATTCTGTTAACTTTCTCATTCCTTAACAGTTCAATTTATAAAAGGACACTCCATAACTCAACTATTCATCATTATAGACTATATCCAAACAAGAAGATCTCACAAGAAGACAGTGAGTGTTGTTTTCTTATTCCTTACCATAGCTTTTGGTAGAGCATGACATCACGGCCTGATAACAAAATTCAAAATTAATTAATTCACAAGATACTTCTGCATATTTTCGGAAAATTATCTCCAAGACAGCATCTCTTAAACAAGAAAAATTCATAACCAAGCCAACTCAGATTGGAATTCTTCTAGGCTCTATCTTTAACCCTATCCTATCCACATTTACATCAACGATTTCCCTCTACATCTTAAATTCCAAACAAAGCTATTCTCAGTCGACGCAGGAAATATTATCATACTCCAAATCCATGGACATTATCTTGTAAAATTTAAATACTTCTATGGCTACATCACGCCCTGGCCTTGTCTACAATAGAGCGATGGACCAATTTCCAGTCGAAACGAAGCGAACCGTACTTGACGGTGCAATATCTAGTAGATTTGATCCAGTAATTATAAACGGAAATTTAATCATTCTTAAGGGACTGAAGATGGAAGCGAAGATCCAGGATAATTAATTGAATCCTTAGATGAAATGGGAGTAATTTATAAGTAGGTAGACCATATCTTCGCGATATGTGCTGCTATGAACTTTGAGGCGTGGTATGACGTGTACAAGCCTAGAGCTCCAACAAATGGGAATCTTTGAAAGACTTTCTCATTAAATAATTCTCCACAAAAGATAATAAATAATACATAAAAATAAAATTTCATAGAATGTAAAATTGGAATAGGTCCGTGATATCAGATAGGCAGAAGAAATTCTACTATTGGGAGATAAATTCGGCTCAACAATGGAAGAGAGTGGTAAAATATATTTGTAAAAATGAATAGATAAAAAAAGAATACTAGCACTCTATCTGATCTATCCTGATTCAATTAAAGCCCTGATGTAGATATATAAAATATTAGACCCATTCAAAATAGAACTTAAAGAAAGAGCATAAAAAATCTCAAGCAAATTTCTAAACCAAATCTCTCAAAGAACCCTTATTATTTCCGGCAAAAACATTCCAAGCTAAGAGGACAATGACGCTAAACCAAGAAAACAAAAATTCCAGCCGAGAAAAATTGATGGTAAGCCAGATTATTATTCAAAATGATCAACAAATGGCCTATAAATACCCTCTCTAAGAACACCTCACCACTCACAAAGTCATAAAACAAGAACGGATAGGAAACCACAAGAGAGGATGGAAGACCGATTTGTTTCAAATGCAATAGACCTCGACATATCGCTAGGCACTGCCTAACAACGTTTTAAAAATGATATACAACCTCCACACAAAGGGAAGCCAACCTTTAGTCTCCATAACTGATGATAATGGCGGAGATCAAATAAACTTCGAACACGTTCCCAATCTTAAGATATACGCCGATCTTTATGCAGACCTAGGCATAACCGATATATTCTGTTATAGAAGATTTAAACTAGGAACCGCGCCTGATTCGAGAAATCAAAGCAGTCACAAGTCATATTCCAAAATATACAAATATATGTGAAATAATTAGGGTTTTTTAATGCTCTAGTATAGACATAGGTGCAGAATTATCAGTGGTCGACATTATTACAGCTTGAAAAATCGAGGCGGGATAATTTAAAAAATTAACATACCTTTTGATGGGCAAGATGATGAATATATAGGTATAATTAAAAATCCATAATTAATAGGACCCTAAGCAAATTAGAGCTTAATTATTCGATACTGAGAAAGAATGATTGGTAATAGTTTGGGTAATATCTAAGTTATGGTCTATTTTATGATAAGCCGTTTATAGTGATAAGTGAAAGACACACTTAGATGTCGACTGCCTATTAAGGACATTTTCCTGAAACCGAGCCTGAAGATGATTGTGATAAAATGTTTTTTATTTAGGTACTTAATGAGTAGGACGATTTCATTGAAAATGTTAAAAAGAGCCTTGGGGGAAATGTTTGAATATCAATGAAGATGGACTCAGCTACAAAAATAATCAAATGGTAATCCTTGGCTACTTGATTGTACCACAAAGCAAAGAAGAGAGAAGATTATTAAAGAATACCATGGCCATATGCTCTGTGACTCTGAAGGAATTCCAAAAATATCATATACACTAGAGAAAATAATAATTATTGGCCCTCTATGCGAAAAGATATTTCGCACTACGTGCAAATATTCTATCATTGCCAGAGTTGTAAAGGCATAAACCACCTTCCCTAAGGATTTCTTCAGCCTATATGTGCATTCAGAAAATTAGGGAATTGAAAAGGTTAGAATAGATTTCTTGGGTCCTTTTCCTTTCACTAAAACTATTAAAAATGGATAATCGTGTTTACATAATTATAATATATACCAAAACAAAATTTCTAATACAATACAACTCAAAACCTTTTTAGTCGTTATGTAGTTCTTGCGACTCCTAAATGGTCACAGAGTATATGATAATGGTTCTTTTAATATTCCGTTTCTTCTACTTTTTATGGTATAACAAGTAGCCAAGGATTTCTGTTTGGGTTTCTTTTATAGAGAATTCAACCATTCTCCTTCAAATTTTGAGTGATTGAATGTTTATCATCATTAATCATCAGGCACTTTAAAGCATTATCAAAGAATTCGTTCTTCTTATTCATTATCAGCCTGAAAAACATTTTATCTCACTCACCTTCAGGCTTGGTTTCATACAAAGGTCCTCTTGATAGGAAGTATGCATCTGAATATTTTCCCCCGACTTGTACATCACTTCAAAGTCATACTCCTAGATTTTCAGAGATCACCTGGCTAGTCTTACCAGCAGCTTATTTTAGGTTTTTCAAGTCAGCATAGAACATGGTGATCATTCATCACTCTAAAATATTTTCCATAAAAGCCATGATTTTAATATTGCCCAACCTATTGCTTAACTTGGTTGAACAATTGAGATGTGATTTAGTCAGTGTTCTACTGATACGATATATTTTCTTGTCCACCAATTGTTTGCACTAGGACTGCACCTAGTCCGACTCATCTTCGCTTGAGTGTCAAAATGTGCTAGGACAGCTGGATTTACTAGAGCCCTCTTCAGAGTTGGATATGAATTCTCTGGTGCTTTTTTGACTCATTCAAATGAGGATGTGTAAGATTTGTCAGGGGATGGGCTAAGTTAGCAGAGTGTTCAATGCATTTCTTGTAATAAGAAAAAGGTTCTGAAAAATATTGCATCTCATTTTTTTTTTCTTTTGAGTTTCGAGAAATTTTAAAGCCTTAGTATACCTGTCTGATTGCCTTACTCCTTATTGGCTTGTCAAGTAGCCCGAATCTAGTTCTTCAAAGACATGTCTGCTTTTTCAGCCTCCAACTTTACGTTTAATTAACGGAAATACTTGAAAAACTGCCTTTAGTATTTCGATATGAGTTTTAAAATCCTGACTATACATAATGACGTTATCTGAATAGCATATGCATATTTTCCAATTGCAGTTTTATTTTATAATGTTATCCATAAACCGTTTAAAACCTTACTGGAGTATTACATAAGCCAAAAGGCATAACATTAAATTCATACAAACCCTGGCATGTTCTGAAAGCTGTTCTCTTTTTGTCTTCCCCTTCGATTTCAACTTGCTAGTACCCTTATTTAAGATCAATTTCTGAGAAGTATTCCGACCCATGAAGAGTGTCCATGATATCATCGACTCTGGGGATGGGATAAACGTCCTGCACAGTTATATCGTTGAGCTCTTTGTAATCACTGCACAGAATCTTCAACTTTCATCCCTTTTCTTAACTGGTATGGCTGAGAATACCCATGGGTTTGATGATGGACGAATGACTCCTTCATGAAGCATATCTTGTATTTAGAAAAGGAAAAACAGGTCGGGTATAAGAGATTCTTTATATAAGAAAACTATCGCACAGGCTATCGGGAAAATTACCCTTAGAAGGGCGTTTTGCCCGAAAGCTTATACGATTGTCTTCTTATATAAAGTAGCTAATTTCCCCGACTTGTGTTTCTTATTCTATAGCGAATAGGGAGATTATCGTTTTCTTAACATCTTGTATTTGTTTGTCAATTACGTCTCTCTCTGCGGCACTAACCTTGTAAGGTTTGTGCTTGATTGGTTTATTAACCCTAATATTTATTTTATGCTTCCACACTATGCGAGCATAATCGATTTAACGTTAACAAACAGACGGGCAATTAGAACTATTAGAAACTGGAGCTCTCTAAACAAATCTCTCAAAAATCTGACCACAAGGCAATAACATTTGATGTCTGTATAGATGATCAATTCTCCACAATAATTTCTTATTCAAATTGGAAATTCAATGAGCAGGGAGTTGACTGGAATCAATACACTCAGAGCGTGAATGGAACTGACCATGAGAAGATTAAAAACTATAGAGAAAATGCTTCTACACCAGAGATGATAGATCAAACAATAAGATAAATTACAAATATATTAATTGAATCTGCCTACTCAACATTAAGAATTAGGGAAAACAACTCTATGAGAGGTAGAGCGATCAACTGGTGGAATGCAGAACTGGAAATTATGAAAGATAACTTTCACTATATAAGAAACTCATATTACCGAAATCCTAATCCTCCGCGTTATATTGCTGAATTGTTCAAAAATACACGAAACAAATATATACGTGAAATTAAGAAAGCAAAAAGAATATCATGGAGAACTTTTCTGGAAGAAAACAATTCAAACAATCCTTTTGGAAATTTATATAGAATATACAAAAAACTGAAAGGAACACCTGATAAGCAAATACAAATATTGGAAACAAATACATGTCATGAGCGGTTGCAGAGAACCGAGGGCTTGTTAGCCTGTCTCTTTCCTGATGACAGCCTCAACGATGACACGATTTTACATAAAGAAATAAGAAACTATAAACCAAAGCTTTTGAATACAGAAAATATCGTAGTCACAATGAAGGAAATAAATTATATAATTGATAAATTAAACCCAAGGAAATCTCCTGGAACTGACTATATATCAAACAATATGATATTGCATACTAAACACTTTATCGCTCTGCTCTTGACTAACTGTTTCAGAAGTGTTTGGATATGAGCTACTTCTCAAATGAGTGGAAGAAAGCAGAAGTGTTGGTTATCCCAAAGCCAGATAAAGCTGACTACTGCGAGTATAAGAGCTACAGACCCTTATGTTTGAACTCAAACATTTCTAAAATCTTTGAAAAAATTATTAATAATAAAATAATCAAGCACTATGAAGAAAATAAGATGTTCAGCAATCGTCAACACGTATTTATAAAATCACGATCAGCAATAACAGCGCTAACTGACATTGTTAAAACTGCTTTAGACCACAAAGCTATGGAATTTACGGCCATTATAACAATCGACATCAGTGGAGAATTTGATAATGCATGGTGGCCAATGGTGCTAAAAGGAATCGATGAAGATAATGTAAATGCATCTATTGTTAAACTTTTCAAGCAGAACTATATAATTCGATAATAGAAAAATAAGATACAGATACACATCAATTGAAGTTCAAAAAACACTAAGCAAAGGATGCCCGCAGGGAGGACCTATTTCCCCTACAATATGGAATATAATCATGAACGATTTACTATGCAAATATACTGAGCCGAATAGTGAAATCATCGTATACGCAGATGATATAACGGTGATATGCTGGAATAAAAACCTAATAGAACTCGTAAATACAATAGAAAGCATAATGAGAAAATACCAAATTGGTGAGAAAACAGCAAATTAAGAATATCCAAGGAGAAAACGAAGGTATTGCCTCTGTTCAATAATAAAAAGTTTACAATAACTTTGAATAACAATACCATTATGCCGGTAGATAGGGTAAAAATTTGTTAATAACCTTCAAAAACCACAGAAATAAGAACAAACTTGATTTTATGCCGCACATTAATGATATTATCACGAAAACAACCAGAGCAAGTGGATATCTATTAGGACTAACAAAGAAGGCCTGGGGTCTTGACAGCAAAAGGAGAATTGTATTGTACAAAACACTATTTAGAAATACAATAACATACGGATCTACTATATGGTACCAATTCATCCCAAAAAAAAAGCCAAAGACAAATTAAACTCGCTACAGTATGAAATTCTCAAACATGGTATATAAGCCTATAATACGACATCGTCAAATTGTACGCATATCATTGCTAGAACACCAAAGCTCACACACTTCATTGAATCAAATATATTGAAAATAAATATAGATTACAACCGAGTTGTCCCAGCAAAAATAATCATAATATCTAACTTTATAAACCAGAAACAACAGGAATACTACGAAGAGACCAATGAAAATTTCAAAAGTTTCTTCAGTGGCCCAAAAATTCCTAATTATATCAAACCTAACTTCTATAATGTTCAATTCTTCACTGGACATGGCGACTTCAACTCATACCTGTTCAAAATTGGCAAAGCTGAATCACCTGGATGCTCGTGTGGAGGCGAAGAACAGAACCCCAGACACTTATTAACTGACTGCCCGCTGACCTTAGGGAACTAAATCAACTTCACATGACAAATATGCAACATCTGGTCTACACTAAGGACATACACCAAAGATTCAACAAATTCTGCAGAATGTACTTAACTAAATAAGTGACTACTAATGTAATCAACTTGCATGCTGATATGTAAATATGTATATATCCCTTTAAACTACTTTTTCTTTCATTCAAATGTATATATTTCACACGCAAATATCCGATTTGTGGATATAGCGTGTATTCTGCAATTGTTAAATAAAAATAATGCTTCGTTAAATCGTTTGTACTTAATTTTGAGGATAATAAATCTAATTTTTTCATTATCCATAGTACACATGGTACAGACTATGATAATCATAGTGGGTAGTAATTGGCTACTACTTTTACTGTGCACCTCATGTCTATATATCTGGAAGGCAGTTCGAATTTTTCACTTACAAGTGTGACAGAGTCCCGTTTAGTTAATTACATACACTGGTGAAGTTGGGATTTTTGGAAGAATGTAGCAGTAGCTCCTCTTCATTGTAGCAGTTTTTTATTCAGAAAGAAGTTCCCAATGCGGGATTCGATCTCGGGGTCATGGCTGTCGAGAATAGATGGACTATACCATTCGTTCATCGACATCCTATAAATCTGAATATTTCTCTAAAGTCTATTTTGAAGAAGAAGCTTCTCAAGAATATTGATTTTTTTATTTTTGAATAAAGGAAGAATTTATACAGCTGTATTGAACTGAATATATATACACTGGTCCGCAAAATTAAAGAAACAACATATTTTTTTCATTTATCTCAAATATTTTGAACATTTATCAATGAAATTTTATACACAAATTTATTTTTCCATTATTGATTAGAATACCCGAAATCAAAGAATTCTAACACGTATTTTATGCAAATTAGCCGGTAAAGCAATGATCTTCTTGCAGTCAGTGCATAAATATCTTGGATATTGTTGTTAATATGGGGTGTGATCGCCTTTAACTGATAGACAGGCTCTACATCGGCGACCCATACTAAGAATTAGGGAGTTTATCACAGCTCCTGTGGAATCAACGCCCACTCTTTTTTTAAAAGTGTGTTTCTTGCTCATGAGTATTTCTAGGAGGGGGTTGGAGGGATGAGATCCGTCGTCCTAGATTGTTCTATACATGCTCAATGGGATTTAGGTCTGGAGATCGAGCTGGCCAATTCATCCGAGCAATTGCATGGTTTTGGAGAAAAGTCTCGACCACACCAGCCCTATGTGGACGGGCATTATCATACATTAGAAGAAAGTTTTCTCCCATTTCAACTAATACAATACGCAGAAGGCTTCACATGAAGGGCCTCTATGCTCGACGACCCATAATTTGTGTGCCGTTGACACCACCTCAAAAGAGAGCGAGGGAACTTTGGCGCAGAAAACATGTCGCCTGGAATCCAGATGAATGGAGACGTGTAATGTTCACTGATGAACCCAGATTCTCTCTAAACAGCTATTATCGTCGTGCCTTTGTCTGGAGAGAGGTAGGAACCATAAATAATTCCCGAAATATGGTTGAAAGGGATCCCTACAGAAGCCAATGTTTTATGGTCTGGGTTGGAATCTTCTTGGGAAGTCGCACAGCACTCCATATTTTCCAGCAAGGAACCCTGACTGGACAGAGGTATCGGGACGAGATCTTGGCAGCATATGTGATGCCTCAAGCATTGAAAATGGGAGAAAACTTTCTTCTAATGGATGATAATGCCCGTCCACATAGGGCTGGGTGGTCGACACTTTTTTCCAAAACCATGCAATTGCTCGGATGAATTGGCCAGCTCGATCCCCAGACCTAAATCCCATTGAGCATGTATGGGACAACCTAGGACGGCGGATCTCATCCCTCCAACCCCCTCCTAGAAATACTCATGAGCTAGAAACAGCCTTAACACAAGAGTGGGCGTTGATTCCACAGGAGCTGATAAACTCCCTAATTCTTAGTATGGGTCACCGATGTAGAGCCTGTCTATCAGTTAAAGGCGATCATACCCCATATTAACAACAATACCCAAGATATTTATGCACTGACTGCAAGAAGATCATTGCTTGACCCGCTAATTTGCATAAAATACGTGTTAGAAATCTTTGATTTCGGGTATTCTAATCAATAATGAAATAATAAATTTGTGTATAAAATTTCATTGATAAATGTTCAATAAAATTTCAGAGAAATGAAAAAATATGTTGTTCCTTTAATTTTGTGGACGAGTGTAGCTCTTAAAATTAAAGATACTTCGGCCAGTAAATCTTTTTATTATCTCGACGTTTCGACAAAAAATGTTTGTCCTCGTCAGGAGCGAACAAAAATGAAAACATTTGGCAAAGCGTTAATATGTGTTAATAAATGGAAAGTTTTGGGACGTAGAAAATTGTTTCAATACAAAAATAAACATACGTTCCGAAATAGTCTATATTTCTTAAAAATACGGGTGTCAACACTCAAAAATTGGAGTCAAAAACCTCGCTCCCGAAAAAAAAAAAACATGAACGTAATAAATTTATCAAAAAACAATACATTCTAGCACAAGGTACAGCGTTGCTGTGAAGAGGTCTTAGTTTTGCTCCCCCTCTTCACAAAATTGAATATCCTCAAAACAATACTATCAATAGACACTTCAATCAAAAACTTATCAGATGAAAACAAGGAAAAGGTTAATACAGAAATTACCTCTATTTTTTTTTTTTTTTTTTCAAACAACTTAAATCGACAAAATAAGACCAATTTAATCCTTATAAAAGAAAACAAAGGCACTAATATTTCCTGTCAGACAAAGGTAATTTAGTAATTGTAGATGCCAAAGATTATAACAACAAATTCTACAAATTTAGGAAAAAAAAAGAGCAACTTCCTGCCCATTTACTACCAAATATCATAAATGTTTTTATTAGAAAAATAAATAAAATAAAACGCGTCATTATTCTTGCGAGTATCAGCCTGAAAACAGTTACAAGATACTCCAATAGATGGCGCTTTAGCTTATTTCTAGTCTGGGACTAGTGTGGGAATCGCCTACTGCTGTGGTCCTGTTTCCTGGGACTAATAATTGTAAATAGCTGTTTATATTGGCTCTGGTATGTAAATTACTGTAAATAGCCATTAATTGATATTCGAGTTATTGTGTAATATGAATTAAAGATGACAATAAAAGAGGAGTGTTAGCAGACTTGTTACCGTTTGTTTGCTGTTGTGACTTTCTCTCCAACATCACAGTAGCTGTTCTTCTGGTGAGTCTCTCGTGTCCCCACACCACTGGTAAGGCTGAAAGATACTACCAGAAAGAAAGGAGATCCACGTGGGTAGTGGTTCTCAGGGGGTCTTTGGGCTGGCTGCAGAGGGAGAGCAACGGAGCCAGGGTAGACGATCCACGGCGGAGGAAGCAGCGTTGTCGCGAAAACCCAGATGGGAAACGCGCGATAATCTATATAAACTAGACCAAAATTATATAAAAGCTAAGAGAAACTAAATGTGATCTACCATAATTATACCGTCTACCAAGGCTACATAAACATAACAATCCACTTCGTTCCATAGTTCACCGATATAATTCACCCTTCAGCAATATCGGTTACAATATCATAATTTATTACATAGATATAAAATAAAGAGTGATTCTAAAATTATGCAATTCATTTTCCGAATCTCTAACTATTCAAATTTCCCGTGTATTGAGCTAATTTGCATATTCTGGGGTTTAAACTAGGAAAATGACTCTATCCAAACCTAATTCTCCTGTTAAAGTTTCATCTAGATCGACCAGATATTGTAAATAAAAACGCGTTTGAATAAATACGCCAAATTTCTTCTTGATTTTCCAATATAGAGGGTTTTCAATTTGACAAAATCAATAAGGTATCTAGAGCTAGGTTTCTTTCTACAATTCTTCATTTCTCGAACTTTCGGGTTAACATGCCCTTCAACACGGAGATCTAGAAGTATTACCTCTAGCCAATTATAACACGCCGAATTGGCTAGAGGTAATACTTCTAGATTTCCCTGTTGAAGGGCATGTTAGCCCGAAATCTCAAGAAATAAATATTGTGAAAAAGAAACCTAGCTCTAGATTTCCAATTGATTTTTCATAGTGTGAAGCCGGGAAGAATATTTAGTATAGATTGTTAAGCCACCCACCTACTAATAGATAACCAATTATATTAGGTATTACAGAAAATGCCAATTATACTTCAGTGGATTGTTTCCGAGCCGTTCCTTAGATAGAATCCGTGGAGATGCTAAATTTCTAATACTCTATAATTAGAGGGCCTGAATTGTATGTCTAGGTTAATCTTTTTTTGTATACATCATTTTATAGCTCGTAAAATAAGATCACAAAAGATATGAAAATAATCGAATTATAAAATAATGACATAAATATGGCAATAGAGATATATATAAGATAAGATATAGTGTACAAAAAGAATTAATGTATTGAGAAGGTACATTGTATCTATTTGCCATCATATTGTTGCACCAGTCTGCGGTTTGACAGGTCCTTCAGTCTTGATACTCTCCTCAGACGCGTCTTGCATATTTCCAGAACGTGTCTCAACCATCCTACAAGGTTAAACCAGTCAATAATAAAATACAACTATATTTTTAGGTAACACCTAGAATATCTCTTTATTTATCACATCAAAGTTTAAAGCAGGTGGTGTATTCAGTGTATCAAAATACAAATGTTTTATAGTAATAATCTGTTTTATTAAAATAAAAAAATATACAATTTAAATTTTAAATATTTTAAAATAATATTATGAATAATTTTTAAAATACGCGCATTAATCATGATGCAACAATATTCTATTATAGATGTGATATTTAATGAATGAAAGGAAGAAAAAATTGTTTGCAACAAGTTTCTTTTATTCTTAAATTTGGCGAGCTTTCAGGCGTTAGCCTATCTAGATAGGCTAACGCCTGAAAGCTCGCCAAATTTAAGAATAAAAGAAACTTGTTGCAAACAATTTTTTCTTCCTTTCATTCATTAAATTACTGATTGCAATTATTTAGGTTTTTATATAGATGTGATATATCAATAAATATTCTGTGAAATGTGAACTCTGTATTCTGATATCTATCATCATCCACGTGGAGGCCTCTTATATTAGTCATTGCTAAAACACTCTTGTAATTTGTAATGTAAATAATTACATTTTTCTGTAATTGGGGTTGCTTAATTGTAAAGATGCTACAATAGTCTCAGAAGGAATGTAGTTGAAAACATTATGATTGCCGATAATATTTTCCTTTCTTATTAGAGAGATCAAAACATTCTAATATATCATCAAAAACTTCCATTTTAGGCTTTACTTTGGAATTTTTAATGTAATTATAGAAAGTAGATAATAACCTGATAAAGGTAATAAGAAAATGGCTGTTGTACCGTCTCCTATCTTGAGAGTTTCTCCTCCTGCTGCAATATGCGTTGGATTCTATGTAGACGATTCTACGTTCAACGGAACTGTGGATATTTAAGGAGAAAGGAAGTACTTTAATGTGGTGACAAGCATCTCCTGATGCTGAACGTTGCTACTAATCTATCCGTCCTTATGATAGATGGCGCTCTACAATCAACAAACTTGGAAATTTTCATACCAAGAAGTGAGTATGCAGCGAAGGCCTACCTATTCAAATATAGAGGATAAAGCCTAATATGTGTGTAAATTAACCCAGTTTGGTTAGTGAATGCCTATGACAGAACACTCTAAAACGGTACGCATCACGTTTTAGGTTTCGGATATAATAGAGGAGCATGATGTATTTAAGCCAACAGAACCTTATCACGATAGAAGAAGTGCTGAATAACAAGAATAAATGCCAGGGAAAGGCAGCACAAAACATTTTCCTTAAGATATGGTTTTGCGAAAAGCACCATGATCGCTCATAAACGGTAGGGTGATCAAATCGGCGTGTTACATGTCACCTCAATCATTCTGACTTCATCTGGTTGTGTTAGGAGCAGTAGATACAAGATGGCCCCTGCGCCTCGTAGGTACAGATTCCACAGTGACCCAGTCCGCAATATAAGATTGATGTTGGGGCTCTAGGTTGTCAAGAACCACTTCAAGTCACCTTACAAGGGAGAATATTCGATATCATCACTTTTGTGTTAACACCCCGAACCACGGCTCTTCGTTTACAATGGTACCAAGCTCGATTATCTTGGAAC
>CP092864.1:183547287-183592708 GCA_030710605.1 Cordylochernes scorpioides
CGCTATTATTAATGATCAATGATGTTTAGTGACGAATTGGGGTCAGATGATGACTGTATGTGGAGACCACCGGAACAATTCAACTCTAACTGTCGATCGCCACTCTTGACGGACTGCAAGCATCATGGTAGGTTGTCCTACAATAACCTGATCTAACATGTCACATTAACGTGACATTGCTATATGAATGACGTTCTATAGCATCATTGTTTTCCTGGAACTGTTTCCCAACATTATGATACCTTGCCACATATCACTTAATGGACGTTTTTGTGATGTTCTGTCTCTACCATGGCTTGTTCTTAACTCCCCTCAATTGACCATATAGAAGACAAGCTGAAACGCCAGCTGCGACAGTTCCTCAACTTTACAGATTTGAAAGCCACAGTCAAAGAACTGCGGACCCGCCTTCCATAAGACTATATAATTTTTAAAATATCATTCTAAAATACCCATTCAAAGAGTCTATCAACAGTATCACTATAAAAGGAAGTTCCAAAAATGCAATATAACAGCGGTATGGTAGATTAAACTGGCGAAACCGCTGAGAGGGTTCACCACTGATGAGCCAGGCCCTCTCATTAATTTTTCCATTGCAGTAAGGGCAGTAGAAATTGTTTAATATAAAAAAGAATCTTACGCCTTTAAAATAGTTTTGAATTTTGATAACAGATGACGCGCTAGTGCATCATATTATAAATATCATTTGTAGGTTGGAAGTTTGTTTACAAAAACATAGCTACATCGACCAGTTATTTATTTAATTCCTGACGTTTTAATGACTTGCTGTCACTCTCCTCAGACGAGTTGACGTAGCTATATTTTCCAAACTACATCATATAATACTTTGACTTGGTTGCTTAATGTATGGACATATAGTTGGCCTTATACACTCAGGATTATAAAAGGCGCAAATAAAAAGATCAACCTGTACATATGATGGTATTTTGATCATATGTTTGTGTCAATTGAATATTAAAATTATTATCTCCACATTAAATCCTGTTGAGAAAAATATATATATTCGTAGAAAAGAAAGATCCTCTATTACTTAAAGGAATAATACAATAAAGAAGGACAAGAGATTACATATACATCAGTAGTTCACGCCGGCCTGCCCTATCCAATAACCGCTAGCCAACACAATCTAACAAAGCTGTGATATATAGGCAGAGATGAAAATTAGCATTGATAATACTAACAATATGTAAACCATAAAAGAATATCACACTGTTTAACTATTCAAAATATTTCCTATGTTTACTTCCTTTAGCGTTTCATTTTCCGTGAGTCAATTTATGGAACTACGTCACAGAAACTTTAGTTTGAAGACATCATTGATTGCCGAGATAATTGTGAGAATATTTTTTTGTGATTCCATAGTACCCAAAGTAAATGATATTATACATTAATATTAAAGGGAGAGTTGAAACAATAATAAACTGATATAGACTTGCTTTAAATTTATCTTGAACCGGATTTGAACCAGCGACTTAAAGGATAGCCGTTGACACATCTAAAGTCCTCCGCTCTGCCAACTGAGCTATTGAGAGTTGTGCTTTAAATTTATCTAGATCACACTGAAGTATTTTGCATTATTCAATAAATATTAAAAACTGGCCATACGAAAATCAAATGCTATTTATCAATAACACTAAATCAAATTTCAATTGTATAATTCTATATATTCAATATATATATACAAGGTATGTCCCATAAGTTCCCGGACTGGGTCCATAAAAAAATAAATAAATGGAAAATGTAAATAAATTTGACTGGGTATTATAGAAAAAATATCTGGCAACACGGTGGTAGCAATATCGAGTCGGTAGGTGCGCGCGCGCCAAGGTAATTCTAATTTATTTAAAGGTCACACCTAGCGCTGCGGCGATTTTACGATGGAAAAAAATTGAAGCAGAGGATTTGCATAGAATTTTGTGTGAAACTTCAAATATTAGCAACCGAAACTTTTAAAATGCTTAATAAAGCATTCCCCAATGACGCCCCAAATAAAACAACTGTTTTTGAATGGCATTCTAGATTTAAAGCTGGCCGAATTTCCATTGAAGAAGTCCCTCGTCAAGGACGCCCAAAATTTCAAAGTAATGATAAAATGTGCAAAAAATCACCGATTTGATAAAAGAAAATCCTCGAACCACTTTGCTGGAGCTAGAGCAAGACACAGGCATCTCTAAAACAACGATTGGAAAGATCGTAACCGAAGATTTGAAGCTCAAAAAGACTCCTGCAAAATGAGCAAAATCTGTGTCGGCTTGCAACCTGTGAAGACATGTTTAAAATGACAAGAACGGATCCGGAATGGAAAGACAAGATAATCACAGGCGATGAGACATGGGTCTATGGCTATGACCCTGAAACCAAGCGTCAATCGGAGAGGTCAGGGTGAGCCTAGACCCAAAAAATCCAGGATATTGAAATCCAGAAACAAGGTGTTGCTGGTCGCTTTTTTGGATAACAAGGGCATTGTTCATCACGAGTATCTTCCTGCAGGCCAAACAGTTATTAAGGAAATGTATTTGAGCATTCTTCGCCGTCTAAGGGAAGCGATTCGAAAAAAAAGGCCAGAAAAATGGACTAATGGTGACTGGATCCTACACCATGACAATGCCCGCCCTCACACAGCGCACTTGGTGACGAGTTTTTTGGCGAAAAACGGGACAGAAATCCTACCTCAACCACCCTATTTACCAGACATCGCACCAAATGACTTTTTCCTGTTCCCCAAACTCAAAGCAGTTCTAAAAGGAAGACATTTTGACACCAGGGAAGACATAATAGAAAAATCGCTGCTGGCATTGAAGAGAATTCTAAAAGAGGCCTATAAAAACTGTTTCGACAATTGGGAGAAACGATGGCGCTGGTGCGTTGAAGCAAGGGGGGATTACTTTGAAAAGTTTTAATTAAAAAAATATATAAAAAATCTTACCTTTTTTTTTTATGGACCCAGTCCGGGAACTTATGGGACATACCTTGTATTAAATAGATAGAAGTAATAATTGAAATTTGATTATATAATTATATTATATATAATTGAAATTTGATTGATAAATAGCATTTGATTTTCGTATGATCAGTTTTTTAATATTTCGCTGAATAACGCAAAATTATTTACTTCTTATCCCCAAGTTTCATTTTCCGTGAGTTAATTTATTGAACTACGTCACAGAAACTTCCATTCGAATACATCATTGATTAGCGAGATAATTGTGCAAATATTTTGTGATTTCGTTGAATAACGCAAAATACTTCAGTGTGATCTAGAGGAATTTAAAGCACACAACTCTCGATATCTCAGTTGGAGAGCCGAGGACTATAGATGTGTCAGCAGTTATCCTTAGGTCGCTAGTTTAAATCCGGTTCGAAATAAATTTAAAAAAGGTCTATATCAGTTTGTTATAGTTTCAAATCTCCCTTTATTATGAATATTTAATATCGTTTACTTTGGCGACTATGGGATTACAAAAATATTTACACAACTATCTCGCTAATTAATGATGTATTCGAATGGAAGTTTCTGGGACGTAGTTCAATTAATTGACCCACGGAAAATAAAACTTGGGGAATAAGAAGTAAACATAGAATTTAATGGAAATAGTAATTTACATATTCAATTGACACAAACATATGATCAAAATACCATCATAGGTACACGTTGATCTTTTTATTTGCGCCTTTTATAATGCTGAGTGTATAGAACCTCCTATTTTGCCATACATTCAGTAACCAGGTCAGGACGAACCAAAATACTATATGATGTAATGTAGTTTTAGAAAATATAGCTACATCAACTCCCCTGACAGCAAGTTACTGAAAAGTCGGGAATAATATAAATAATTGGTTGATGAATCTATATTTTTCCTAACAAACTTCCAACCAATGAATGATATTTAAAAACAAAATGATGTAGTCTTGTGAAAGGGTTCAACTATGCCAAGAGCTACTGAATCTCTATAAGACCCAAAATGATACCTTTTTCAAATATGGTTACTGGAGATGAAACCTGAGCATACTTTTATGACCCATAAACTAAGACACAGTCATTAGAAGGGAATCATTCCAGCTAACCTAAGAAAAAAATTAAAGTGCGGAGGTCATCCAAAAAGGTGATGACAATTGTCTTTTGGGACATGCGAGGTATAATACTGGTTGGTTTTCTAGAAGAAGGTAGCACGGTGAATAGTTCTCGCTATGTTCTATCTTTAAGAAAGCTTAAGGAAGCTATTCGCGCGAAAAAAGACCAGAGATTCTTCTTAAATCAGTCAAGTTACACCATGACAATGCACGGCCGCACACCTCCTTCCAGACTTCAGAAGCTATTGAACAAATGAGCTGGTCACTGGTTCCACAACCCCCATACAGCCCAGATTTGGCAACTTGTGACTTTTATTTATTCTCCCCAATGAAAAAAGTCTGAAGGGACAAAGATTTGAAGACCTACAGGAAGTAAAACGGTCCATAAAGACATGGTTGAGAAAACAACCTCCAGCATATTTCCAAAGCGGATTTACAGCTTGGGTTCAACGCTGGAGGAAATGTATAGACTCAACTGGAGAATATTTTAAATTATATTATTAACACAATATATTTACAAATATTTGATATATATGTCTACAAAATTTAAATTAAAAGTATTCAGTACTTTTCGAGTTATGGCGAGACTTTGGAACAAACTATGTAAAAGGTACAACTTCCTTAAGTTTTGTCCATGTGTGTATATATTTCAAAATATCCTTTCAAAATAGTGTAGTTAATGAGAGAATATAACAAGGTAGCTGAGAGAGAAAGCAATAAAAAAAAAGAATTTTTAAAATTTCCCTCTAATTAGGGTCTAGATTAGCACCACGATAACCTTGACAAGGGAGGTGACCCGTACAAGCTACAATTCACTCTATGCTGCCAATAATTGCCTAAGTTTTCCTAACCCATAATAAAACCATTTTATATTTTTTATTCTATATAATTATTAACTAATGTATCATGCATTTTCTCTTTGACAGCTGAAAGTAAGGATTTTTTTTTATCGGAGCAATTTATAAATAAAAAAAGTTTCTAAGAGAAATTGATTGATATAAAATAAATAAAAAAACATCATTAGAAAAAAAGAATGTGTCAAACAAGAAAGATTAGCTAATATACATTCAACACACATTTTGAAATATATTTTTGAAAGAACGTTCACGCATAAGTAATTATGAAAGGAAATACAGACCCTGAGCTGCTCAGAAAGATTTTTAGATGGGAGAGCTCCATCTATATGAATAAATATCAACTAAACTCTGTGTTTTCAAATTCATTCCAGGATATTTTAAAATCATTTTCTTGACGAATCAAAATCACCAGCCATGTACGCATTTCGGGGCTGTTGGCTCTTGTCAGCGTGATGTAGACTGTATCTCAACTACTAAAAAGGCTGGTCCTCCCCTAAAGGGACTTACTAATAATTAAAAATATATATATAGCTAACAGCCCCCAAAACGCGGTAGGCTTTTCTTGATTTGTCAAAGAAGAAGGTTGACCAAACTCCTGAAATAAACTTGATATCAACGTATAGTTGACATTTTTTTCTAAAGATGTCGCTTTGTCATCTAAAAATCTTACTGAGCGAATCGGGACATGATGTATTTTCAGTCATTGTAATTGCCTTGACCTTCTTTATTAATTTTATCTTTATGCATAGATAATTATTCAATATAAAGTTGCGGGAGGATGATATTCATGTATCAAAAGAGGTACCTCTCCCTTTAAATATGTATCGTTTTGAGGAGAGGTCCCTATTTTGGTACGCCTTGCCAAATTATTTGTTCCTGACGATGACAAAAGGAGCACATGTGCTTTACAGAAGGCAGAGCGCCATCTGGTGGAACAGAAATCAACTAAACATTAATTTAGCCTGTTCCCTGATATTTGGCCAACCCAATTTCTTGATAAATCCAGGTGCTCCTGGTCAGGATATGCCATTTTTAATATTGATTTCAACACCTGATCTTTTAACTTTTATTTTTTCTTTCGTTTTTTAATGTGCTAAGCGTATTTACGCAAGTTTGGCCTTAAATACCCATTTCTTGGTTTTTCGGGAAGCCATTGGGACCAAAAAATATTTTTTGGTCGCAGTGGTTCAGCCTACTCCACGCTGACGAGCGCCAAAAGCGCGAAACGCGTTCGTGGATGGCTTTTCTTGATTTATCAAGAAATTGGGTTGGCCAAATATCAGGGAACAGGCTAAATCAATGTTTAGTTGATTTCTGTTCCACCAGATGGCGCTATGCCTTCTGTAAAGCACATGTGCTCCTGGTCAGGATATGCCATTTTTAATATTAATATATATTATTTTCAAATGCTAATACTTAGGAGAAACACCCGTGGAAGAGGTATGTTTTTTATCCAAAGTTTGCCAACGATAATAAATTAGAGAAGACCTTTTGCAGAGTACTTGGGTAAGTATTTAAAACAATTTTCCAATTTGTTGGTTGTTTTCAAATTGTTTCTCTCAAAGGAAATATAACATCGATTTGAACAGATGTAATTCTGATAAAGAAAGGTCTGATGAGTAAACTGAATTGTGTGGAAGGTCTATTCCTTCAAAATCTCGGATTTTATTATGAGATAAGCGTGGCTCGCGTGAGGAGGAGTCTTGCTGAAGTAGCACCCGCTTTCGGAGGAACACAAAACTTCATACATTCTTTCAATTCTTTAAGAATATATCTCAGAGGTTATTCACCAACTTTTAGTAACAAGTTAAAAGTCATCTTCCAAATTCCACAAATCTTGACTTTGTATTCCTGGTTCGGTAAGCTGACCTGGACCAATCATTGCTTGTTAAGATTTTCAAATAAAGCATTTTTTTCAATGCAAATATCAAATCGTTTGATAACATGATCATTTATAGAGGTCCTGAAGATTGAGGTTGCCTGGCCGGCATTCATATTACTATGAAAAATAGACACTACGGCCACACACAACACCACACACACACACACACACACACACACACAACACAATTAGAGTTTTTATTTTCTCAACGTTTCAACAAAAATCTTTTGTCATCGTCAGGAGAAGTAAATATTGTTTTTGACCCGTGCTTTAGATGTTGTACTAAATTCGAAAAATCACGTGAGAACGCCCTTGCAACCTCAGAACAATTTTTAACGCCTTGCCAAATGCTTTATTTTTATTTACGAAGACAAAAGATTTTTGTCGAAACGTTGAGAAAATAAAAAAAAACTCTAACTGGCCGAAGTGTCTATTTTCATAGAAATGTATAGAGGTGTTTCATAAAAATATCTAAAAAGGACCTCACTCAATAAGTATCTTTATTACAAAACCACCGCGAGCTTTTGTTATGAACCCAAAAAACTTTGAATTTCTGGAACGAAAGCTTTCTGTGTTTTTGTAATAAAGAAACCGATTGTGCAAAGTTTTTTTTATATTTTTATAAAAGTATATCTCAATTTTCTTATATCTGAATAGAGGGTTTATAAGATATTTGAACTATTTTTGACGCTCTTCAAATTAAAGATACTTCGGCCAATAAATCTTTTTATTATCTCAACGTTTCGACAAAAATCTTTTGTTCGCTCCTGACGAGGACAAAATATTTTTGTCGAAACGTCGAGATAAAAAAATATTTACTGGCCGAAATATCTTGTTGTTTCTTATCCCCTTGTGTAAAGATTACACGATCATGATCTCACGGAATGGGGTATAGGGGTGCAGATTTCGTTGATCATGGCACCATCCAGGCACACTTTGGGGAAAGTCTGACTTTGCCTGTAATTTGAGGCAGTTCATAACATGGAAGCCTTTGCTGCTGACTCTAACATGAGCACAGACGCAGCTCCTCCGTATCCCTGGAGTGGGCCCATTGCTGAGGTCTATCAACTGGGTCAGTTGAACTCGGGATTTTTAAACCGAAGTATCTTTAATTTGAAGAACTATGAATGCCGGCCAGGCAGCCTCTATCTTTACGATATTTTTGACGCGTATGATTCTTTTTTAGAGGAGTTTATATTCAACGATAGATTTTTACCTGAATTTGGGCGAGTGTCAATTTATGAAACACGACTTTACAGTTACTATTGATTTTAACAACTTATTGTCTCCTAGTATAAGTTTCTTGCTTTATTTGAATGATCTCTCAAACCTTCGGGTATTAGAAACCCTTCTACAGGAGTATACAACGAGTTCCTAGTGACTTTGCCGAGCTTGTGTTGGACTACACTTGATTGTGGTATTCCAAGTTGGTTGGATAATCTGTGCCATGTGTCAACAGTGCTTCACAATCCACAATGGAAGGTCTTCCACCTCAAAGATGATCAGAGGGGCTAGGGATACCTTGATGGAATCTTTGTGGAACCATCTTTGTCTGATTTTATCATTACCTTGTGCGTCACACACATTTCTTTAACTGCAGTTATTTCTTCTAGAAATTATTTTCCTTATAGTAAAAGTACACGAATTATATTTACATATTATTAACCCTATATGAATAAATAACTATATGAATAAATAATTAGAAAATGATAATTAATACAATAATCTATAGATCGCGTGCTTTCATTTGACATCCACTATGTTGCAGATCCACTGTCTTTTTTTGTGTGTACATTTTAATTTCACATTTTATTTGAAGATAACCAGAGGGAGGCCTTCAAAATGTAAGAAAGCCGTGCAACTTCCGCCCTCCCTCGCTCCCCCACGCCTGCTCGCGTCTTGAGCTCCCAGAACTCTATCTCTCTCTTTTAAAGTAATTCTTTAACTGTAATCTTGTATCAACTATAATAAATTTCCCTTCTTCACAGCAATCATTGAGTTGCTATAGTTTTAATTATTTTATGCTGGTTGCACCGTCCAGTGATACGAATTTATTTGATCAAAGCTCGACACACTACGTGGGTTTACAAAATGTTAAAGTCATTTAATTCCACAAATAAATAAATATAATATTAAGTTGAAAATAACAGACTTCGAGGGATAATTAAGAAAATGTCATTCCTTATCGTGCAACTGAAAGTTTCTAATGGCTTGAGCCATCTATCGGAATAAATATCAACTATTTTTTTTATTTTTAATTATTCCACAATTGACCAAATACCCATTCTTGATTAATCAAGAAATCCGCGTAGGCGTTAAAGATCAACAGGATAGTTGATATTTATTCCGACAGGTCCGCAAGACATCAGCAACTTTCAGTTCCCTGATAAGGAGATACCTGTTTCTTAATTTATCCACTTTATTCTAGTACAATTTCACATTTGTACTATTTTTCACATTCCAAGAAAAAGTTTCTTTTAAAAATCTTTAATATCTAGCGTTCGGGCATGAAACCCTTCTACAGGAGAAACCACTATACAATTAATCGTCAACAGGACACGAGCTAAAATATAATCAAATACCATGAAAGTTGGCTATTTGTTTTATCGTGTTTTCCCCATGTAGAATGGCTTTTGTGCCCGAGAAAAATAGATATGAAAGATTTTAAAAATAAATTTATCACTGGCAGCCTGATATTGTCACCTTAATATTGATACAAGAGTTTATCTTTTTATTGAATAAATAAAATAATTTTTACACACCTTAGGTAAATGCAAATTAACACAGTAATTCACTGTGGATTCCACAATCTTGTACAATTCATCTTTTAAAATCTACCATGGTTTGTACAAATCAACGAAGAGGGTCGATGGAAAGATGGTCTAAACCGTAGGTTTTCGACCTCTACGATCCGGGTTCGATTCCCGCATTGAGCACTTTTTATTATTTAAAAAAGAAAATGCTCCAATGGCCCCCGATTCTTCAAAAATTCCAACCCCACCAGCGAGTGCAAGTAATCAAACGGGCTATGGCACATTTGTAAGTGCAATGTCGAACTGCTTTTAACGTGTGTAGACATGTGGTGCACTTACAGTAAAAGCAGTCGCCTTTTTCTGCCCACCATAATAAGCAAAAAAATAATACAATTCAGCGATTTTTAAATATCCTATCAAATTTATCATTGAGAGTAGTCCCACACAAATAGAACAAAAAATATAAACATATCAACAGCAAAAAAAACGAATCCTTAAATTCCTAAATTACAGTATCATTCAACTCCTTAGTTAATAATACTCAATTTTCTAATTAACATAATGAGTAAATTGCTCAATTAGAACAAAGGTATCATATGAGAACCCTAATTACGAACAGAAGAGGAGGAAAAAGAAAGTTTGAAGGGCAAAGGGTAGTTTGTACAGCAAAGCTCGGAGACTCGCAACATCGAGTTTCATCAGATCTGGCCTTATTTCACGGCCTTCGCGTCAGGAAATGAATAGGTGGTGTAAACATGCAAAACGGAAGTTTATATAACGGTTATCCTTGGAGCTACTTCCCTATCTAACTTCCCCCTTTATAAACTATCATTTTTATAATGAATATAACCTCTACATCAACGCGGAAATATATCCATTCTTAGGGTTATGACATTTTTCTGTAAAAGAGGGGGAAAATGTTCATTTTATTCAAGGACTAGCCGAATGACCCGGGCAACGCCCGGGTTTTACCCGATTAAATGCTTTTATTCAGATACTATTCGTTAAAATTATAAATTGGCGCTGTGGATGTCACTCTTGTGAAACGTCCTGCTCCAAACTTTGTGTGGGTTTTTAAAATATAAAAATAAAAATGTAAATTTTCACAACGATATTTGAAAATTATATTATTTCGATTTTCAAATACTATTCGTTACAATTATAGATTAGCGCCGTGGATGTCACTCTTGTGAAACGTCTCGCTCCAAATTTTACACGTGCATTAGGTCAGCTGATAATACCTCCCATCTTCACCACT
Source organism: Cordylochernes scorpioides (assembly GCA_030710605.1). NCBI lineage: Eukaryota > Metazoa > Arthropoda > Arachnida > Pseudoscorpiones > Chernetidae > Cordylochernes > Cordylochernes scorpioides. The sequence goes on from CP092864.1 coordinate 183,558,130, forward strand.
AGAGGCGCTGCTCGCGAGCGAAATTTGCGTTGCAAATTTGCAAATAACTCGACAAATATTCGGGATAGAGACCTGAAATTTTCACCATAAGTTTTTCCAGATTCTACTATAAATACTGTTAAAATTTCAGTCAGATTAGTTACGTATTGTGAACGTGTATAGCCGACAAACATACATACATACACTGACTTTTATATATATAGGGATTAACATGTCGATATTTGTCTATATGGTCGACCATTGGTGATCTTGTCAGCTAATAAGATTTTCCTTCTTTCCCTCTGCTTAGGACACCTTTGAAATTGATAGTTGGTGAGAGAAATATAATTTGTTCTCTTTTTCAATACTAAATTTATTTTTATTTCCAAAGTAGCAAATTGTAAACGCAATTCTTCTTTCTCCCTCGTTGTTTCTATATGCTACCGCCCTTACTATATCTCCTGGTAAAATAACAAATTAAGTTGAAAATATTGAAGATGCATGTATATTACAAATAATTTATATTAGTTAAGTAATAATTACCATATAAAACATAACAATTATCTCAAAATGCGCCATCCCTAGTAAATAAGTTCTAGACTCGAAGCTTAGTTTGGATTTAAAATGATTTTTTTAGACAAAATATTTTTTGAGTAGATTTGCTCTGTGCCTACAACACATTACCTAATGTGCCGACAAGGTATGACCTGCCTGCCCATTGAAATATTGGTGTGATAATAAAAAAAATCGTCTTCAATTTATGCCTTGAGTGAAAATTTCACCAAATGTTTACACCAAAATTTTGACAGAAGAACCTGCTGGTTGATAATATGCTTAGTATCCACTTCACTGTTAAGTGAGCAACACTAAGTTGGTTTCTACCATTTTTTAAAGTTTAATTTGAATGTTTGCAGTGATGTTTTATGGCTTCATTAGATTGTGCTAACCTAAAGCTAAATTAACTAAGCAATAAAGCAAAACTAAGGATTTATGGCTTGAGTGGAGAACTTAACGATATGTAGTCTAAGCTCAACTTTATATATTTACATTTCTGGTACTCGTGGGAACGGATAATACATTTTAAAATAAAATATTAAAAACCTACAGGCTCTTTTTCTTTCACTAAATTATAACCATTTTGAATGATATTGGTAGTTTACATTGGTGTCACAAGATACAACGGAACCCCACCATGTAAAAAAAAAACAAGACAGATAGACTACAAAAACACAATACAACTAAAACCCGAATACTCATCTTTGAAGCAATAGAAACCATCAAGAACCCCAAATAAAATAAACAAAAGTATAAAACTACCTTCGCAATATGTCCTACTTCTATCTTAATACTTACTGTCCTGATATATGTGTATGTATATTGATATTCATATCTATACAATCGTTTTACATTCATATCTATAACAATAATCTGTCCATTTCACTATTCATTAAGTTCATCAACCTTTTCATAGTTTATTCTTCAAATATTTCCAATTATGTAAATTCTCAAATTCTTATGTCCTATATTTGCATAGATATATCTTTAAAATTCTATATAATCTCTCTCCATCACCTTCTTTATGTTTTAGTTTGCTGAGGAAGAACTAGCCCGAAAGCTACTTTATACAATTAATTGAAAAAGAGTTGTAGCGTCTTATACCTTTTTGTAAAATACTGATTGAGATTGAGTTGATGAGTGGGTGAGGTATGTCGGAATCTACAAGCCCTCTGATAAGAGTCAAGCATCACTAAGACACGTTCATATTAAGTATCCTAAGAAATGTATTTGCGTCTTTTGTTGATACTGTTCAGTCTTACAGAGATGAATGTTTCTAGCAATTGGCGACGCTTTTTGTTTTTATGTCATTATAGAGTAGGTTATTTTGAAAATAGAGCAATCCATAAATAAATATTTAATTAAAAAGGCATATATTGGATCAAAATATCAATTATTTTGCCAATAATTCAGTTGGCTGAACGCCAACCTTAAATATGTTATAACACCTTGATAAAGATTTGCGTTCAGCCAACTGAAATATTGGTAAAATAAATGATATTTTGATCCAATGTATGTCATTTTAATTATAGAGTAGGTTACGAATCTTTGATGCTTAAACATAGTATTTGTTCTGCTGGTTTTGCCGACGCATGTAGCCGTGCAACGGGATCAGGGGAACTGTTGTTGCTTGTTTGCTGCCTTGGTTAACGTGGTAGGCTGATATATATATATATATATATTGCGTATGATATTGTTTTTTACAGCACAATACAACAATGTTGGCAAGTTTCTCTAGAGTGGAATGTCGAGGTGACGAATCCACTCCAGATTAGTGCTGTAAAGACCAGGATATCCTAAAGGATATTTGGTCATCAGTTGGTGATATCTGTCGATCAAAAGATCTAGCCCGAGGGCGATAGGCTGATGTCCCGTGATTACGTAGTGGCTGTTGCGACGTTGGTACTGGAGTGCCCCAGTGAGAGCTTCAGGGGGGAGGGAGGCTGGTGTTTATATTAAGTAGATAGAAAGAAATATAAATACACCTTCTCAAATTGAAAGAATGTCGTTTTGCTACCAAAGTGTGTGTATGAAGATGTGTACTTGAATAGGCTTATGTAGTTTTCACTTGTTGGAAAATGAATCGATGATGTTTCCTTTGATTTGAATTGAGTTGAATAGGACGCTTTATTCCAATTTAATTTATTGGTTACAAAAGGGAACAAAGCAATGAAAGAAGTCTACTACATAAAAACTATTTGCTAACTAACTACATAATAACAATGTAAACAAAAATTAAAGTGATGATGATAAAATATTGAATATACATGCTAGAAAATGCCTCTATGAATTTAAGAAAATAATAATAATTACAAAATCAAAATATAATTTTAAACATCCTCCCCCCCTTTGATATTACAATATCAACATTTTGATAATGACAGGAGTAGACAGAAAAGAAAAATCAGCAAACCAAGATTCAAGTCTAGCTAGTAGGACAGTCAAGTGGAAGAGGACAAACTTTGGCCACAGCTCTTCTGAGGTCTCCATCCGCCGTCTTGACTGAAACCACGCGTACCAGCCCATCCTCTCCTGGATACACCTGATTGATCCGTCCCATTCTCCATTTGAGAGGAGGAAGGTTGTCCTCTTTTAACAAAACCAATGTTCCAATCTTGATGTTGTCCACTGGTTTCAACCATTTTGGTCTGTTCTGTAGTCTGGAAAAATACTCACATGACCATCTTTTCCAAAAGTCTGTCTTGATCTTGTTATGATTTACATTATGTATACTAGAGGTGACAACCACTCATGTCCGGTTGAAAGAATTTATTTCACCATCAAATAGTTCTCTTTTATACAGCGAGGAGTTTTACATATTGAAAGATCGCCATGGATTTGCATAGCGTTGAAAGATAAAATAATATTTACATGAAAATAGTTACAACATATCAAATAGACAAAATTCATAGTATATGATAATCCATCACATATCACAACACGTTTCCCCTTCCTCAAAACCCAAGCCTTTGTGGTTTCTTCAGCTCTCTACCGAACCTAGAGAACCGGGGCATTACAGATGAGTTCTCAGAGGGTACAGCCATCCCATCACTTGGTTGTTGTTGTATTGGAGTTGTAGATGGTCCTGCGACTGGCTCCTCTTCAGTAGTTCTCTGCCAACTGCTGGAGTCCGCCGCTACTGGAGACGATTCACCTGAGAACGAGGTCCCCAAGGAGGGCGATTCCCCTTTTCCGGATGGTCCATTTTTTGGTCTTAGAAATTGTTGATTTCTGAGGAATTCCCTTCCAGATGGTGTTTCGAATTTGAAACTTTGAGGCGAATTCCCGTGAGCTGTAATCTTCAATGGTGTCCATGCCTGTTTTGGAGACAGTTGGCACCAGGCCTCCTCTCCCACGCTGACTTTAGGGTAGATTTTACTGCTTCTGTCGTAATACCTTTTCATCGAATTTTGTCTTCTTTTCTTTGCATTCTCTATATGTCTTTGATTGGTTTTGCACGGGCCATATAGCGGGGTGATTCTTGGGATGAGGCAGCGGAGACTTCTAGACAAACATAGTTGTGCCGGGGACGGTAGGTCATTCTTTGGAGTATTTCTGTAGGTCAGCAGGGCCAGATATGCGTCGGATCCTTGATCTTTACATTTGTTCAATAAAGTCTTTATTGTTTGGATATTCCTTTCTGCCAGTCCATTGGATCTATGAAGGTGTGGACTTAAGAAAATTTGCCTTATGCCCCATTTTGTACAAAAGTCTGTCATTATCTCTGAGTGGAACGGGGGTCCATTGTCGGACATAATAGTTTCCGGGATTCCAAATCGTGCAAATGTCTCTCTTAATTTGTTTCTGACATTGGTCGCAGTAGGCGGGTTTAATGCATAAACCTCCGGGTAACCACTAAATCTGTCCACAATTAATAAATGAGGCTTTCTTTCAATATAAAATATGTCCATAGAGACTGTCTGCCAAGGCATTAAGAGTATCACCTAAAGTATACCAAATACTTAAGAAAATGAAAAATACAATATATACTGAATTTGAAAGATGCTATATTCAAAATAAAGTTTTTGTTAGACAATGCCAAAACTGTTTTCAATTTAACCCGAACCACAAACTGAAAGACTGTCAAAATGCTAAAGTATGTAAAAACTGTGGTATTCAGGGTAGTCACAGCTGCACCGGAGAAAAAAATTGTTATAATTGTTCTAAACACCCAAAATTCAGAAACCATTCAGTAAATCATAGATCTAATTCCAACGAATGCCCACTGTACAAGATACAACTGGACAGAGTCATACAGAGAACGCAATATGCGCCTATTACCGAGGAATCTGTTTTGTCAAATATATAATTTAATAATATATGTCTTACCAATGTAAACAACAATGAATGAAAACTTAAAATGTATTCAACAAAATGTTAGAAAGAGTATTAGGGCAATAAATGAATTACAAGGTTATATTGCAGATAACCCAACCGATATTCTCTTGATCCAAGAACCTTATGTTTTACACAACAAGATCATGTACGATATGGATTCACAGATATTGTGCTCGAATAGGATAGAAGAAAAATACACGGCAATTATTGTGTTAAATAAAAAGCTAAAATGCTCCATGGTAGAAAATTTCACTAATTATTTTTGTACAACAATGATTTTATCTACTTTTAAAGAAAACATAATTATCTCAAATATCTATATTCATCCTAATTCACTAAACAATTATCATCTGAATTTTATGAGCAGATTATTTGAAACCTATAAAAACCAACCAGTAGTACTCTGTGGCGACTTTAATTCTCGTCACCCATTATGGTTCGACAAAGTAACTAACTCTAATGGATTTAAATTAAAACCAATTATAGATGAAAACAATCTCTATATACATAATCTGAAAACGCCTACCTGTCGCGAAACTAGTATAATCGATCTTACTATTTCCAATAAGCAATCATTAAGCTTAATAAATAACTGGCAAACTTCAGAACTAACAAATATTTCGGACCATGTTGCTATAAAATTCGAAATAAAAAAAAAAACAAAAAACGAATACTCATTCAATAATCAAAAATCCACATGGAAATTCAAAGAAAAAGATGCTGATTGGTCTCGATTTTTGCATAATATATCTTTAACAGAAATAATAAGACTTAAAAGCAAATTGGAAAGAGTTAATTCAGATTTAGATATTGATATGATAGTAAATGGACTTACAAACCTTTTAACAGAAGCTGCCTTTAAATCTTTGGAAGTTATATCCTCCGACTCTAAATATTATTCTAGAAATAACTGGTGGAATAATGAATTGAAAAAAATGAAAGATCATTTTCACTACATAAGAAACTTATATTATCGCCATGGAGCAATCAGTTATAACACATTCAAGTTGACTAGGAATCGATACACTAATGCAATTGATAAAGCAAAGAAAATTAACTGGCGATATCTTATAGAAGAAAATTATACAAACAATCCATTTGGTAACGCATATAAATTTTTTAATAAATTAAGAACACCAGATAAACAAAGGGGAATACCCTTAATTGACAATGCCCCAGAACACCTAAAAGAACGATCAATGAGAAATTTGTTAAATGAGTTGGTACCAGATGATAATTTCGATACGGATGATTCTTACCATCAACTAATTAGAAATCACAAACTAAAAATGATTAACAAGAATAAGGTCTTTGTTGAGGGAGGGGAAATAGTGAACCTAATATCTAACATAGACATTAAAAAAGCTCCTGGGGTAGACAGTATAAGTAATAACATGATCAAAAATGCCCTTCCAAATATTTTACCATTATTATGCGATTTATTTAATAAATGCATTCACTTCGGATACTATCCAGATAGATGGAAAGAGGCAGCTCTCAGAATAATTTCAAAACCTCACAAAACGAATTTAGAATTAGTAAAGAGTTATCGAGCTATTTCATTAATTTCTAACTTATCAAAAATATTTGAAAAAATTTTGAAAAATAAAATATACGAATACTATGAAAATAATGATCTCCTTAGCCCCAAACAACATGGGTTCTTGAAGAATAAGTCAACAATTACCTGTTTGAAAGAAATCACAAAGATCATAATGGAACATAGACAGAAACAACTAGTTACGCTGATTGCAATTGATATACAAGGAGCATTTGATAATACATGGTGGCCAGCCTTGTTTAAAAAATTAGACGAAGACAATTTACCAGTTGAATTGATCAAAATTTTACGTTCTTTTTTGAAAAATAGAAAAACGATTTTCAAGTATAATAATATGAAAGTTTCAAAAATATTAACAAAGGGCTGTCCTCAGGGTGGACCATTGTCTCCGTTGTTATGGCTGATATATTTAAATGATCTGCTAATTAATTTGCAATCACCAAACTCTGAAATCATTTGCTATGCTGATGATGTAACAATTATATGTTGGGATAATGAGCTAACAAATCTAAAAAAGTCGATTGAGTTTAATTTGGAAAAGATAGATCAATGGTGTAATGATAATAAGCTAAATATCAATCTTGATAAAACTAGTATTTTACACTTGCACAATAAGGACAAAATATCAATTAATTTTAGAGACAATATTATTGTGCCCGTAGAAGAAATTAAAATTCTTGGAATTACGATTGCGAATCACAGAAGGAAAAACAAATTGAATTTTGGCCCTCACCTTAACATTATACTAAACAAAACTCAAAGATTAAAAAATCTTCTTTTTTCAATTTGTGGAAAATCTTGGGGTCTTAGCATCCAAAAAAGGCTTACTCTTTATAAATCTATAATAAGTCCAACGTTAACTTACGGAACAGAAATATGGTTTGAATTTATTAGCAAAAAATATATGTACAAACTGAACTCAATGCAATATCAAATTCTGCTATGGTGTACCCAAACATATAAAACAACCAGTTATAACTGTGTTCACACCTTAGCCAATATTCCTTTGATCACTGATTATATGGAATCTAGAATTTTAGGTTATGAGTTGAATAATTTATCAACAGAAGATAAACAATTTTATGATTTGTATATTCCAGGTATACTCAAAGATTTCATTATATCAAGGATTAATTTACTGAAAAAGAATACTAATCAAACATTTCAAAGTTTCTTTCCTTATGATATTCCGAAATATTTTCGACCAAACTATTATAATTCACAATTTATCACAGATCATGGAAATTTCAGGTTTTTTCTTAAGAAAATTCAGGCTGTGCAAGATTCGACATGTTTCTGCGGATTGGGGGAACAAACTTCAATACATCTCTTGCTGGAGTGCCCTGTCTTTCAAGAGTACAGAGTCAACAACGGTTTAATTGCTTTAGGCCATAGTGAATTAATTTCAAGTAAGGACACATATATAAAATTTAATTTCCTTTGTAAATATATTTTGGACTTCATTAAGAAAAATGGTCTTTGATGTAACGATCTCATGGAAATATTGGACATATTATATGGTTGTAAACAATATATAGGTGTATGCGTGTATATGTGTGTACATATGTATATGTTTTTTTTTTTTAATTTAATGATGTAACTGTAAATAAAATTCAAAAAATATCTCTATATGTAAATAACATTTTTGAATCTTTCTAAGTCGCTTTTTGTGTATCTTTCCATGTTGAATATTTTCTTTGTTATATATATTTGTATGTACATTTAGCGCAAGTGTCCCTAGGGGGACATAGCGTTTTGAATTGAAATAAAATAAATAAAGGATAATCCGGAATTGGAAATGATCTTAACGTCTCCCGTGTTTTAGATTTCTGGTATTTTTGACAAATGTCACAACTTTTAACTCTCTCAGCTATGTCCATGGACATTCCTGGCCAGAAAAGAGATTCACGTGCCAAACCCTGAATTGCTGATATCCCTTGATGAGATTTATGTAATAATTCGAGCATGTAGTTTCTTTGTGTTCCAGGAACCACTATTGCCGATCCGACACATAATAACTCATTCCATAGGTAAATACGGTGTCTAAAATCATAATAGGGTTTTACATCTTCATCTACATCTTTTTTGCTTATTGGCCACCCTTCAATAACGTAGTGGATTATTTTTAACAGCGTTGTATCTTCTCGGGTATCCTTCTGTAGAGTAATCAGTTTTTCGTCCGAGATATTGGCAGATATTAATTTGACCATTCTTCTGTCCTCGAGAAAGGGAGTTGGGAGTTCATCTATGGGATGAGTATCCCTGGATAGGGTATCTGCGAGAATTAAACATTTTCCAGGCCGATATTGCAATTTAAAATCAAAAGCAAAGAGTTTCATAACTATTCTCTGCAGTCGAGGCGATATATCAGTTAACGGTTTTTGGATAAGTGGTAATAAAGGCTGATGATCCGTCTGGATTATGAACGTGTGTCCTAATAATAAATATTCGAACTTTTTGCATCCATAATAAATGCTCAATAATTCTTTTTCAATCTGTGAGTACTGTTTCTGAGAATCGTTGAATGATGCGGATGCAAACGCCAGCGGTCGATTCTCTTGCAGCAGAGCAGCTCCCATAGCATCCTTGCTGGCATCACATTGTAGAACTAACGTCTTAGTTTTGTCGTAATGGCCCAACGAAGGAGCGTTTCGAACGCATTCCTTAATGTGATGGAATTCGATGTCTTGTCTAGGGCCCCAGTGCCAGACCACATTCTTTTTTAATATTCCTCTTATGTTGGACGTTGACGCGGCTAGATTCGGAATAAATTTTCCTAAATAGTTGTAAAGACCCATGACTCTCTGAAGCGACTTTTTATCTTCTGGCTTTTTGAGGTTGATCACTTTGTCGACCTTATTTGGCTCTGGATCAATTCCATTTTTTGAAATCATGTGGCCCAAAAAACTAACCTCCTTTTTGCATATTTGAGCTTTAGTCAAGTCGAATTTGATATTGTTTCTCCTTGCTATTTCTAGTATACCTTTCATTTTTTCATTATGTTCTTCAATGCTATCTGCGTATATTAGCAAGTCATCTACATATGTGACGTTCCGAAAACTGTTCTTAAAAATATTTGTCATCATTTCCACGAATATTTGCGCCGATATATTCAAACCAAATGGTAATCGGTTATATCTGAACTTTCCGAATGGTGTAGCCATCACCAACAGATCTCTGCATTCGTTGGCAACCGGAACATGCCAATAGGCCGATTTTACATCTAACACGGTATAAAAATCAGCCTTGGGAATCTGATGTAATAATTCAGATGGAGCCGGAGTCTGGAAGTGTCTTCTCACCAGGGACTGATTCAATTTGCGTGGATCCAAACATATTCTAATTTGGCCCGATTTTTTCTTCACTACGACCATAGGGTGAGACCACTCTGTTTCATGATAAATCTTCGTAATTATTCCTTGTTTTACCATCTTTTCCAATTCAGACTGAACTTCATTTCCTAGGCTTGCCGGGATGCGTCTTGGAAGGGCACGTACAGGCGGATACTCAGGTTTTGTATACATTTTACATTCAGAGTTTATCACTCCAACTCCTTGAAACACCTCATGAAATTGTTCGAGTATTTTTTTCGTTTGATCATGTAAAATCTTTTCATGCGAGTTTATTTGATTGATTCGTTTCAAAATCTCAAGCTTCTCGCAAGTGTCGCCTGTGATGAGTGTCTGCGCATCGACATCAGCAATAATAAATTCACACAAGCTTTTCTTTTCACCATATTGGCATAACACTTCACATTTCCCCACGATAGGTAATTCCGAATGTCCATATGCATATGCCTTTAACGACGTGGGCTTGATTATTGGCTTTGCTGGCCACAAGCTTATCACTTTCTGAGGAAGCACATTAATCTGCGCACCAGTATCCAAATGTACAGACGTCTTGTTGCCATTTATACTTATCACAGCGGACCATTTGTCCGACCGAACGGTCTTAACAAGAACCTTATTTACATTGATACCTCCTTCGAAGGATTCGTCGCCTTCATTTTCCGCTATAAGGTTTCTTATGCGTCTGGTCCTACAAACTGCTGCGAAATGGTTTAATTACCCGCATGCGTTACATGTCTTTCTGTATGCTGGGCAATTACCATATGTGTGTTGCTGTCCACACCACTTGCATTCATTTCTAGTGTTTGCAATACTGGGTCCTGCTTTAGCTTTTTCTACTCGACTTCTATTTTTCTCCCAGGTATTTTTGTTAATCTTTTCAATCATGGCCTGTTTTTCTTCCCATGACGCTATTTGTACGCAAACAGATTCGGCAATCGTGGCTACAGAAATTGCTTTTGGTAGGGTCAACTGAGGATCTTCCAACAACTTCTTTTTTACTTCCTGATCTATCATTCCAATTATGAAACGATCCCTGATGAGAGATTCAGCCAATTCCTCGAATTCACATTCCTGGGCGAGTTGTTTTAATTCCGTAACGAATTCAGTTATACCTTGCCCTTTCTTTTGTACGCTTGTGAAAAAATTGTTTCTAATTTGTATTATATTTTTAAAGGGTTTGAAATGTTTTGACAACATGTCGAGCATCTCTTTAATACTTGGGTAAGCTTCATTTTCTGTTACTCTGAATGTTTTATATATCGCACCGTTTTTTCACCAAGAATATGTTTCAAAATGGCTCGTTGACGTACCAATGGCATGCTCTCCAAGTCTGCAGCTATAGAAAAGATTTCAAATGCTTCACGCCAAGTTTCCCATTTCTTCTCACCATTATATGGCACAAATTCGGCAGGTGGCTTTATATTTTCCATGTTTTTTAATTCTGCTCTTTTCTTTTAGAGACCTAGACAAATCTTAAAAACAAAATATCGGCTGTCGGCTGCGCCATGTTATGATTTACATTATGTATACTAGAGGTGACAACCACTCATGTCCGGTTGAAAGAATTTATTTCACCATCAAATAGTTCTCTTTTATACAGCGAGGAGTTTTACATATTGAAAGATCGCCATGGATTTGCATAGCGTTGAAAGATAAAATAATATTTACATGAAAATAGTTACAACATATCAAATAGACAAAATTCATAGTATATGATAATCCATCACATATCACAACAGATCTGTTCAACCAATTGCCATCTTCCTTTAAGACTGGAACCGCCTTCTCTAACTATGGATGGGACTGCAGTCAATGGCATTCCAATGAGGAAATGTCCTGCCGTCAACGCATTCAAGTCCTCAGGATCATCAGTTAGAGGGCATAATGGTCTTGAATTTAGACATGCCTCTATTTGGGTTAGCACAGTTGTTAATTCTTCAAATGTTAATTTAGTTTTACCCACGATTCTACGTATATGATACTTTACAGATTTTATTCCTGCCTCCCATAGTCCTCCGAAATGAGGTGAGGATGGAGGTATAAAGTTCCATTTGATCTATTCTGAAGAAGCAAAGTCATGAATGTTTGAATTGAATAACTTTCTTAAGTCTTTGTAAGCTCCGACAAAATTAGTTGCATTATCAGTGTTTATTTCTGCCGGTCGACCTCTACGGACAATAAATCTCCGAAGAGCAGCCAGGAAGGCTTCTGTTGTTAAGTTGGAAACGAGTTCTATGTGTATGGCTTTAGAGAACATGCAGTTAAATAATGCAATATATGCCTTATCACATCTTGCGTTTCTCAAATTCGATGTTTTCACAATCACTGGTCCAGCAAAATCAATTCCTGTTTTAGTGAATGGTCTTGTCCAATTGGTCCGTGATGTCGGCAAATTGCCCACCAGTTGTTGTACAGCCTTTGTTCTAAATCTAGCGCATTTGATGCATTTAAACAGAATTTGTTTTACTAGACATCGTCCAGATGGTATCCAATATTTTTCTCTGATGGCGGATAGAGTTAATTGTACACCCGCATGTAATAGTCTCTCATGATAATGTCTTATTACTAATTGAGTAATATAATGTGCCTTAGGTAAAATAATTGGATGTTTTTGATCAAAACTCAAAAGGGCATTATTTAATCTTCCACCCACTCTGAGTAATCCACCTTTATCAAGAAAAGGATTCAATTTTATTAAATGACTTTTCCCACTTAAAGGTTGAAAGGCCTCTAATTGTTTCAAATCAATGTAGTAATCCTCTTGTTGAGCACATCGAATAATTCTGTTGAAAGAGGTCTCAATTTCTTCAATTGATAATGCTCCGGATTTTTCCCTTTTGAGAAGTTTCGACAATTATAGAAGAAACGAAAAATCCATCCTGTTATCCTTTTTAATTTGTTCAATGATGAATATCTTGTTATGAATGGATAAGATATGTTCTTTTTGACAAATAAGTTGGTCTTAATTCTTTGTTCACTTAAGCATTTCTCATTTATCACTGGTATAGCATCGTTATAGGGTTGTGATGTTGTTTTCAACCATGGTGGACCGTGCCACCATAACTCATGATCGAGCAGTTGATCCAATGATGTTCCCCTGGATGCAAGATCAGCAGGATTGTCTTCTCCTTTGACGTGCATCCAACGACATGGTAATAGCTCTTGTATATCCTTTACCCGATTAGAAACATAGGGTTTCCATCTGCTATGCTCTGAAGCCAACCAACTCAGCACTATGGTGGAATCTGACCACAATGTAACCTTGTTTACATTCAACGACATAGCCGTACACACGAGTCTAGTCAGCTGAGCTAGCAATAGCGATGCACACAATTCAATGCGTGGAGTCGTTGTGGGTTTTAAAGTAGCTACTCGGGTTTTCGCTGCCAATAGATATACCTCATGTATTGAAGAATTATGTATTATCTTGATATAAACCATTGCAGCATATGCCCTTTGTGAGGCATCAGCAAATCCATGTATCTCATAAATTGCAGGCTCAAACAGTCCTATCCATCGAGGAATCTGTACCTGGTGTAATGATGCTAGATCATTTTGTAATGCCTTCCACGATTCTTGTAATCTAACTGGAATGGGCTCATCCCATGTTAGTTTTGCAGCCCATAATGTCTGAATCATCAACTTGATTTTAAGCATCACTGGTGCAAACCAGCAATTGGGATAAGATATTTCGCTTAGTTGGGGTATTCTTGATTATTTCTAATTTCCTCAATCCTATTTCATCATTCCTCGGGTTCCAATTTATGCCTAATAAATTTATTCCCAATGTATTCTCCCTGTCAACATTAGCATAGAAGGTTGATTTGTCTGTTTCTTGAAGTGTGTCCAATATGGTAGGTTTATTGGAAGCCCATTGTCGTAATTTGAAACCGCCTGCTTGGAGCAATTGGTCTAATTCTCTTATAAGTTTGCGCCCATTTTCTACAGTTTCACAACCAGTCAACAAGTCATCCACATAAAAATCTGATTTAAGAATGGCTTCTGCCGTTGGAAACCTAATTTGTTCATCATGAGCCAGTTGTTTCAATACCCTGATGGCCAAGAATGGTGCACAAGATGTTCCGTATGTCAAGGTTTTAAGTTCATACTCTTTTAAACCCTGACCTGATTCATCTCTCCAAATGATTCGTTGATACGGAGTATCTTCTGGATGAACTAAAATCCGCCTGTACATTTTGGTGATATCTGCAGATATAGCGATAGGGTGAGATCGGAATCTTAACAACAAAGGGAAAATGTCCTTTTGAAGTTTGGGTCCTGTATGTAAAATATCATTTAAAGAATAACCGGTTGTTGTTTTTGAAGAAGCATTGAATACAACTCGCAATTTTGTGGTAGAGCTTTTTTCTTTGATTATAGGATGATGAGGAAGGTAAAATGCCTTATGATCATTTCCATTTCCCTTCACCTCATTCATGTGGCCTAAAACCAGGTATTCTTGCATGAAATCCTTGTAGGTCTGATATACCTGGGGCTGTTGTTTCAAGATTTGCTCCATTCTCAAAAAACAGTTAATAGCTTGAGGTTTTGATTCTCCAAGTAAACTGGGGTCCTTAAAGGGCAATCTTACTATGTATCTACCAGTTGTTTCTCTTTCATGAGTTGTCTTAAAATGAATTTCATTGAAATCATCTTCTAATGGATCAGGTTTGGTTTTGAGTTCTTCTTCCCATAAGGAAAATATTGGTTCCCAATTATTGAGCGTACAATTGAATGTGTGCAGTTTTTGATAGTTCTTGGATTTCTTTTGAAAGGTTTTAATTTCTCCAAAGAGCAACCATCCCAATAGTGTTTTGATTGCCTTTGGTTGACCTTCATGCCCATACTTGATTGCTCCCTTGAATAGAGAAAATGCAATATCTGCACCTAGCAATATGTCAATTGGTGCGGTATACTGATATTGTGGATCGGCTAGTTGCAGGCCTTGTAAATGATCAAATTGATGTTCTTCAAATTTTAAATATGGCATATAACTTGTCACCTTATCCACAAAAAGAGCATTAGTTCTAAAAATTCTGGACGTGTTGAAATGGGATGTAAAATTGAGATTTATTACTCCATTGGGTCTGTCCAAAATCTGTCCTCCTATTCCGGCTAATTCTACTCTTGTCCTAGAAGGTTCCAAACTCAGTTTATTCAAACAATCCCGAGTTATTAGTGTGGCTTGACTGGCTGTATCTATTAAAGCTCTACAAGGCTGATATTTACCTTGATGGTTCATCACCATAATTGTTGCTGTAGACAGTAATACGAACGAGTCCTCTTGGTTAGACATCAAACAGGTGGTGTTATGAATGGAGGTCACGCCCAAAGCATCATTGCTTTCCTTTACTCTTGACTCAGTTTGGTTTTTATCTGGTTCTTCAATTGCAGGAATTCCTACTGTATGTTCTTTAAACCGATGAACGTTGGCATCAATGTGAATCAATGTGTTATGTTTTCCTTGACACTTTCTACACTTGAATTCTGATCTACATTGATTTACCGAATGATTGTTTCTTAAACAATTGAAACATAACTTAAGTTGCTTAACCTTTTTCCTTCTCTCTATTGGCTCCATGTCTAAAAAGGTTGGGCATAGATAGATTCCATGCTCCTGTTGACATAGAAAACAATTGGCCTTTGTTAGATTGTGTACTTGCAATTTCATGGAGCGTTTGATTAGGGGCAATCCCCTTTCAGTTTCACTTGTATTAAGTGCCTTTGCATAGTTTTCTATAAATTTCAATAATTCTGAACAAGTAGGTATGTGATTATTGTCAACAGTCATGTTCCAGCTGCGCTTTGTTGTTTTGTCTAGTTTATCACTCAGGATTTTCCCAATTATGATATTACTAAGTTCATCTAGTTTGTAACCAAGTGTTTCTAAAGATCTAATGATCTCATATGAATTGTCTACCAAAAATAGAAGTTGTGTGGATGATTCTATTGTTAGCTTAGGTAGATCTATTATTCTTTGTATTAGGTTAAATATCAAATCCCTTTTATTGTCGTATCTTTTTTCCAATAAATCCCAAGCCAAAACAAAATTATTTTCTGTTATTGGTATATGATTAACAAGTATTAAAGCCTTTCCTTTCAGACAAGTCTTCAAATACTGTAATGATAATCGATGATGTTTCCTTTGATTTGAATTGAGTTGAATAGGACGCTTTATTCCAATTTAATTTATTGGTTACAAAAGGGAACAAAGCAATGAAAGAAGTCTACTACATAAAAACTATTTGCTAACTAACTACATAATAACAATGTAAACAAAAATTAAAGTGATGATGATAAAATATTGAATATACATGCTAGAAAATGCCTCTATGAATTTAAGAAAATAATAATAATTACAAAATCAAAATATAATTTTAAACAGTGTGAAAGCCCAAGACGTAAACGAAGACCAGCTGAATTGACAAAATCGAACAGATAATGTCAAGTGACTGTCCACTAGGTCAACATCACCAACAGAGTTTATTGACAAATTTTGTTTTTAAAACTTTACATTTTCCTATTTATTTTTTGTTGCATAGTTAACATTGAATGTGATTTATCTTTCACAATAAATAAAATCCTCATCCAAAATGAGTACATATTATGCAGGGCATAGGTGTACTTTCTTTTTATACCGAAAAATAAAATAAAGTATTGAATACCACAAACTCTTAATTTTAACTCGTGTCATATGGGAGATTTATTGTATATAGTTTGTGTTCTCCTGTAAAAAGAGGCTTCCATGCCCGAAACCTAGAGATACATGATTTTTTTTAAAGAAATGTATCCCTTTAATGTGAAAAAATAGTACAAATGTGAAACTGTACTGGGGTCACAGGTGGATAAATTTTTAAAAAGGCATCTCCTTATCGTGCAACTGAAAGTCGCTGATGGCTTGCCCCATCTGTCAGAATAAATATAAACTCCTCTGTTGATTTTTGAAATAAAATATTTTAAATATAATTTTATATTTTTTAATAATTATAAAAATCAAAATAATAGTTTATTGTTTTGTGTGTGTGAAAATAGAGCAATCCATAAATAAATCTTTAAATAAAAAGACATATATTGGATCAGAATATCATTTATTTTATCAATATTTCAGTTGGCTGAACGCCAACCCGTAGATTCTCATTTATGAATTCATGGAACGCTTCACGATTTTGCGTGTCATCTTTGAGAAGGGGCCATGCTAATCTTCTCTGTATCGTTCCAATTTTAGTATATGTACCGCCGAACAAGTGTGTTTATGAATTCATGTAGCTGTCCGATGTTACCAAATTTTCTTTCCCTATAATCCCGAAAAATTGGACATTCCAGAAGTATATGTTTCGAGTCTTGAATTTCTCCTCCGCAGAAACATCCCCTCACCACGCCGATAGTTGCCAAAATTTCCCAAAATTTCCATGATCAGTGATAAATTGGACGTTATATAAAACTGGACGGAAAAATCTTGTAATTCCAAACACAAAAAAAGCATCCAAATATATCATTTCAAGGACAAATATTAATATGTTATAATACCTTGATAAAGGTTGGCGTTCAGCCAACTGAAATATTGGTAAAATAAATGATATTTTAATCCAATATATGCCTTTTTATTTACATAATAGTTTATATTTATTACGACAGATGGCGTAAGCCAACAGTAACTTTCATTTGTACGATAAGGAGATGCCTTTTTCTTAATTTATCCCTTGAAGCCTAATGTTTTCAAAGCCTTACAGATATATCTACACTCTCCACCTGTACAAATACAGGGAACAGGTAAATAGTAAGATTGTTAGAGAGTGTATTTCAATTAAGAAGGTTCAGAAGATGAGTTTCTTTAATTGTAAAAACGCTACAAGCTTTCGGGCAAAAGCCCTTCGACAGGCAAAATATAACTATACTAAGAAAGATATCGATGGTTGTAGTGAATATATACACGTAATTAATTTACATAAATATAAAAATATAAAAAAAAGGCATGCAAATGAACAATTTAACTATTTGTAAAAGTGAAAAAGTACGAAATAAAATAAAAATCCTAGAGGGTAATTCAAGAAATGCAGAAACATTAGTGTTTATAACGTTTTTACAATTAAAGAAACTCATCTTCTGAACCTTCTTAATTGATATACCTTACTAGAAGAGTGTATTTGTTTAATAGGATCTTGTGATGGTTTTCTTTGTGTGGAACGGATCTCGTTAAAAAGATACAAATATTCGTATACTCTACTGATCGAGATGAAACATACTTAATTCCAAAAGTATACGCTCGCATATAAAACTGACTCGGTGTAAGAGATACCTTCTAGTAGGTCAAAAGAACGCAAGGAATATGTCATTTTAATAGCAATATCCATTTGTCTGCATACATATTGTCAAGTAGCTCTGCAACTCCGGTCACAAGAAGCTCCATGGGACACCTGTCAATCATCACTGGACTCCGGGGGGACGACCACAGGTGTGAGGGGTTCTCGGAATCTTATCGACAAATAAGGAAAACGAGACGCCTCGGTGGCTGAACACTCTTGTTATTTTATCTTGGGATAAGTTGTTATATGATTTGACTCTCTCTCCCTATAAATACCTCTTGTAAATAATTTTATTTGAGAACTGAAAGGTAAATACCTTTTATAATAAATTAATTATCCCCAAATTTG
Source organism: Cordylochernes scorpioides (assembly GCA_030710605.1). NCBI lineage: Eukaryota > Metazoa > Arthropoda > Arachnida > Pseudoscorpiones > Chernetidae > Cordylochernes > Cordylochernes scorpioides. The sequence continues at coordinate 183,576,564 of CP092864.1, forward strand.
CCCTTGCTTTATTTATCTCCGCGACAATATGATTATAATCTACTAATAGAATTCCATTGATTGATAATTCGACAATTCCCTACTTCCCTTACTGCAATGATCAAATATTGGAAATGGGCTTGGCTCTTCAGTGGTGAACCCTTCCAGTGGCTTATTATATTTTTTTTTTATTGCAGTATAAGGATAATTGTGTGTGTGTTCATAAAGAAACATATAAACATGTGAATAATATAGAGTTTTAAATATGGATTATTTTATTATTGTTTAGTAACGGGAGGGGGGTTAGAACATTATTATTTCATTCATAAAATAGCTTACTACTCTTGAACAGTACGTGTTCCTGTCTCACATAGTATAATGTGATAGTTGGCGGAGACTGTAGTAAGTACGCAGCCGGTGTAGAAGAAGTTTGACTTTGGCGCATACAAAGTGGACGATTCCTGTTTGACTACCTGTACTTATTGGTGGAGTTGAATTTATGCGAGAATTGGAAATCCATGGTAGCTATTTATCATTATTTATAAAACAATGCTACAAATTGTGGTTTCAACCCTGAACCAGGTTGTCGACTGTCATTGGGCATCCATATTGAGACAATTTCCTTACACTAATATTGGATTGTGGGTTGGCCTAGTGGTTAAAACCGAAATCTATCAGATGTAGAGATCTGAGTATTTATACTATCTGCTTGAGCTATACAATCTATCCAAGCTCCATCCGAAAAGGACTTCTCCCTGCCAAGACATGACTGATTTAGACTGAATCGCTACAGAACAGGCTGGGGAAGATGCCAATTGAAGCTAAAGGAGTTTCAGAGATAACTGTGAGTGACATCAGTCCTCTATAATCGACAACTATACACACTCTCTCTCTCTCTTTACAAACTTTAAAGTGTGTGTTATTATATTCTACTGCCCTCTGTCTGGACGGAACCACCTATTATCCATTGCTATGGTAGATTATTTTTGTAATTATTTACTAATCTACCAAAGAGAGGCATGAAATTGTAGTATTTGCGCCTATTACAGACGAAACAAACAAAAACACACAACAAACAAATTAAAACTTAGAATTATAATAAATATTTACTTGTTTACATGTATAGATGGGAATTTTGCTGGAAGGATATTTATCTAAAAAGACAAAGGTCGCTTCTCTCGTCATTACATGTATTAATCTACAGAGTTCATAAAATGTACATAGACAAAGTGGCTGATGTAAGAGAGTTAAATCATTTAGATCAGGGAACAATCGATGTCTCACTTCTGTAAAGTTTGGACGGTCGTAAATAAGGTGAAGAGCAGTTTGTTCAGTTTCTCCGTTGGAACAATTTGGTGTTTGATATGGTAAATAGAGATGATAATATTATCTTCTAGGTTTATATATATCAGGAAATGTCGTAAAATAATAAATAAATAACTAGAGGTTGAATTTAATCAAGAACAAATCATGTGTATGAGTGAAAATAAATAATTTTTATTTTTTTTATTTTAAAAAAAGTTTATCCCCCAATATATTCGAACATAGGGTGCTTTAGCTAGATGATATAAAGTCGCGCTATCTTTATTTCAAATTATAAATTATTGGCACACATATGTTTTATTCATAAAATAAACAATTTCCTACTGCCCTAATGCAATGATAGGATATAGGAAAGGCCTGGCTCATCCGTGGTGAACCCTCCCGGCTGGTTCGCTTTCCCAATATTTTATCATTGCAATGTAAGGACAGTATAAAATTGTTTATTTCATGAAAGAAACATAAATATATACTAGTAAATAGTTTGAAATATGGTTATTTTATTATTGTTTAGCAACGTTTTTGAACATTATTTTTTCATTCATAAAAGAGCTCAGTCTTTTTTTAATTGGTCAGTAAATGTCATTGAAATTATAAATAATAGGAAAAGTATTGAAATTTTACAATTAATTGAAATCTAAATATATAAAATTTGCACCATTAGAATATTATTATTATTTCAAACCTTCATCGTGGTTGAAAATACTCATTTTAAATCAATATTTAATCTAAATAAAATCTCTGTCAAAATGTGTATTGATCTATCATTATTTAATATGATATACACCCCCTATAATACAATTCTTCCCATTATATATATTTAATGAAAGAAAATAAAAGGGAGATGCATAAAATTTAGAATATTTCGTATTCCATTTGAATTTTATATACTGGGGCGCTTATGGCTATATGGATAAAGTTGAGAAAGTGTAAAAAATAAAGTTTTAAATCATTTGTTTACAGGTTCAATGGTATTAACGAAGATATAAAACTGTCGTTGTTGTTGCTTATTCTTCATGTCGTTTAAACGATCTCCATTAGGATTCATTGTCTCAGCTTTCTATTATAGTCCTGGGGTTTTCCCATAGGTCTAAAGAAGGAAAGAGGGGTGCTGTTGGTCTGAAAACCTGGAAGTACCACTCAGTGTGACTTTGCATCTTTTGGTCTTCTGACATGGAGCCGCTCCTATGGAGAACAGACAATTGATACATTAGCCGGGTACAGGGTGGCCCTACCAGGAGTTAAACTCCCGACGTCCTGTGTTATCTGTTTACACCCTCCCACTACTTTGAGGCTGTAGGATAGGATTTTGGGAGGGAGATATCAAACTAAAAAGATAGACGGTATTTGTTAATTGAGAAGGCGGCCACATTTCGAAATTTTAATAAAAACAGTTCAAAGGTTTATCAATTAATCTATTGTTTAACACAAATGAAGGAATACGCAATTGATTTAACAACCTCCAACATTGATCATAAAAAGAATCAATTTTCAAATATTTTTCGGTGTCTTATCTACTCACGTCTCTACAATCGCTTTCTACAAATGTTCCTATTCTCTTTGTACAAACGTGTTTTTTGAGAATACGTATGCCCGCTTTTGATAACTTCTTTAAGAATTAGTATTACTCTCTCTTTTACTCTCTAAACAGATTGCTAAAAAATTCTGGAGATCTTCTACCTTCTTCTATAGATGTCATCACAGCTACTTCTACAATCTTTGTGCGAATGTTTCAAATTTTCTGCAAACAGATTCTAATTTTCAAAAATATTGTTATATTTTCTACCTATATAGATTTTTTAAATTCTTTGTACACGTGCTTCTACAGTTTTTATCCATTCATAAAACATAATGAGCAATGAATTTTTATGAAATAGGGTTCTAAATTTAACACATAATATAAAGGATTTTTTTTTCGATTGAGATCAGTTATTTCACACAATGTTGTGGCACACAAACAACCTCTATACTCGTCATATTCTATCATACTACATGTTCTCAACATGTGGTGCATTTACAGTAAAAGCAGTTGCCTACCTCTACCCACCATGATTATCATGGCCAGGTGTACTAGGGATAAGAACTACATGTTCTATTTTAATGTATTGTTTTTCAATCATAAATTCACATCATTTCATTCTAATTTATAAACTAGTGTTCTGTAACTATTAAAAGTCTTATAGATAAGCAGACACAGTCATATAATCAAATGGTTGACCAATCCTGAGAAAAACACAATAGTAACAAAACACAAGGAAAACACAAAGGAAACCGCTAAAATTAGAAAAGTGTGTGTTGAAGCGAGTAAGTGTTGTATTATCCTTACAACACGCGGTGTATTCGCCACGACAAATCGAAGGTCGCTGCGACGAGCGGCGCATTTCAAAAGCGGTAGCAGAGTATACAGTGGCCGCTCAAGGACAGCAACTGTCCAGTGTCTCTTTGCCGGTCCCAACATGCGGACCCTGCAGCTCGTGCTCCTCCTCCTGGTGGCCGTAGCCTCGGCTCAGAAGCTGAACCTGCTACCTCCCCTGGACCCCTTAGACGAAGTGGCCAATTTGACTGTGGAAGAGAAATGGACGCGGATGGAGAAGCGACTGCGGGGAACTGCCGGCGGACTCCTGAAGATCCTCACTCCTGAGATCCTGAAGTTGATGAAAGACATCGAGCTGTCGACGGACTGCACGGCTTCTCTGCTTCGTTGGATGAGAGGCATCAGGAAGCTGGACTTTTGGGCCATCAGCAGTGAGTACTTCCACATCCTATCTCAAGCGTGCTCTCTATATATCTATATTCTTAGAGTCTGGTATCTCCCATAGTACTTTCGACCTTTTTTCATTAAATTCACTCTAATGAACATATCTTAAGGAATTGGAACGTCTTTTTTTTTTGTCGCCGGTCGTCTGTTTTTTTAAGGAGGCAAAGGAAATGTTTTCCCACTTGGCTATCTCTCTCGGGTGTCTTCAAAAACGTTACAATTCTTTTTATAATCTTGACTATTGACCTCTAGATAAGTGATCCGGTTTCTGCCTGAGTTTTACCAATCAATATTGTTTTAACAAAATGTATTATATATATGTAAATGTATTAATATTATTATTAATAGTGATATCAATAGAAAGATAAAGAAGTAGTATTGAAGAAAGCAATTTATTATTTATTTTTTAGATATCAGAGAATATGTAAATAAGTCGGATAATTTGCATATCCCGAGGTTGAAACTATGGCATTGGCTCTCCTTTCAGACCTATCTCTATATCGGGGAATCCGATTAGGTCCAGTATATAGGGGAAACGTCTACAGAGCAAACACCAATATTTCTTTCTACTTTGGTTATATAGAGCCGTTCCAACTAATTATAATTTTATATAAATACAGAAACCTGTTTATTTATTAAATAAGAAACACTTCGGTCAGAGAGAGTAAAGGTTTTATTTTCTCAACGTTTCGACAGAAATATTTTTTACTCGTCAGGAAAAATAAAAATTAAGCATTTAGCAAGGCGTTAAAAATAATACTAATGTATTATTTTTAACGCTTTGCCAAATGCCTTATTTTTATTTTTCCTTACGAGTAAAAAATATTTCTGTCGAAACGTTGAGAAAACCTTTACTGGCCGAAGTGTCTTTATTTAAGAAATATGAATGCTGGCCAGGCAAACCTATATCTTCAGGATATACCATTTTTATTTTAAAATAATTATTTTTTAAAAAGGTTTGTGAAATAATGAGATAAATGCATCCTAAAAATTAAAGACTCTTAATAAACATTTTTTCTATACTAAGTCTTTATATATAAATCAAAATCATACAAGAAAATAAAACCTAATCCAAATAAATTATAAGTGTGTGACGTTTCGGCAACAACATTGTCACCATCATCAGACAAAAGAATAAATGATGGTGACAATACTGTTACCGAAACGCCACACACTAATAAATTTTTTGGATTAGGTCTTATTTTCTTGTGTTATAATCTATAGTCCAAATTATGCTTTATTGTTAAATCAATAGATTTCAATCTCCTGGATATTAATTAAATAAATGTTAAAGGTTTCTGGAGATGTGTTTCTTTATTAAATGTAATCTATTATTAATATATTTTTTCCAACATCAAGCAATATGCAAATATATCCTAATATTTAAATGTATATATGAATCGGTTAGCATCTTAACGGCGTTTATATGTTTCTATGTACTCCAGTAGAAGGACAGAGATGTCTGAAAGCTCAAGATTACGTTCAATAAAGATAAAATAAACTTAACAACAGAAAACTGTGGTATTTGTTTGATTAGGACTTTTTTGTATTTTATGGTAACATTTATAATTGGAATATCGTATACCTTAACTTACATCTAGACGACGGTGAACTGCCTCAATTAATAGGAAATCCCACGTCAGGTTTGTCTCGACACCAGTTTGACTAGTTGCGTATTTATCTAGTGCAGGTATTTTAAAATATATTTTTGATTCAATTCTATACATAATCACATCAGATACAATATATCAAAATTACGCAATTATTTTTTGGTTCAAAAAATAAAAATGTGTGACTTTGTAGACAGAAGGTGCCTGGTTATCAAAACACTAAAACTCATCTACTATCCGAATTTATTTAATATCTTGACCCGTCAGTGAATACAATATTGCTCTATTGTTACTTTGTCCACACACAGTTGACATGTCTCTGACACTACGTTAAACTATGTATATTGATTAACACCTGGTGACGTAAGATTTACGATTATGGCAGGGCTGTCGAGTGTAATCATCAATATATAAAGAACTAAACTGATATTATTCACTTCACTAAACGGCTTCGCCTTGCATTTTAAAAACACAACTGTTTGGCATAGAGGCTACACTTACGCAAACTTCTTCTCACAGTAGTCACTGATGCTGGCCTTCGTGTTGTAGCCATGAGAAAAATGTAATGGCTGCTCCCCTTTGCCAATAATCTCCGATAGCGATCTTGAGCAAGGTTGTAAATGTCGGATGGCCTGATAAAAGCCTTCTACAGATAGTTTTACTCTCGGGAAATTGTTGTCTTGATGCTACAGATTGTTTTACTCTCGGGAAATTTTTGTCTTGATGCTACAGACTGTTTTACTCTCTGGAAATTGTTGTCTTGATGCTACAGATTGTTTTACTCTCGGAAATTGTTGACTTGATGCTACAGATTGTTTTACTCTCGGGAAATTGTTGTCTTGATGCTACAGATTGTTTTACTCTCGGGAAATTTTTGTCTTGATGCTACAGATTGTTTCAATCTCGGGAAATTGTTGTCTTGATGCTACAGATTGTTTTACTCTCGGGAAATTGTTGTCTTGATGCTACAGATTGTTTTACTCTCGGGAAATTGTTGTCTTGATGCTACAGATTGTTTTACTCTCGGGAAATTGTTGTCTTGATGCTACAGATTGTTTTACTCTCGGGAAATTGTTGTCTTGATGCTACAGATTGTTTTACTCTCGGGAAATTGTTGTCTTGATGCTAAAGATTGTCTTACTCTCGGGAAATTGTTGTCTTGATGTTACAGATTGTTTTACTCTGGGGAAATTGTTGATTTATGCTACAGAATGTTTCACTCTCGGGAAATTGTTGTCTTGATGCTACAGATTGTTTTACTCTCGGGAAATTGTTGTCTTGATGCTACAGATTGTTTTACTCTCGGGAAATTGTTGTCTTGATGCTACAGATTGTTTCAATCTCGGGAAATTGTTGTCTTGATGCTACAGATTGTTTTACTCTCGGGAAATTGTTGTCTTGATGCTACAGCTTGTTTTACTCTCGGGAAATTGTTGTCTTGATGCTACAGATTGTTTTACTCTCGGGAAATTGTTGTCTTGATGCTACAGATTGTTTCAATCTCGGGAAATTGTTGTCTTGATGCTACAGATTGTTTTACTCTGGGAAAATTGTTGTCTTGATGCTACAGATTGTTTTACTCTCGGGAAATTGTTGTCTTGATGCTACAGATTGTTTTACTCTCGGGAAATTGTTGACTTGATGCTACAGATTGTTTTACTCTCGGGAAATTGTTGTCTTGATGCTACAGATTGTTTTACTCTCGGGAAATTTTTGTCTTGATGCTACAGATTGTTTCAATCTCGGGAAATTGTTGTCTTGATGCTACAGATTGTTTTACTCTCGGGAAATTGTTGTCTTGATGCTACAGATTGTTTTACTCTCGGGAAATTGTTGTCTTGATGCTACAGATTGTTTTACTCTCGGGAAATTGTTGTCTTGATGCTACAGATTGTTTTACTCTCGGGAAATTGTTGTCTTGATGCTACAGATTGTTTTACTCTCGGGAAATTGTTGTCTTGATGCTAAAGATTGTCTTACTCTCGGGAAATTGTTGTCTTGATGTTACAGATTGTTTTACTCTGGGGAAATTGTTGATTTATGCTACAGAATGTTTCACTCTCGGGAAATTGTTGTCTTGATGCTACAGATTGTTTTACTCTCGGGAAATTGTTGTCTTGATGCTACAGATTGTTTTACTCTCGGGAAATTGTTGTCTTGATGCTACAGATTGTTTCAATCTCGGGAAATTGTTGTCTTGATGCTACAGATTGTTTTACTCTCGGGAAATTGTTGTCTTGATGCTACAGCTTGTTTTACTCTCGGGAAATTGTTGTCTTGATGCTACAGATTGTTTTACTCTCGGGAAATTGTTGTCTTGATGCTACAGATTGTTTTACTCTCGGGAAATTGTTGTCTTGTTGCTACAGATTGTTTTACTCTCGGGAAATTGTTGTCTTGATGCTACAGATTGTTTCAATCTCGGGAAATTGTTGTCTTGATGCTACAGATTGTTTTACTCTCGGGAAATTGTTGTCTTGATGCTACAGATTGTTTTACTCTCGGGAAATTGTTGTCTTGATGCTACAGATTGTTTTACTCTCGGGAAATTGTTGTCTTGATGCTACAGATTGTTTTACTCTCGGGAAATTGTTGTCTTGATGCTACAGAATGATTTGGATAAAAGAATGTGGCTAACTCCCAGTGATGGTCGAGCCAGCCTCCCGTGTCTTTTCCAACTGATGTCCAACGTTCAAAATCACCTAAACTTATTCTATGAGAATGGCCAGTACACTCATAGACAAAACTTAAGGAAGTTGTACCTTTTAGTATGTATATCGAGATTCAGACAATAACTCTGAAAGATATTACAGTGACCTTTATTGAAAACACACGAGATAATCAAGTGTGAACAAAATGGCCTCTACCTCCTTAAAAAAAATACATCAAAGACTTTCTACTTCCTTAAGTTTTGTCCATGAGTATGAATTAGGTCAATACAAATTCGAATAATGGCGGCATTGGTTGACAAAACAACAGGGCGAAATGAGTGGCGCGTTTTATGAGAGGGCTGATTCTTATATTAAATGCTCACACCTTGATTGCTATTGGTCTATTTTGTCTTTTAGCTATTGAGTGAAAGTTGTTTACCTAATATTATAGTAAATATATTTCAGAAACCTTTTATTTTACATTTCAAGTTTCGGTTAGCTTTTCTTTTGTGATAAATCAATAAAGGGTATTTGGCCAATTCTGGAATAATTGAAAAATCAATAATTAGTTGATAATTATTCCGAAAGATGGCGCAAGCCATCAGCAAATTTTAGTTTACCCTTCAAGGCATGCCTTTTTCTCAATTTAAAATATCGTATTTAACCTAGGGGGACAAGTACATTCAAAGTTAGGTTTCTATATTTGGTGTTTAACGAGAAATTCTTTAAATATTATATTTACAAAGATTTTTTGATCCAATATATACCTTTTTATTTAAAGATTTTTAAATATTATTTTTTAAAACTAAAATTATTTTTTTTAAAGTATCCATAATTTTAGACATGAACGCGATTTTATTGCGCATTAAATAAATAAATAAATACATTAGCCAAATCCAAACCAAATATAGACATTGAATAGAAAAAAAACAAGAAAGATTTTTATAATAAATATATCACAGAACAAATTCACTGAATTAATATGTAATCTTTTAGGTGAAATATTACCATGGAATTGAGCAACGTTTTCCTGGATGTAATTTTAGAAAGATTTATCAATAGAAGCTGTCTATTTCTGTCTTCCTTTATGTCTATTCTTAACTAATTCATACATATATACGTCTTTATTTGGGTGAAATATGATAAAATATCTAGAAATTTTCACCTAAAATGTGATTCTCTGAAATTTAAAATCGAAAAAGAAAACTCCTAATGGATTTGGAAGTTGTAGAGGTAGCATTGATGGATTAGCGATGAAGTTTGGAAGGTTGAAAGTTTAAAAACATATGTAACAACATTGACAACACTTTATATCCATATTTTTTAAAGAGAAAAACTCAATAACAAGAATTTACAGACGAAACTATAACTAAAAACTCGATAAATTATAGCGAAAACTCAATTAATTAAAAATTAAGAAACAAATATCTATAAAGAAACTGATAATTTATATTATGTTGATTATACATATTGCCAGACATATATAATAACATATATATTTAAGAGATTCTAAACTGAGTGTATACATCTGGTGAGTCAAATTTTCTTTCTATTATCTTATAATGAGCTCCAGCTTTCTATAAATAATCTGCAATGTTTTTCTTCGATATTTTGATATATTATAATATAGTTATATAATTATATAGTTTTTTTATAGTTAACTATATAATTAAATAGTTATATATTATAATCTATAATTATAAATGCTTGATCGCGGCGAAGTCTGGAGTGTGATAATTGTTGAAGGCGTATACGAGTACGGATGTCGGGCTATGATGTTTTAGTGCTGATTTATGTTGGTTAATTCTTTCTGCCTTCAATGCAATAGCAGCTGTTATACTTTCAAAAATACTCCAGTCTCACATGACAGCTGTATCATATCTCTTTATCTAGAATCCCTATACCAGTGATTCTCAACCTTTTTTTTTTGTTGCGGCATTATTTTAAAGATTTGAAAATTTGGCGGCACAATTTTAGAATTTCGCGGCACACTTTTGCTAACTTGAATGCAAGAAAATTCAAATTATGTATCAATATTTCTATGCAAAATATAAGTAATATACATCTCTAACATTCAATTTGCTAATTTCGTTATTTTAAAAAGTAAAAAAAATGAAAAAGAAAAAAAGAAAAACCAATACAAACGTGAACATAATCATATGACTAAAATTCGGCGGCACATTTTTAGAATTTCGCGGCACACAAAATTACCGCGGCACATTGGTTGAGAATCACTGCCCTATACACATCTATCTAACATGACGAAGCTATTCTGGCTTTTTAAGCATTTTTAGACATCCATCCAGACTTACTCCTCCCTCACCCAAAGAGGAATCTCTTCTAGACCTAATCAAATTCTGTCTATCATTTAACTACTTCAGCTTCAAAGACAGGTATTTCAAACAGGTCAAAGGGCTACCAATGAAAAATTCTATATCATCTGCACATTGGATATTACAAAGCAATAACGCGCCATCCATTTATAACAAATGAAAACATTAAGACGCGAATGTTTCTTTTCACAAATAAATCAAACTTCTACTATCCTTACTACGATGAGCCCTCTTAATATTTTTTCATCGCAGTAAGGACAGTAGAAGTTTGATTTATTTGTGAAAAGAAACATTCGCGTCTTAATGTTTTAAATTGTTACATTGGATAATATCTTCATGGACAAATTAATAAAATAATCGTATATTTCGAAACAACTAAAAATATTAATATGGACACGCTACATTGATGATGTATTAAGCATCACAAAAATTGATGTTTTCATAATTCTAAATTGTTTAAATATGCCCTTTCTAAAATTGATTTATGAATTGGAATAATTTTTTTTTAATGGACAATCGGTCAATCGAAAAAAATCATTATTTTAAACAGCACCTATCAATGATCTGATTCTCCATGACAACTGAATATTAAGTGGTTAATGGGCAGTGTAGGTTTCATCACAAAGACCTTGTAAGTTGTTCATGCGGACCAATGAGCTGAAACAACGGTTTCTTCATCTCATCGGTGATTGGTCAAGATTTCTTCTTCCGTGCCTCGAGGCGTCTTGTTTGCCCTTGTTGTTAACCTTCCTTAGTGGATAGGACCGCCATTCGTTGCGTCTCTTGCTGTTAACCTTGCTGGGACATGTTGACTTTCTTAGCATCATCTTACATGTCACTGTAGAGATAACCAAAAGATTGATTTATTCCTTTTCCTCTCTGAAGGATGAATCTTCATATTACATTCTCCAGGGTCAGAAGATTGTAAAATTTGCGAAACTAATTAAGTTGGTCCTTGTCCTGTTTGAAAATTGATTTGTTCCCTTGTCATAATATTTTGACATTGTACTTCCTGTAATAACTTTTTCAAACTTAATAATTTGTTAAAATTACGATATTTCCATTTTGATTTAGGACTTATCTCGTTTGAATATTTGATTGGTTTGAAATATGTCATTATATACTAGAGAAAATAACTGGTGTTTTATATTCGAAGTTTAATTTCAAGGAGGGTGAGAAGTGACTAGAATATATCTATAAAAGGCACACGTCCCTTTTGTATTTATCAAATAAAACCTTAATCTTAATCACCGCTAAGGAACTTGTACAAAAATGCATTCTAGTGTTGGAAAACCCTTTTAAATTTGTTATTTTTGCTACCTGCTAGATCTCTCGTGACATGGAAATTCATGCCCTCAAAATTGGAAAACTCATTTATTTCGAGCCTGTTTTCGCCCTGGGGGGGAGATACATACAGTCCTTAGGATCTAAATCTAAGGCGTCAAAGCATGAGCGTGACAATCTCTTCGATTCTCTGTGAGAAATCTGAGCATTGCTGCCGCTCTTCGTATTCCCTAATCACCGGTCAAATCGCGTTGAAATTTCCTTCAAGTCAACATGAAGAAGTATTATACACTTTTACTTTTGGCGAAGAAAAATTATATCTCTTGGGTATTAGGCAAATTATGACATATATATAATACACAATATTGTCCATCTTTCCTTATAGGTATATCTATATGGAGCAATATAGCAAGTTTATATTGGAATTATCTGTGGGGTGAGTATACACTCATGAACAAAACTTAAGGAAGTTGTACCTTTTAGCATTACTTGTAATTCGTGAATTGTCCCGCGTTGATAATCATTGTTGAGATTTTGGCGATATCGCCCTCGCCTCGAGCAGTTGCAATTCAGAATATTTTAATGACACTTAGTCGATTGTTACAAAGTCTAATGAGAAATTAAACAATAATTTGAGGTGAAAGACGACTGGAACGAGGCTGATCTTCTCATTGTACATTTACACCTTTTAAACCGATAAAATCACTCATACTTTTGAGTTTCAGTTAGAGCATGTTCTTTGTGAGCTGTTTGTATCATCACAAAAGTCCACACGGTGTTCTTGCTTGGTAAAAAACGAAACCTCACAGCCGAATGTTCTTCATGAGAATCATCCAATATTCGTGCCACGAGTTCACCGAAGACACCTCACAGAAATGTCATAGAGATCGTTGTCGGATAACACCATCTGACAAACCGACTCAGGAGAGGTCTTACCACATCTGCTTAGTAGCACAACCTGGTGTGCCGCGATGATGCGGCCGTATTTGGATTTAAAACTGATTAGTTTTTGTATTTGTATTATACCATGTATTTCTGTATATACACAATATTGTCCATCTTTCCTTATAGGTATATCTATATGGAGCAATATAGCAAGTTTATATTGGAATTATCTGTAGGGTGAGTATATACTCATGGACAAAACTTAAGGAAGTTGTACCTTTTAACATGTATATAGGGATTCAGACAATAACTCTGAAAGATATTTGATACATAGTGACCTTTATTGAAAACACACGAGATAACCAAGTGTAAACAAAATCGCCTCTGTTTCTTTCAAAAAAAAAAAAACAGACGACCGGTCACATGAAAATAAGAAAATTCCTTAGGTTTTGTCCATGAGTGTATATATCTTTGGGTGATTATCATATTTTAAATTCCGTATTATATTTTCATGGCCATTATGTTGATAAATATCTAAATACCAGTTTTTACTTATAAAAATCGTTTTTACAATTTTTTTTTCTAAAATTTTATTTCCATTCGTTTAACTTCCTTATGGTCATCTTCTGATGAATAGCCTACATTCCAAATTTATATTTGCATATTGTAATTGGTATATTGACTCAATAAGTGATATTTGATTGATGACTATTTCTATTCTGGTTGACACACGCCATCCTACTGCTACTGCTCCTCTATTGGCCAGTTATATGGCAATATGGCTGCCGTCTGTTTGTGGTCATTTCAACTATGTGTATTTCCCTACATTTTCTTCTGGGAACCATATCGTCTGTGTATCACCACAGCAGTTCTTCCTTTACTTATAAATCTTACAGGAAACAGTTATCTTTATCGAGAAATAGAACCATTTGAACACTAGATTGAAATATATTACATATACAGTGGTACCTCGACATACGAGTTTAATTCGTTCCGCAACCTTGCTCGTATCTTGAATTACTCGTATCTCGAAGCAAATTTCCCCATACAAAACAATTGAACTACCATTAATCCGTTCCAACCTCCAAAATGTCACCCCAGTTATTTTTGTTACGTGGTTTTAAATAATATAAACGTATTTATAAATATCAAATATTTATTGCACAAAAACAAAAATGAGAATGTAAAGAAATAAATTAGATATCCTCACTGGTCTTTGCCTTTTTCGGTACATTTTTCTCGCTTTCACCTGTAGGCCGTTTAGAAAAAAACATGTCCAAGGAAGTTTGTTTCTTCCTCCCTCTCAGAATGTTCCGGAAATGAGTTAGGCAAGTGTCATTAAAAAGGTCAGATGCACGACCTGTTGCAACTTTTTCTGGGTGTTTTTTTTTTCCACGAACTGTGAAACTCTCTCCCACATTCCTAAGATCTCCTTTATCTCACTTGTAGAAATAACCTCCTCCTCTGACTCCTCAAAACCAATTACTTGCATAACCTCAGTATGCTGCTGTGACTGTAACTCTTGTATCACCTCAGTCGTCAGTTCCTGGGTGTGCGCGTGATGGCGCGACTGCGTGTTACTACCGAACCGAACTCGTATCTCGAATTTCGCTCGTAACTAAAAGCAAAAAATCACTTGCTCGTCGGCTCGTATCTCGAAAAACTCGTATGTTGGGGCGCTCGTATGTCGAGGTACCACTGTATAGGTAATATATAAAGAGAGAAAATAATTAAGAGTAAAAGAGATATAATATGAGTATATATAAAGAAGTTTATTTTATTATTTTTGGTGTGAATATTCTGAATGTATCATATTTATCAAAGAATTGTTGAAAATCTCTCTCGAGCAATCCATTTTTGATATATTAAAATGACTGAATATTTTGAATCAAATATTTTTTAAAAAACAAAATTCGATATTTCTACGAGGCTGTTATATATGTGTTTGTGTGTGTGTGTTTGTATGTGTTTGTGTTTAACTATGCTGTGACAGAACTGTTACATCAGACACAAGTCGTTTGTTCACCTATTTAAAAAATATTTCGAAAAAAAAAAAACATAGTTTTTTAAAAACGGACAACAAAGTTGATGAAGATTTTTGTAGAAAGAGACTCTGTAAAATTCTATGTACTTAGTATTGACTTCACATATATAATATTTACAAAATATGATTCTTGATTATTCAAGAATAGGTATTTGGCCAATTCTGGAATAATTAAAAATCAATGAATAGTTGATATTTATTCCGATAGATGGTGCCAGCCATCAGCAACTTTCAGTTGCAAGATAAGGAGATGCCTTATACTCAATTTATTCATCCAGTACAATTTTACATTTGTACTATTTTTTCTTATAGAGTCTATGTTTCTAATAAACCTGTTTTTACTTTGAATTTTTAATGTACCAATGTACGTTTAGATTGAAAAAAAGGCTCTAACACTTATTGTTCCTTTTTTTTTATGGAAAACACGGAATATATTGAATGATAATCAGTAGAGATTTTCTTAACCACAAACATTCCTGATTTACATAGATGACAGAGAATAAAAAATATGGTTAAAAGTAAAATACCTAAAGCCTTTCTAGCTAATGGTTTCAGGTTTAGGGCCTGTGACAATCAACATTGTTAACAGTTAAATTGGAACTTGTGAAAAATACAAATTGTAACCAATAAAATTATTTTATAATTTTTCTATTATTTTATTGCTGACTTTATTTTCAGATAGAAATAAGAATAGTATAATATTTCGCACATCTTTTAACTATATATATATATACTTTTTCTATATATTGAAAAAAGAGAGACTTTTTAAAAAATGATTTATATGTGTAGCAATTGTCTCTTAAGTTTTTAAGCTTATTCGTAAGAAAAACTCTATATATATAAATGTTTTGTTACCTTTCACTTGAGAATTCTATCCGGGCATTAAAAAACTAGCTATTTGTTGTTGTTTTTCAAACGTTCTTTCATATTCTCTCTCTTACTAAAAATATGTTATGTTAAAAAACACTTCTAAATCAAACTATCGAGGGACACGTATTTATAAGAAATTGTAGAAAATAATTTATTAACAGATATTATTGTCATCAATAACTTGGTATTCCGTGCAGCATCAGCTCGTGCAAAAGATGATGGAATAGAGAGCGGTAAATCAAATGTTTAAAAATAAAATATTTTTAACGCCGAGACTTTAGAAAGATTAATTTGAGCATAAAAACATGTGAATGTTTATGATATTTTTTATGTTGTCACCAAGGTGAGCAGGTTTCAGCTCTGGAACATCAAGGATTTTTTGAAATAAAGCAAAATATAACTTTTCCAAAT
>CP092864.1:183592808-183615013 GCA_030710605.1 Cordylochernes scorpioides
AATTAGTCTTCGTTGGTGCAACTAATTTCTTTATATAATGTAATTTCTACACTGAATGTCTACCAAGACCCTTATACTAGATACCAGCTCCTGTCTACATACAAACGACTCCAGCAGTAATGTTAGTAGATCCAACGCCTGTTGAGATCATCTAGAACTCAAACACATGCCACACGTTTCTATAGATGAGTTTCTTCTATATTTCTATCATTTATAACTGCCCTTATCTACATCCAAATGATCAATCCTTGTCGCAAAACAAAACTAAACGTCTACCGAGACCTTCCTATTAGACACCAACTTCTATCTACATACAGACGACTCCAGCAGCAATGTTAGTCGATCCAACGTCTACTAAGGCCATTTATAACTGTTCCTATCTACATCCAAACAATTAATCTTCGTTTGCGCAACTAAATATAATGTTATTTCTACACTGAACGTCTACCGAGACCTTTCTACTATACACCAGCTCCTATCTACATACAAACAACTCCAGCAGCAATGTTAGTAGATTCAACGCCTATTGAGACCATCTAGAATTGGTCCTATCTACATGCAAACCATTAATCTTTGTTAGGGCAACTGAATATAATGTAATTTTTACACTGAACGTCTACCAAGCCCCTTCTAATAGACACCAGCTTCTATCTACATACAAACTACTCCAGAATAATTGTTATTAGATTCAATGCTTATTGAGAAATCTAGAACTGCTACTATATAGAAAACAAACCTCTTATGTTTTGAATTAGCTAACAAAAATATAAATTTTGAAATTATCTCAATGGTATTATTTAATACAGAATTAGCTAGATGTTCTGACTTAATGATTATAAACTATATATAATATTCAAAATCTGTTAATAATAATCTATTATATTTTACATAATTTCTTCTTAAATAATTCTAATAATATAAATATATTAAATAGAGCAATCCATAAATAGATCTTTAATTAAAATGGTATATATTGGATCAATATATAATTTATTCACCAATATTTAAGTTGGATTAAAGCCAACTTCTTTCAAGGTATTATAACATATTTATGTTTACAATAAACTCAGCGCCAGATTGACGTTATGTGGCGCTGAGTTTGCTGTTAACATAAATATGTTATAATATCTTGAAAAAGGTTGGCGTTCAGCCAACTGAAATATTGGTAAAATAAGTTATATTTTGATCCAATATATGCCTTTTTATTTATATATATTAGAACTTTAATAATGAAGCAATAACAAGCCATCTAGATATAAGAAATAAATATATTTAAGCACGGATTAAGCAAATTTTTCTACTGTCCTTACTGGGATGAAAAATATTGGGAGGGCTTGACTTATTTACTTTATTTGAAAAGAGACATTCGTACATAAATAGTTTTATTTATTATATATAGATGGCGCGTTATTGTCTCATTATTAATTTATACTTAACTGGCCTTGTCCTTATTGTTTGCCGAAGAGCATTGCTCGATGGAAATATTTATATGTAATTCTACTGTCCTATAAGCTTATGTCCATAGTTTTCTTGAATATCATTTCTGAGATTCCACCCTTCATTGCAGCATATATAAGCAGAATCGTCCAATACAGTTATGCCTTAGAATGCTACCACTATGCATGTAGAAGGCGGGTTAATAGTCCAATACAGTTTTAGAGCTCTAAGAAGCGGTCTGATAGATTAATTTGGTGAAACCACTGTGGGTTCACTATTGCTGAGCTAAGCCCTTTCAATGTTTTTTCATCGCAGTAAAAACAGCAGAGAAAGAGAGAGATTTGTTTTATGTGAGAAAAAAAACATTTGTGCTTTAATAATTTTGTTACAATTTTACAAATACGACTACATTTCGCCAAACTAGCCCCAGCAATGCTACAAAATAGTCCTTTAAATTGATATTTTAACTGTTTGAATTTTTATTGGTATCCCTCACGTCCGATTCGGAAAGCTTTACTGTAAACCAGTTGGCAGGTATGACGCTAATCGACGAAATCTTCAATAAAAAGGGTAAAAAACAAGCGCGTCAACAAGGAAAACGGAGATATTTATTATTAGGTACCGATTAGATAACGTAATTTAGGCGTACTTTCCAGCAAGAGAGAAAAAAAGTAAAATTTTAACGTCTCGTTTGAACTTTCAAACGATCAAAGTGAATAGGAAAATTGCAGATAATTATACTCTTCGAATTTCTAACATTTTTTATCTGTGGGATATAACGAAATGCATATTTCTATAAGTTTTACTTTATCCTTGTATTTTTTATTTGTGGAATCTAACGAAATAATACTTCAATTAAGTTTTACTCTGTTCTTGTCCCTTTTTATTTTTGATATATAACTAAAAACATACTTCTATATATGTTTTACTTTATCCTTGTCCCTTTTTATTTGTGGAATCTAACGAAATACATACTTCAATTAAGTTTTATTCTGTTCATGGCCCTTTTTTATTTTTGAAATCTAACTAAAAACATACTTCTATATAAGTTTTATTCTGTTTTAGCCCTTTTTTATTTGTGAAATCTAATGGAATTCCTAAAAATTACGCTATATCTTAGCCAATAATAGATATTACCAATAGTACGTAGATATACCTAATAAATTTGTCAACCTTTGTCTTACCTATTATGACATTTTCAGCCATATTGACTTACTAACTCTAGAAATACAGAAGTTCATAAAGATGTAGTTTTTCTCACGTTGAAATTTCGAGATGGCAAATCGGAAGGATTAAGGCAAATTGGAAATATTCGATTTGATACAAGTATTTCACGGTAAATTTGGTTTAAATAGATCTGATGTTTACCTTGGTACAAATTGTTAAAAGAGATGTACTAGAAGATTATTATAATACAGATAGATCAACCTCATTTAGTACATCTTAATACATTGTAAAGGTTCATAAATTCGTCGCAAACAGTCACTGAGAATGATGAGATGGTTTTAAAGATTAAAAAACACTATTCTAAACATTCTGCATGAAGATATGGGTAAAGACACCCTGTTGAATTTGTTTTTGTCTTAAGATTCTCACAAACGAGCAGAAGGTGTGCAAGATCGAAATTTGTTAGAACATGTTGGCAAGAACGGAATGTAAGAGCAATATAGTCACTTTGAAATTAAATCCGCCAAAGTCAGGGAATATTTTCAAATCCTATAACAAGGTAATTCTGGTCACCATTTTAGACACTAAGGAAAATAATGCTTAAAAACTACAAATATTCATCTGAATGAGTTTGTTTTTATTATAAAATGCGATTATCGCTTGTAGCTAGCATTTTGAAATAAAAAGAAACTCATTGTGAAAAATATTTATACTTTTTAACGCTTTTCCAAAATTTCATCTTAATTCATGGAACAATAATATTGACCAGGAATATCTTCCAGATGGCACAACTGTTAACAAGGTGGTTTATTTAGACATTCTGAGACGTTTAAAGGAAGCATTTCTAAAGAAGGACAAAAATATAGGTAAAGAGTAATTTAATATACACCATGACTTGCACACTCACACACGGCGACTTCTGATTCTTTCTTTTTTTTTGGAAAATAAAAAAACGGAATTGAAAATATTTCTCTCAACCACTTATACCCCAGATATAGCACCTACTGGCTTCTTCCTATTGAAAGCCTACTGGCTTCCATCCTGAAAGAAAGGCGCTTTGGCACAAGTAAAGGCCTTATTGAAAATCCGCTTAAAGCTCAGGTAGTGTGATTATTTAAACCGAATCCCCTTGCGCATGCATCACGAGAATGTCGTATAGCCAAATTCCATATACTTCAGTAAATCAGTAAAAAATCGTCCTCATAAACTTTTGTCTTCAGTCCGGGAACTTATTAGGCATACATACATTGTATTGGTGCATTCATAAAATAAACATCATTTCCGAATTACAATAGAAATTCTCTGTAAAGGACAACACCTAGTTGCAGAGCCAAAGTGTCCTTTAGTGAGAGGTGTTCTCTTACCGGAAAGTTGCTAGATAGTAAAAATGGTAATTTTGGCGATGAAAACTGTCTTTTATAGAGAGGTGTCCTCTAACGTGATTGTCCTCTCATGGAGGTTCTACTGTACTATTTTTCAAAATAAATTTCCTTTAATATAAATCTATATTAAAAAACGAAAGAAAAAATAAAAGATAAAAAGATCAGGTGTTGAAATCAATATTAAAAATGGCATATCCTGACCAGGAGCACATGTGCTTTACAGAAGGCAGAGCGCCATCTGGTGGAACAGAAATCAACTAAACATATCAGGGAACAGGCTAAATCAATGTTTAGTTGATTTCTGTTCCACCAGATGGCGTTCTGCCTTCTGTAAAGCACATGTGCTCCTGGTCAGGATATGCCATTTTTAATATTGATTTCAACACCTGATCTTTTTATCTTTTATTTTTTTCTTTCGTTTTTTAATGTGCTAAGCGTATTTACGCAAATTTGGCCTTAAATACCCATTTCTTGGTTTTTCAGGAAGCCATTGGGATCAAAAAATATTTTTTGGTCGCAATGGTTCAGCCTACTCCACGCTGACGAGCGCCAAAAGCGCGAAACGCGTTCGTGGATGGCTTTTCTTGATTTATCAAGAAATTGGGTTGGCCAAATATCAGGGAACAGGCTAAATCAATGTTTAGTTGATTTCTGTTCCACCAGATGGCGCTCTGCCTTCTGTAAAGCACATGTGCTCCTGGTCAGGATATGCCATTTTTAATATAAATCTATATTTTAATTGTGCATTACACAGTTTATACCCAATCTGTCTTATTAATACTTCTTAGGTTTGTTGATACGTTTAATTTATAAGAATGTTTTGAATGTCTTTTAATCACTCTTGATAACCTAAGCGAGATAATACAATTCTAGTAAATGATCATGATGATAATTACTAATGATGATGAAATTATTATTTCTTAGTTTTCAGAATTATTCATTAAAAAGAAAGGTTGCAACTCTTTAGTACCTTTCTCATTATTTTGGAAAGAATTTTTTTAGATTTTAATATAATTATCTGAGCTTTTTCTTCATTTCACAGATTTTTATTTTATTTTATATATATCGTAGCAGATTTCACTTAACCCTTAGAGCAATGTTTTCCAAGAATTCAGAGCCACATTTCCCCCCCAATATATTTCTGACAAAACCCCAAATATATATCATATCATACATATTTTCACTAATAATTGGTAAAAATATCTTATAACCACCATTGTCAATGGTTAATATAATTTTTACCAAATATATCATTTTAGGCATATATATTATGTCTTAATTTTATTCAAATTTTTCTTCAAAAACTACTTTATTAGTAAATTTATTCGAATGTCCCCAATGAGAAGCTTATATTATAAATTTCTATAGATATTATTCATTTTTACACATTTCGAATCAGGTAGTCAAAATGGATACATCATATACAAATGAGGTTCTTTCAGATATATCTTCTTGGCAAAAAGATATGTCTATCCATGATATTGTGTTCTCACAACAATCTCTACTTAAAGTTGAACCTTCAAGAGAACTTGAGTTTCGAGGTCCTTTCACCAAAATTTCAACAAGCTTGCTTACCCTAACAAACATATCAAAAAAACGCTTAGCATTCAAGATCAAGACTACCGTTGCTGATAAGTACTGTGTACGTCCGAGTTGTGGCTTTCTGAATCCCAATCAGATTAAAGTGATAACCATCATACTAATACCATATGATTACGATCCAAATGAACGTAAAAAACATAAATTTCTCATTCTAGCTACACCTATTCCTGATTCAACAGAAGACATTGAAGAAATTCAAACTATATTTGAAGAAGCAAGAAAAATTGATGTTTTGAGAACCAAACTTCAATGTATTTTCAGAAATATTCCTCATATTACTGATATTGCAGAACATCCAGTTGAATATCATAATTGTTTTAATGAAACAGACGAATATCTTCAAAATGAATTGAAAGAAGCGCAAATAGAAATAATGAAATTGAAGACTCAAAGAAAACATCGAAGAAAAAAAGAAAGAATTCTTTATTGTATTGTATTTGCAGCTGGAGTATTTCTGGGAATTATGTTCACCGTGATGTACTTCCATTTCAATTCAAATTCACACCATAGGAGTAGAAAATCCTGGAATTATTTGGGACTCTAGAAAACAAAATATGTCTTCTCGGAAATTTTGTGTTATTTCCATTCTTATCAGAATTACCTTAAATCGTGAAAAATCTTAATTTATTATAAATACATAGTTTCTCCTTTCGAATCCAAACCACGTTCTAATATCTGTAAGAAGAGGAAAATTATAATTAAAAAAAATTGGGTGTCAAAATAGAATAAAACCTCTCATAAGCCATTCTTCTGTGACCAACTTTTAAACTCGAAAGCGACTTGAAATAGCTCTAAAGAGAATAGAGATCAGACAAATCGGTTTCTCATGGCCAAATCTATAAACAGAGGAATGTTATCATTAATATAGAAAGACATTATAAAATGGCGACTTTGATCAAATTGAATTTTGATTGATAAAATTTCATTGAGCGACTAACTTCCTTAGCGTTTACTTTTGTAAAATCAAAATTACTTTATCCAATCTAATTTCGATTAACTGCAACCTCCAGGAGAAACCAGAGGTTTTACGCTGTGGCTTTTATTGCTATTGTAGTTCTATTTACTTCCATAGTAGTCCTACCAATGTTTAGTTGTTTGATCAGGAAAGTGTGTTTCTTCTAACTCCAAAACCGTCCCACAAACAACGACTTCAAATCTAACGATAAACCAAATTATCATAATGAATATAAAAACTGGCAGAAGATAGGCAAACATAATCAAACGACATTTAAATTTAGAAACAGATGCCTTGGGTAACTCTCAAACGAAATTTCTGGAATGTCCAAGTGAAGCAATCAACTTGCTATGATGAAATACAGGCATTTTTTTTAAAACAATGATTATTACAGCCAAACATGAGAATATTTCTAGGATGCATTAATGTGACCAAATATATATTCTATTTAAAACATATTTAATCAAATTTGGCTACTTATTAATAGAATACTAAAATTTTAGCATCGTAGTTATACCTGTCAAAGAGCTGTTACACCTGAAAACTTGTATTGTCGTGATAGAAAAAAGAAAAAATTCCCTCAGTGAATTGTCATTTATTTATAATGTAAAATCTTTATTTATAAGATATCAATTTTTTACTGATTGGCCATGCCCTCCCAATACCTTAAAATATGTATGTAATATTAGAGTTAAAAAATGTATTTAAAAAATATAAGTCGATGGACGAGTGGATAACACCCTCGATTCCCGACAGTCATGAACCGGGATTGAATCCCGCGTTAAAATTTTGTTTAATATGTGAACTTCACTTATTATTCACTGTTTCAATTATCATAAACTAGGTTGCTCTTGTTGAGCGGTACCTAATAAAGTGATTTTGAACCGGTATAAAAATATACACAAACTACTTTTAAATATCAAAGATAGATGGTGTTATAGTGTTTTTTATACATATCTTTATATTGAGTAAAAATATCAGTATTTTTCAGGGAAAAGTATATTTTCAACAACCTTTTTAATCTCTAGCTTTCAAACACGAACGCCCTTCTACAGAAGAAAATATGGTACAATGAGATTAAAAAGGTTTGTGAAAAGATACTTTTCCCTGGAGACCTGATATTTTTACTCAATATTTTATACAAGGGATTATTTTATTGAATATCTTTATATAATGTGTATTCTTGAAACCTCGCCACTGTATTTTTATATATTGTCGCGGAGATAAATAAATCAAGGACAAATTTGGGGATAATTAATTTATTATAAAGGGTATTTACTCTTTAGTTCTCCAATAAAATTACATACAAGAGGTATTTATAGGGAGAGATAGTCAGATAATATAACAACTTATCCCAAGGTAAAAATAATAATAACAATAGTGTTCAGCCACCAAGGCGTCTCGTTTTCTCTTTTTGCCGATAAGATTACGAGAACCCCTCACACCTGTGGTCCCCCCCCCCCGGAGTCCGGTGATGATTGACAGGTGTCCCATGGAGCTTCCTGTGGCCGGTGTTGTATAGCTACTTGACAATATATTTACTTGAATAAACTCCCATTCTTTTTATGTTGAGGTTTAGAAAAAAATTGTGAGGGTCAAATCTATTTAAAATTCATATCACAAAATAACCTTGGATATATATAGAGATAAACGTAGTAATGATTTTTATTGAAAAAATCAAAAGATGATTACACGAATCTTTGAAATTGTTGATATAGCCTGATAAAAAAATACAATTTGTAAATTAGATAAAATAATCAAATATTTAGTATAAAAATTTAAAAACTTCAAACATTTAAGAAATAGTATAATATAAATAAAGCTTCCAGGGCTAAGTTTCTTGTGAAAACTTTTATTTTCAAGCTTTCAGACTTGTCGGTCCTTTAACAGGAGTATCACGTTAATAAATGAATGATAAATACTATTTTTATATACAAAAGAAATATCGAAATATATATAGTAGTTTTTTGGGACTGCATAATTGATGAAGTTTTTGGAAAGAGTCTATGCTGAAGAGCTAGGCCCTCAAAATATTTTTATTTCAGATTTTTCAAAGATAGAACGTTGGCTTGACAAATTAATTGAATTGAAACCTTTTGATGAGACGTTTACACTGAAAATGTGCTAATACAATGGTGTTTTTTTAGCCATGTCCATGAAATATTTTTGATTTATATTGTAACAAAGTATTTATTAATTTTATTATTTTTATATTAACAAAGTGGTCATTTTTATGTTTATACTAGCGGATGTACCCGGCTTCGCCCGAGGTTTTACCCGAGTAAAGGTTTGTCTAACGAACATTTGTTAAAACAATTCTCTATAAACTTATAAAAAAAGATATATTTTGATAATTTGAAACTCGTAAATTTGAATCTCTCGATAAAGTGAACATTTTTTCCCGGTCCCTGTGTGCCGTGTCATCCTGAATTTTGTCTTTCCTAATTTTCTACATTACAAAATCATCGTTTTATCTAGTGAACATTTTTTCCCGGTCCCTTGAAAAATACTCGATAATTTGAATAAAATCAATATTAATTGGTTCCCTCGGTAATTGGAAGTTAAAGGAATAGTATCTTCGCCTTGAATTGTATCATTATTCTTGTCTCAAATAATTTGCCGTGTCATCTTGAGATAATCTTACTTTTGATAAATAATCTTTAAGATAATATAAACTTAGTGATAATAAAACTTATAGATAAAAAAAAACTTGTTATCATCGTCGCAATGGTGGCGCTGCTTGCGAGTTAAATCTACAAATCTGCAAATAACTCTAAGGATATTCAAGATTTTCAAGAAATTATTTTTCAAAAACCTTCCCGGGGATATACCTAATAATATCCCAAATTTTCACGGCGATTGGATGTATGGTTTTTGAATCTATAGAGTACACACAGACAGACAGACATTCAATTTTATATATATATAGATTTTCACGGCGATTGGATGTATGGTTTTTGAATCTATAGAGTACACACAGACAGACATTCAATTTTATATATATATATATATATAGATTTTGCTACTCTGTAAATTTCCCTCGTGGCTTATCTTTTGTTTACCATTCAGAGTTTGTTCTAGCCTGAAATAAATTGTTGTCTCATCCCGAAATTGGTCTTCCCTAATTTTCCACGTGGCAATATGAATA
This sequence comes from Cordylochernes scorpioides, assembly GCA_030710605.1. NCBI lineage: Eukaryota > Metazoa > Arthropoda > Arachnida > Pseudoscorpiones > Chernetidae > Cordylochernes > Cordylochernes scorpioides. The sequence goes on from CP092864.1 coordinate 183,602,500, forward strand.
GGAAAAGAATCAGCGGAAGAGGTTCATTACTAAATGAAGTAAGATATTAAGTTTTATTTTATTATCCCTAGTGTGTGTACACGTGGTATACAGGTAGTTAGTGACTGTAAGTATGCCACATGTCTACACATTTGAAAATCAGTTCGACTTCGCACTTACAAATATGCCAGTACCCCCGTTTTGGTTACTTGTACTCCTGGCAGGGTTAGACTTTTGCAAGAATCGGGGGCTATTATATATATATATTGACAATTTAAAAAATTTATTGAATTTATAGTAATGAAATTCGAAATTATTTCTCTAAAAAACAATGCCAAGGTTTGAAAAAGGCTCATGTAAAACTTCGGTGAGAATTGATTCAGTAGTAAAGAAAGGTATCACGGAATACAAGGACTTTCCGATAACCAAGGTTCGTTAAGGTAAAAAAAAAATAATAAAGAAATTTTGCTTTTGGTAAATTATGTTTTATTTTCAAACATAGTTCCCAATCAGCCCCACACACTTGGTTCAGGGATGTTCTGATCTTTTATCCCCTCGCGGAAAAGTATGATGTTTCGAGGTCACGCCGTAGAGGTTGATTCCAAAATGATTTTCGAACTATTATCAGTTTCCCAAATTAAATCCGAGCTAAACGAAGTTCACGCCGACCCAGCCTCATTATTTAAGGCCATTTATTTTAGATTAATAAATTTTAACGTAGCCGAAAATCAATACAAGATGAACCACGTCCCGGATAACCTATGGATGTAACCACGCCAGAAATGGTATAAAAATCCATTGCATCGTTATGGAAGATCGACGAGTGAAGATATGCGAGATAGCTGAGACCACGGGCATCTCATTAGACAGGGTACCCCATATCCTTCATGTAAAATTACAGATGATGAAGCCGTGGGCCAGATGATTGCCGCGATTGCCTACGATCGGCCAAAAACGCACGCGGACAGACATTTCCCAGCAGTGTTTATCGTTGATTGTTCTTAATCCATAGGTATTTTGACGTAGTTTTGTGACGGTAGACGAGACCTGAATACACCACTACACACCAGAGTCCAAACAGCATCAAATCAGTAGACAAGTACGGGTGAAAGGGCTCCAAAGAAGGCAAAGACTGTTGTGTCAGCCGGAAAGGTGATGGCCACTGTATCTTGGGATTCCCAAGAAATAATTCTAATTGGCTATTTGAAAATGGAAAACAATAACAGGAGAGTATTATGTAACATTTATGGATCGATTAAAGAAAGAATTGCGTGCCGAACGTCAGAGATTGGCTCGGAAAAGGGTGTTTTTTTCACCATGGTAATGCTCCGTCCCATAGGTCGAAGATAGCAGGTAACAAATTGTTCGAAATAGATTTCCAATTAGTCCCTCATCCATCTCATTCCCCAGATTTAACCCCATGTGACTTCTTTCTATTATAAAATCTATAGAAATGGCTGGGAGGGAGGAAATTTCCATCAAATGAAGAGGTTATTGACGAGGTAAATGGAAACTTTGAGGACCTCGAAACATCAAACTTTTCACGAGGGGTTCAAAAATCAGAACATCGCTGAACCAGGTGTGTGGAGCTGAATGGGGACTATGTTGAACAAATAAAACATAATTTTCCAAAAAAAAAACTCAAACTTTTTATCTATTTTTACTTTATTTATCAAACAGTCCTCGTAGGAAGACAAATTTTGATATACACCAGACCTGGCAATTCCTAGGGTTTGCTTGAGTAAAGTTTTACTCAAGTGAGTGATGAAACTTATTATATATATCAGATTGTATCCCATATAGCCATAATAGTGTTCAAATAAAATATTTGAACAAAATTCAAATATTCAATTTCGTTTAAAAGCATGTCTGGTACGTGAATCCAGTCAGTAACTAAAAAAAGATCACAATTCCAATTGAGATAGTTCCGGAATATTTCTTTGCTTGAGATTTGATAAATTTGTTAAAAGTCTAGCAGGAGATAGTGCAATATGTCTATTCTGAACATATAAAAGTGTTTGAGAGCAATAAAAAAAATTCTAAAATTCTTCATTTGTATGCTTGTGTAATAACGGTAGAGCTGGTCGTTGTGTTATATTGGTAGTGTTTGAATATGCAAATAAATATATTGAACAGTAAATTTACAACGCGTGATCAATAATATCCTGGAATGAGACTGGATCACGTAAAATATTCGAAATAATGAAATAATTTTATAAGGACCTAATAGATAAAACATTTATCTCTCTCTCTCTCTCTCTCTCTCAACACGTAGAAATAAAAAATGATCACACAGACGCACGCGCTCACGTTTTATCGAATTTATAAGCTCGAGTATATCAGAACATTTTCGAATTTCAGTATGGACTGTATTGAAAAACAGCGAGTCTGCATAGGGTTTTGCTTTAAATTAGGGAAAACAGCTTCCGAATCATTTAAAATCTTGAAGCAGGCTTTTAAAGAAGATGCCCTATCACAATCGAGAATATTTGAATGGTTTGCACGATTAAAAGCTGGTCGAATAAGCAAGAGAAAGCAAGGATGTTCAAATCGAAGCTTAAGTGTCTTCTTATCACTTTATTTGATGTAAAGGGATTGGTACACTATGAATTCGTGCCCGAGAGTCAGACCATTCATCAACATTACTATCTTGATGTATTGTGACGTTTAAGAGAGCCTGTGCGTCAGAAAAGACCCGAAAAATGGCATCAGAAAAATTGGCTCAGGAATCATGACAACGCACGGCCACATACAGCAGTCACTGTACAACTCTATTTGGCTAAACACGGAATGGCTTTACTACCCCAGCCACCCTATTCTCCTGAACTTGCTCCCAAGGACTTTTTCATTTACCCTAAAATTAAAAGAGTCTTAAAAGGACCTCGATTTGACTCAATACCTGAAATAAAGGAGAATTCGAAGAATATTTTGAAAAGCCTGAAAGGTGAGGATTTCCAGAGGTGTTTTGATATCTGGAAAAAAATATGGAAGGAGTGTATAGATAGTGACTGTCATTATTTTGAGAAATTTTAAATAAAACTTTATTATAATTTTGTATTTCTTTAAATATTTAGCATTCCTGGAAATTATTGATCACGCTATGTATGTAAAAAAGCAGAGGGCTTCTCTCCCGCCAAACTAAACGTCAAATATATGGCGTCTAGTTTTGACGTTTAGTTTGATCGGAGAGAAACCTTTAGATAAATTTCCTCCCGGCAAATTTTCCATCAGTAAATGTATAGTTTTAAATCTTATAGATATAAAGGAAAATCAGAGGTATGATAAAGATATTGTCGAAAATTCTAACACTATCATCATGTAAGCTGGCTCTCTACAATGCTATCATCCTCCACAGCTGCTCCGTTCTTTTTTTCAAAACTGTAGTTCAGGGACACAAACTAACCTCAAGAGGCTATAACTTGTAGAAATACGAACTTCTGTATTTATTTATTTAGGTCAACACATCTCTAGGATTGTAATTTATATGTAAATATGTATTTATCACCCATAGACAAGGACGGTAGTCTGTCATTGGGTGATATATATCACACGTTTACATGAAACAGGCCATGGTAAACATGGTGGGCGGGAGTTTGCAACATGTTCTGGCAGCACGACCTTTGTATTTGCAACTTGCGTCAACGTTCTGTAGCTTCACTTCCTGGGTGTGGTGTTGGCGCTGTACAGGAGCTGGGAATCTATTGAAGAAATGCATCGTTTTTAAATATCTCAAATACTAGCTTCGAAACCAGGTCTTGTTCGAATATTTTAGGCAAATTAATCTAACTTTAATGAATATAGTTTGAATGATAAGACAGGAAAAATAACAACAAAATATTCCAAACAAATATTAAATGATCTTCAAAAATATACAAGTTATTAGATGGAGTTCTGAAAAAATCATTTGATAACAAAATATTTGTGGTGTATTCCAAGTACATTTGGTCAGGCTATGATAATCATGGTGGGTAATTGACGTCTGCTAGTACTGTTAGTGCATTTCATGTGGAAGACAGTTTGGCCGTGACTTGCACTCCTTGACTTGTGCAAGAGACAAGGATCATTATAGCATTCTTTTCAAAAGGTGAAAATGCGGGTTCGAACCGGAGTTTTTATCTTATATGCCTTCAGGCCACCAACCTCATCAAATAACTACTGAAAGATAAGAATCTGAAAAGTAAAACTATCCAAACTGACAACATTTCCAATTAGAAAATTTTGAATTCTTCTTTAAAAGAATTTGGGTCGCATAAACCACATAAACAGATAAAACGTTAATTTTTTTTATCGTTTTATTTTTAGATTTAAACTATAAATGCAATCCCTGAAAATATATTTTTCAAATTCGAAATAATAATAATCAATCTATATAGTTACCTAGCTTGCTTGCTCGATATTTTCTAGCTGTAGATAGTTGTGTTGGTTTGTTGATAGTTGTCGACTTGTCGTACTGACGTCATCAATAAATACTTTTATGTCTTCAGATATTCCTAGACTTGATTTCTACGCTACAATATTATTACGGCGAATACATAATAATACATAATACAAATACTTTATACATATTACAAAGACATTATACATAACGGCGAATAATATTGGTATTTCAATTTTTTGCAAGTGTCTACGAACTTTTAGGACAACCTTGTATTTACTTTCGTCGAATATACAAGGTAGGATCAAAAAGTTCACAAACTTTTTTTTCAATTAATTATTTATTCTTTTAGTATAGTAATTTAAACATCAAATTTTCAAAATAGGAGCCTTGGTTATCTACACATTTTTTCCACCGTGAAAAAAACTGTTGAAATGCTAGTTCAAAGTCAATTTTTCTAAGCTTGTTTAGATCCACCGTCGCATTTTCAATTACTTCTGATGACGATGAAAAGCGCCTCCCTTTTAACGTCATTTTAAGTTTTCGAAAGAAGAAGAAATCACATGGGGCGATATCAGGAGATTAAGAAAGAGGCGGCAAGACAGATACAGAGTGTTTGGCTAAATAGACTTGAACAATAATGGCTCTATGACAGGGGCATTTTCATGTAGCAATTTCCACTGTTTTTATTTAAATAGTTGGTTTCTTTTTCTTCTTATCGCATCACGAAGGCGCAAAAGTATTTATTTGTATGTCTGTTTATTAATAGTAACCCCTTCTTTAATAAATTCATAATAGACAAGTCCTTGATAATCGAAAAATACTACAAGCATTACTTTTCGTTACATGTATATTGTATATATTGAATATCTTGTAGAGATAGTACCAGGTGTGTGTGTGTGATAATTGACAGAAAGAGAAGGGGAAAGAGCATTGCCATCATAAACTACAAGCACAACGTTTATTTCCCAATGCTAGAAATGGTTTGACAAAGAAATTACTTCAATTTTATTATTCATCCTATTTTGAAAATATTTCCTCCAATCACCTTTGTTACAATACATAAGCGATTCGATCTTTCAAGGTAATACCTATTAGCACATGTTCCTAGTGACTAGAGAGATTCTAATAATTGGAGCCATAGTTTTCTTTATGCAAATTTCTTTTGTTTGCAAATTAGTACATACACATAAATATATATATATGTTTTGTCCATTGTTTGTAGATATTTAAAAATATTTTATTCATGTGTTTTCACATATATGTATGGTTGCACAAATATGTGAACAAATATTCCATCTTTATAAAGAATGTGATGAACATTTAGCTTCTGGTTTTAGCCGACATATTAAGAAAAAGGCTTCTCCTTATCGAGCAACTTAAAGTTGCTGATGGCTTGCTCCATCTATCTGAATAAATATCAGCTATTCTGTTGATTTCTATTTATTCCATAATTAGCTATATACCCATTCTTGATTAATCAAGAAAAGCAATTTTGATATAAGTTACACAATAAGGAGATGCATTTTTCTTAATTTATCCATCTTATCCCAGTATAATTTTACATTTGTACTATTTCTAATATTAGTATCAGTAAATATATCCGTAAATATATATTCGGTGACATTCAAACCAAGGTTTGGAATATTACAAATTGGTAGACTTGAGTTTGAGCCTTTCTCACTTATCGCCTAGCTCCGTAGCTGTGTAGGTTTTACGGCAAGAATAAAACATTTATATACTAGTATATATTTGATAAAAGGTTAACATAGTCTTTTTTTTTCCTTATAATATCTTCAATTCTTCCCCCATTTTTTCTATGACGCGTAACTGCCGAAATTTAGCGTCAACTTTTTATAGCCTTATTGTTTAAAAAAGTAAAAACCTTCTTGATATACCTTATTATATTCTTTATCCACTTTCCCTTTAACTTTCCTTTTTTCCTTCTTGATCTATTGAATTCTACATTTGTACGAATAATTTATATTTATCCCGATAGATGACACAAGCCATCAAGCAACTGTCAGTTGCACGATAAGGAGATGCCCTTTTTCTTTTCTTAGATAAAAGATGTTCAGAGGGAATAAATCTTGAAAATTTTAAGATAATTTTTTAGAGATTGAGGTTCTTCTGAGAGATTTCAAAAACGGTCTAGTTTTATTGTATTTTTTGATGAGATAGGCATTTTTTTCCTTTTCAAGATTCAAGTCTCTCCATAAAATGTTTTCTGCATTTTATCAAATTTCTATATATTTAAGTAGCCAAGTTTATTATTTTAAAACATTAGAAAATGGTCGTTACATCACGTATGATAAGTACTGCCATCTATAGGGAAATATATCAACTAAATATAGAAAATATTTTAAATTCATTTTGGTGAGTGTGTGTAATACACAATAACTATAGAAGAAGGAACACAATTCGGGGAGAAGAACTTCTTTTATAAGAGAACGATGGTACAAGCTTTGGGGCAAGACGTCTTTCTACGGGTACAGAATGACACGAGTGACGATGGTTTATGTATATATTGTTGCATCATGGCTAATGAACCTATTTTAATTTAATTTGTAATATTCTTTTTCATATATATTAAATTCAAATTTATATTTTATATTTATTTATTTTATTAAACAGAATATATGTATCATAAACAGAATATATGTATTATAGAATTATTATTTGTATTTAGGTACACTATGTGACTTCACTGCTCTCTTTGATGTGAGAAATAAATAAAGGGTTCTAGAGGCTACTTAAAGTAGAGTTATCTCATTATTCGGGACCCAACACAGGAGAGGATCAAGGTTGAAGAGTCTGCCAAGCCGCAACCTGGTGCAACAATATACACTTTATATTAAGAGATAAAAGCTAACGGCGACGAGTTTCTTTATTGAAATGTAAAAGCTTGGCGAGAGCATTCGGACATTACGTCCTTTAACAGGCTGAATATGAATACAAGATGAAAGACGTTATTGTTCGAAAATCTCGCTAAGCTTATACCTTTTCAATAAAGAAACATATCGCTGTTAGCTTTTATCTTTTCTTAGATATTGCCACGTGGAAAATTAGGCAAGAGAAATCTCACGATGACACAACTCTCTCTCTCTCTCTCTCTCTCTCTTGAGGTAACCCGGATTTCTGGAGCGTAATGACACAGCAATTATGCAAGGCAAGAACAAACTATAATTGATAAAATACAAGTAAGATATACAAGATAAATACAATTAAGATATACAAAGATAAATACAAGTAAGATCTACAAGATAAATACAAGTAAGATCTACAAGATAAATACAAGTAAGATATACAAGATAAATACAAGTAAGATATACAAGATAAATACAAGTAAGATATACAAGATAAATACAAGTAAGATCTACAAGATAAATACAAGTAAGATATACAAGATAAATACAAGTAAGATATACAAGATAAATACAAGTAAGATATACAAAATAAATACAAGTAAGATCTACAAGATAAATACAAGTAAGATCTACAAGATAAATACAAGTAAGATATACAAGATAAATACAAGTAAGATCTACAAGATAAATACAAAGTAAGATATACAAGATAATACAAGTAAGATCTACAAGATAAATACAAGTAAGATCTACAAGATAAATACAAGTAAGATATACAAGATAAATACAAGTAAGATATAAAGATAATACAAGTAAGATCTACAAGATAAATACAAGTAAGATATACAAGATAAATACAAGTAAGATATACAAGATAAATACAAGTATGATCTACAAGATAAATACAAGTAAGATCTACAAGATAAATACAAGTAAGATATACAAGATAAATACAAGTAAGATCTACACGATAAATACAAGTAAGATCTACAAGATAAATACAAGTAAGGATAAATACAAGTATGATCTACAAAGAAATACAAGTAAGATATACAAGATAAATACAAGTAAGATCTACAAGATAAATACAAGTAAGATCTACAAGATAATACAAGTAAGATCTACAAATAATACGAATTAAGATATACAAGAATAAATACAAGTAAGATAGACAAGATAATACAAGTATGATCTACAAGATAAATACAAGTAAGATCTACAAGATAAATACAAGTAAGATATACAAGATAAATACAAGTAAGATCTACAAGATAAATACAAGTAAGACCTACAAGATAAATACAAGTAAGATATACAAGATAAATACAAGTAAGATCTACAAGATAAATACAAGTAAGATCTACAAGATAAATACAAGTAAGATCTACAAGATAAATACAAGTAAGATATACAAGATAAATACAAGTAAGATCTACAAGATAAATACAAGTAAGATCTACAAGATAAATACAAGTAAGATATACAAGATAAATTACAAGTAAGATCTACAAGATAAATACAAGTAAGATCTACAAGATAAATACAAGTAAGATCTACAATATAAATACAAGTAAGATCTACAAGATAAATACAAGTAAGATCTACAAGATAAATACAAGTAAGATCTACAAGATAAATACAAGTAAGATCTACAAGATAAATACAAGTAAGATATACAAGATAAATACAAGTAAGATCTACAGATAAATACAAGTAAGATCTACAAGATAAATACAAGTAAGATATACAAGATAAATACAAGTAAGATCTACAAGATAAATTCAAGTAAGATATACAAGATAAAATACAAGTAAGATCTACAAGATAAATACAAGTAAGATCTACAAGATAAATACAAGTAAGATCTACAAGATAAATACAAGTAAGATATACAAGATAAATACAAGTAAGATCTACAAGATAAATACAAGTAAGATATACAAGATAAATACAAGTAAGATATACAAGATAAATACAAGTAAGATATACAAAATAAATACAAGTAAGATCTACAAGATAAATACAAGTAAGATATACAAGATAAATACAAGTAAGATCTACAAGATAAATACAAGTAAGATATACAAGATAAATACAAGTAAGATCTACAAGCACTTGTATAAGATAAGGAAAGAGGGAAGTTTACAGAGTAGTAAAATATAAATATCGAAATTTATAATCTGTTAATAAAATAATAAATAGTTCTCTACACTACGATATCCGGCAATTCCTTCCTATTGTAATTTGTTATTTTTCCAAGTTCTGGCTGCCAAGAGTTAACTCTCTGTTGGATGTTTCAGTGCTGGATGCATCAGGAAAGTTCCCCGAGGGAATGTACACGGGAACCATGTCAGCATTTGGAGCATATGACCAGTGCCTCAGTATTGACTCGGGGCATTTCGTCGGCCAATACTGTTCGGTCCACATCAGACCTTACTTGCCACCTAAGCCTAAGTTTGTTCGAGGCAGCCATCCTATCTCTGAACTGCTGAATCTCGCCAATAGTTCGGTAAGTTCCTCTCATACAGAATATGTGACTACTCTATAACTAGACGACATATATAAGACAATTCTTCCGTCATAATGAACCTGAGCCAATAGGGGTCATATTACGGCTATATATAAGAGAAATATTCTGTTATAATAAACTAAAACCAATGGGCCATCTACTAACCGTCTCTGCAAGGTAGCAGAATCGGGTCGATGACACGGCTTTGAGTGCCCATCCGACACCGTCGTTTTGGGCTGGGCAACTTGCCGATCCATCGCCATTGGATTCCCCAACAAATGTCTCTAGTCTCTATATTGAAATGAAAGGCGTATTTACTCATTTTAATGATTGATTTACCTTCGAAAAAACTTCCCTCTAAATAAGCAAATTCTATTTCCTTATTGAAAATATTTTGATGACCTAGTCTCTATTAGATTGATTGTATTACTCGGCCACCAAGCAAATATGTATATAATTACCTTTTTACAGAGCTGCGCAAGAGAATAAATATTGAGAAAAGAGAGCCGTATGTAAATAGATATGTAAATTAATGATCACCTATGAATAACTAATTCATCTTTTCTCTAAGCAATTATCTTCTTGGGCGAATCCTGTTTAGGACATAGGTCCCCAATAAAAGGCTTGCTGTTGTATAATGCCCCTTTAAATAATGAACTCGTTGAAAATCTTTTATTAATTTATTAGGTATATTTAATTACAATTATATTTTATAACTGAAACAGTCATAATATAACTTTAATTTTGTCTCAATTAGCTTTGATTTTTCTATAGAATATCTAGTGAAAGTAAAATGTGGATTAAATCTGTTATTGTAATCAATCCAACAAAGTTTGTCATAACTCGGTAGTAGAGAGGGTTCGGCTCTCTCATTCAATAACTTTTAGCATTGCAGTAAAGTGTGCAAAGATAATATTTGATGCTATTATTAAAAAGAAACACATTGTCAAAAGAATTGTTAACAATTTTATCGAGAGATGGCAATTAAATTTATAAACAATTTGTGCTACTCTAGTATATTTAAGATTTCCAATGTAAGAACCATTACTAAGATTCAATGTTGAATATAAAAGCAGAATGATCCAATACAATATTAGAGCTCTAAAGAAGCGGTCTGGTAGATTAATTTGGCGAAACCGCTGGGAGGGTTCACCACTGATAAGCCAGCCCTCCAAATATTTTTTCATCGCAGTAAGGACAAGTAAAAGTTTGATTTATTTGTGAAAAGAAACATTGGCGTTTTGTTGTTTTCATTTGTATTATTTAGTATATCTATACAAACTATAGAAGAAAAAATATGTAAACAATAGAGAAATACCTTCGCTTCTATCCATAACTCCAATATCAGCTTTCATTCCATATCATATATTGGATATCAAATATTGCGTATCGAGATTTCGATTATAAGAACATCAATATTTAACACTCTTCCTTGCTTTCGTAATGATTGGAGTTCTGCCAAATCAAATTCTGATGAAATAATACATTTTTGATGATCCAATATGCGTTTTATTATTTGTATACCAGTGTAATCTATGTGAATGGATGAAACTCTATTGTTCGATGAACACGTGTTCAGATCATCGGTGGCAACGCCCGCTATGCCCATTACTTCTACGTCCTGACCTTCAGACTGGGACTGTGCATTCCTTCTGCCTGTTCAGCCCAAGATCTCAACAATACCATGGAGACCAGTAAGTCCTTTTGCTCTGTGGACTGTCTGAACCGTTGCTTTGGAACACCCGGGTTCAAAACCCACATTTTGTTTAAATTATTTCATTTTAACTAAATCAATAAGTAATCTAGTTCTTGGTTTCTTCTCATGGTCTTTTATCTCTCGAGCTTTCGGGCTGACACGGCCCTTCAACACGGAGATAGCAGAAGTACTACTTCTATCTAATTATAACACGCCGAGATAGAAGTACTACTTCTATCTAATTATAACACGCCGAGATAGAAGTACCACTTCTATCTAATTATAACACGTCAAGATAGAAGTGGTACTTCTGATGTATCCGTGTTGAAGAGCATGTTAGCCTAAAAGCTCGAGAAATTAAGAATCATGAAAAGAAACCAAGCCCTAGATTACTTATTGATTTAGTTAAAATGTAAAAGCAGGGAAGAATCTTTATTAAATTATTTAAATAGCCGATATCCTTGTAGAAGTGCAGCGCCCCCGAAGAATGCAATTAACTCGATATGTAACTGACATCTTGTAAGATAAAACATCAAACTCCTATATCTGATGGGACTATTTTTTTGTGCTTATCCCTAGTACACGTGGTACAGGCCATGATAATCATGGCGGGCAGAAGTAGGCGACTGCTTTTACTGTAAGTGCACCACATGTCTCCACATGTGAAAAGCAGTTCGATTTTGCACTTACAAATGTGCCTGAGCCCCGTTTGGTTACTTACACTCGCTGGTGGAGTTGGACCTTTGCAAGAATCGGGGGGCCATTGGAGCATTTTTTTTTAACATAAAAAAGTGCTCAATGCGGGAATCGAACCCGGGTCGTAGCGGTCGAAAACCAACGGTTTAAACCATCCTTCCACCGACCCCCATATAGTTCATATATGTTATATAATTTTGAGATGGGAATTATTTTCTTGTTTTAATACATGATGATTGTTGTGCCAGTGCTGACCAAATGTGAACCTTTTTTCAAAAAGGACATTAAAATCATTTTAGATCACTATATTTGCTTTAATATAAAACAAATTAATTGTTTTAAATGAACAAATATCAATTAATAATATAAAAAAATGAAGAATATTGATAATA
>CP092864.1:183615113-183640562 GCA_030710605.1 Cordylochernes scorpioides
CATCCTTCATTAGTATCATTGCATCCGTCCATCAAATCAAATGCTATGCACAATTTATGGCCCTGAGTTTGTTCTTTAATTTTCATCCCAATTTTATTGTACATCTTTATATTAATAGGCTCTTTCCCTTTTCATTATATAGTCTGCTGTTGTTGAGGCACGCATTATTTAGAGCAATCTTTTTTCAATCATATAGAATGGATTTCTATAAAGTAAAGAGTGGAACCTTGTTATAACAGCCTCTTTTATAACAGAAACTTGATTTTATGAAAAAGGCATCTTCTTATCGTGCAACTGAAGGGCCAACAGCCCGAAACGCGTACATGGTTAGCTTTTCTTGATTAATCAAGAATGGGTATTTGACCAGTTCTGGAATAATTAAAAATCAACGAGAATAGTTGATATTTATTCCGATAGATGGCGCAAGCCATCAGCAACTTTCAGTTTCACGATAAGGAGATGCCCTTTTTCTTAATTTATGCACCTTATCCCAGTACAATATCACATTTGTACTATTTTTTAAAGAAACTTGATTATCCTGAGAAATCTCCCCAAGAGGTTTAGGTTTAATCTTTTAAAGACCATCACAGGAATAGAATACCTCCATAGCCAGAGCGGCATGCCAGAATGATCCAGGAGATAGACAGAGCCCAGGCAGTCCTGTGAAGTCCGGAGTACGCCATCGTCTCCCAGAATTCCGGGTCTTTGCCGGCATTCCAGGGTTGGACGCCGAAGAGCACAGCACAAGCAGACGCTGTTGAAGCCGCCCAACCCGCAGCTACAAGAAGCTGTTGACATCACAGAAACACATTATCTTGAGAACCAAACGTTACCATTCATTCAAGGTTCGCAGAATTTACCATACCGCGAAGTTATTTTACAAGAGATTTGACTATACCATTATTGTGAAGATATATATATATATATTGCGTATGATATTGTTTTTTACAGCACAATACAACAATGTTGGCTAGTTTCTCTAGAGTGGAATGTCGAGGTGACGAATCCACTCCAGGGCCTCCTCTGTGCACCGGTGGATATCCCCAAGTGTTCCCTGGAAGAATCTTCGAGGACAGTCCCTTAGGATATGGTGGTTTAGTGCTGTAAAGACCAGGATATCCCAAAGGATATTTGGTCATCAGTTGGTGATATCTGTCGATCAAAAGATCTAGCCCGAGGGCGCATGCCGGCCATCACCTTCCTCGGAAGAAGCCGCTCCTAACATGGAGGACAGACGCTTCATCAGCCGTTCCTAACATGGATGCAGACGCTGGAGTAGTTGTTGTTGGCTACAGCCTTTGGTTGATTACATGGCGGGCTGGACTCGCCATTTGACTCAGTGTCGTCATTGGGCTTTTGTGGCTTTTTGTAGAGGTACCAGTGCCACCTGATACCCCACCACGCCCTGGTAACACTGACGCTGCTTGTTCGCGACTGCTTATTTGACCAGTTGTCTGATCTTATTCGCAGCTAACCATCATATCTGATGGCCGTTCCCCTATCCACAGCCCGGGGACGCGCCTATTGTGAAGATATGTAAAATTGATGACAACTAAGTGTGCTATTATTTCTTGCTATCATTTCATCAGATCCGAGTTGTCAAGCGTCAGATGATTTATTGCTGAAACGTTGAACACACTTTACTTACTTGTTTCAGAATCACGAAAGATACTTTTAGAATAGATTATCGGCAACGGTTTGTAGTGTGTTTTATTATAGTTAATTCTAGTTCTGATACCACCACGAAGAAGTATTTCTAGGTTATACTCATATACACTCATAGACAAAACTTGAGGAAGTTGTACCTTTTAGCGTGTATATCAGTATTCAGACAATAACTCTGAAAGATATTTGATACAAATAGACTTTTATTGAAGACACACGAGATTAAAAAAAAATGTGAAAATTTGTCTCTTTCTTAAAAAAAAAAAAAACAGAACCGTCTACATGAAATACTCTCTACCTCTGTAAGTTTTGTCCCTTAGTGTAATTCTAGGTGAATATTCTATGTGAGTTTGTAACCATATCAACTCGCTATATCTGTTGTGCCATATACATCTCCTGACAAAATACAAGGTATGTCCCATAAGTTCCCGGACTGGGTCCATTAAAAAAAAGGTAAGATTTTTTAATTTTTTTTTATTAAAACTTTTCAAAGTAATCCCCCCTTGCTTCAACGCACCAGCGCCATCGTTTCTCCCAATTGTCGAAACAGTTTTTATAAGCCTCTTTTGGAATGCTCTTCAATGCTAACGGCGATTTTTCTATTATGTCATCCCTGGTGTCAAAATGTCTTCCTTTTAGAACTGCTTTAAGTTTGGGGAACAGGAAAAAGTCATTTGGTGCGATGTCTGGGAAATAGGGTGGTTGAAGTAGGATTTGTGTCCCGTTTTTCGCCAAAAAGCTAGTCATCAAGTGCGCTGTGTGAGGGCGAGCATTGTCATGGTGTAGGATCCAGCCACCATTAGTCCATTTTTTCTGGCCTTTTTTTTCGAATCGCTTCCCTTAGACGGCGAAGAATGCCCAAATACATTTCCTTAATAACTGTTTGGCCTGCAGGAAGATACTCGTGATGAACAATGCCTTTGTTATCCGAAAAAGCGACCAGCAACACCTTGTTTCTGGATTTTTTTGGGTCTAGGCTCACCCTAACCTCTCCACTCGGCAGATTGAGGTTTGGTTTCAGGGTCATAGCCATAGACCCATGTCTCGTCGCCTGTGATTATCTTGTCTTTCCATTCTGGATCCGTTCTTGTCATTTCCATCATGTCCTCACAGGTTGCAAGCCGACACAGTTTTTGCTCATTGGTGAGGGATCTTGGGATGAATTTTCCAGTAGTCTTTTTGAGCTTCAAATCTTCGGTTACGATCCTTCCAATCGTTGTTTTAGAGATGCCTGTGTCTTGCTCTAGCTCCAGCAAAGTGGTTCGAGGATTTTCTTTTATCAAATCGGTAATTTTTTGCACATTTCCATCAGTCCTTTGAAATTTTGGGCGTCCTTGACGAGGATCATCTTCAATGGAAATTCTGCCAGCTTTAAATCTAGAATGCCATTCAAAAACAGTTGTTCTCTTTGGGGCGTCATTGGGGAATGCTTTATTAAGCATTTAAAAAGTTTCGGTAGCTGATATTTGAAGTTTCACACAAATCCTATGCAAATCCTCTGCTTCAATTTTTGTTCCATCGTAAAATCGCCGCAGCGCTAGGTGTGACCTTTGAATAAATTAGAATAACCTTGGCGCGCGCGCAAGTATCGCCTCGATATTGGTACCACCGTGTATCCCAGGGTCTTGGCACGGTAACCATTCACTGGGGTATTTGACTACTTCGTTCGTTATTACATACACACAAGGTAGCGCTTTTTGACCATTTTATCAATACTTTTTTTTTACGTGAAAATAGTACAAAAATGAAATTTTACTGAGAGAGAGATCAGGTGAATAAATTAAGAAAAATTAATTTCCTAATCGTGCAACCAAAAGTTTTTAATGACTTGCGCCATCTATACTTAGTTAGCTTTTCTTGATTAATCAAGAATGGGTATTTGGCCAATTCTGGAATAATTAAAAATCAACGAGAATAGTTGATATTTATTCTTACAGAGATGGCGCAAGCCATCAGCAACTTTTAATTGCACGATCAGAAGAAGCCCTTTTTCTTAAAAAAAAAAAAGGATTTTTTAATTGAGTTTTTTTTTATAATGTGTGTAAAAAATTAAATGAAAACTTTAAGAATAAATATTGCTGTTTAGATATTCTCGACTTCTTCCGTCGCATTCTTTTGACACACAACACGCACAGACACACAAACATATATATATACTAGCGGATGTGTACCCGGCTTCGCCGGGTTTTATCCGAGTGAAAGTTTGCCTAACGAATATTATTGATAATAATATTCGGGAACACACAGAAATATTATGATAATATAATTCATTATGTCATATATTTTTATAATATATGAAATTTATTTTTCGAGCAAACATATCCACTCTCTACTGAATAGATTTTTAAAAGATATACATAAATAAAAATATCTCGAGATATACTACGTGATCATAGCCAAAAGGCCGAGAAACGATATTTTATATATAGAGATGACCTGGCTTCGTGTGTCTTCTGCTCGAGTGAATGTTTCGCTGGTAGAATTTTGTTCCTGCCTACTATTAATCATTATCTGGCTTTACCTGTGGTCTGCTTTAGTGAATATTCCCCAAAATAATTTTTTAATGCAATCAAGCATGATACGGCAATATTGTCATAATCATTTCTGACTAAAAAAATATTGTTGCTCAGTACTTGGTTAAATATAATTTTTATTGGTTAAAGTGCGACAAAAAAACTCTTACAGATTTAACTCTCTGTCCTGTTCAAATTTCAGCTAGATTAGTTACAAATTGAGGGCGTGCATAGCCGACAAACATATATATATATATATGTTCCCGACTTCACCCCAAGTAAAAGTTTGCTTAACAAACATTTGTTAAAACGATTCTAGCAAACATCCAATCCCTACTGAATCTAGACTTGTCTACCTTCTCGATAATTTTTTCCCGGTCCTTGAAAATACTCGATAAGTTGAAAAAAAATCAGTATTAATTGGTCCACTCGGTAATTTGAAGTTGAAGGAATAGTATCTTGCCACAAACGAAGATTTGTAAATAACTGTATTTAGCGAATGTACCCGGCTTCGCACAGTTTTTATCCGAGTAAAAGTTTGCCTAACGAACATTTGTTTAAAACGATTCTAGAAAACATCCAATCCACCTATATATTGATTTATAAACATATCAACATATAGAGTCACGACCGTCTTTTCCTCATCGCTGTCACGGATGCGCGCGCATCATCATTATGATCATTATCATTATCTAATGATAATAATAATAATTATTATTATTATATTATTATTATTATTTTATTATCAACATATATAGTCACGAACGTCTTTCCTCAATTCCTCATCGCTGTCACGGATGCGCGCGCATCATCATTATGATCATTATCTTCTATAGAAGCTTCTATCTTTATAATTATGTATATTTACAAAAGGTCAATTCGCTCGCGCCTCTAGCGGTGAAAATGAGGGGTAATACCAGCTGACCTAATGTACATGTAAAGTTTTGGAGCGGGACGTTTCACAAGAGTGACATCCACGGCTCCAATTATAATTGTAACAAATAGTATTTGAATAAAAACATTTAATCGGGTAAAACACGGGCGTTGCCCGGGTCATTCGGCTAGTATAAATATAAATATGGTTATATGCGTTTTAAATATATTTTGAAACACATAATTTTTTGAAAACATTTATTATATTTTAAATAAGATATTGTCAACTTTTGTGAATTTGATAATTAATCATTTCTTTTTTCTCAATGAATTATATATATTAATTTAAAATTTCATTTTTGTTATCATCATCACATACAATGTAATTTTTTTATATAAACAAACAATAATAACAACAATTAGGGGCTCAAAAAATCATTTATTATGGTTAGCAGCTCCGTAAATAAAGATATTTTCACAACAACAATTAAAGTTGCATCATCATTTTTATAAAACAAAAACAAATTAAATTAACAATAAAAAATATATTTTAACATTATATTTTAACATTTAACACAAAATCGTTACAATTTTTTCTTTAAATATATATAATATTGAAATGCCAAGTATTTTTTACGTCATTGGAATATTATATTACTAAATTCTCAAATTAAATTTATTATACTTGGAAAACATTTTAAGCATTGTTACAATTTATAAATATAATTTCACCAGACGCCGCTAGAGGCGCTGCTTGCGAGTGAAAGTAGAAATTTGCAAATAAAATTGCAAAGAATATTTATTTCAAATCAAATTCAAACCAGAAATCTCCCAGTAGTATAGTAAATAACTTCCTAAAGTTTCACGGCGATTGGATAATCTTACCTTTTAAAAACATTCATCGTGTGAACAAACTAACATTCATTGTGTAAACAAACCACGTGTTAATTATTAACCAATCAAATTCATTTATTGTCGCGACCAGTGCTGCGCCCAAGCGGTAAAAGACTGGAACTAACGCTTTTTGGTTTTTTATTTTTTTAGAAAAAGCACATTTACTTTTTAGTTTTTTGAATAGCCTATATGTTAAACGGAATCTTCAGCTACCTACATGCGAAATTCCATAATGATTGAGTCGGTAGATTTTGCGTGAAGCGATAACAAACATCGATTTCGCATTTCATTTTTATATATATGAGGATATATGTAGTATTCACATGTAGCAATCAGTACCTTAGGTATCTTGATGGTGGGATGTGTGACGAAGTAATATCCCAGCAAGAATCCCACGAAATAAGCTCCAGCATGTGGGTGGGGAAGGACATAGAGTTCTGTCATGATCTTCAGCCGAGACCTGCAAATATCCAAGATTAACACAATAACAACCAAATCTTAGTTAGATGTTCCTAAAACCATCTCCCAATATGGCTGGAGATTGAAGTAGTGAGTGGACCAAGTACCCTCACCAAGTCAGAGTCACTTACAAAAGTGACTGTGTAGTGTGTGTTTAGAAATTGTTTTCTATATAATTTTATTGTATACAAAAAGGTGCTTCTCTATCTTCAAGCCAATACAACAGCTGTTGCTGGCTGGTAGATTAAACTTGCGTAACCGCCGGAAGAGTTCACTATCTACAGATTCCTTCCATTTTTCATTGCAGTAGCGATCGCATAAAATTGATTGAAATTAGAGCAAAATATGCCAAATAAAGATATGTGATAAAGTCATATTGTGAAAATTAAAATTTTCATACATTTTTCACTATGAAAATATTTTTGTACGCAAATTTTTCAGAGAAAGACAAATACAAAAAGGACGTATATACAGGGAACCTACTCAGGATCTGGGTGTACAACCAGGAGAGTTGGCGGTAGTTCCAAAGCATAGGTGGCATAGGCGGTAGACACAACAGAAGCCAGGATGATACCGTAGACCACCATTAGTCCAACCTTCTTAGATCTACACAACACAAACACTCTATTACGACTACAAAGTGACTCCTTAAAGCATGAAATCAGCAAAGATTTTCCATAGTAGAGCATGATGTCTGATCGGAACCTAACAAGTGTCTGTTCCTAGGTCCGCCAACGTTCATTTCTCCTTCACTAAAGTCACATTCTTAGTCTGAAACAGTTCATTTGTCCGGCAATTTTCTTTGGTCGAATTAGGCGTTCGTTTCTTGGTTGACTATTGGTGTACTTTACTTGGCCGGATTGCCAATGTCCAATCTTGGTCCGGCACTGATATCTGTTACTTGGTCGACGTTTGGTTCTTTTTCGGTATTTATATCTTCTCTTTTCTTGGTCTCATGGTGGCCGTTCATTAGTACTGAACTGGTGGCCGCTCTTTGGTACTGAACTGGTGGCCGCTTCTTGGCACTGAACCAGTGGCCTTTTATTGGTACTAAACCAGTGGCCGCTTCTTGGTACTGAACTGGTGGCCGCTTCTTGATACTGAACTGGTGGCCGCTTCTTGGTACTGAACTGGTGGCCGCTTCTTGGCACTGAACTGGTGGCCGCTTCTTGGTACTGAACTGATGGCCGCTTCTTGGCACTGAACTGGTGGCCACTTCTTGGTACTGAACTGGTGGCCTTTTATTGGTACTGAACTAGTGGCCGCTTCTTGGCACTGAACCAGTGGCCTTTTCTTGGCACTGAACCAGTGGCCTTTTCTTGGTACTGAACTAGTGGCCGCTTCTTGGTACTGAACTAGTGGCCGCTTCTTGGCACTGAACCAGTGGCCTTTTCTTGGTACTGAACTGGTGGCCGCTTCTTGGCACTGAACCAGTGGCCTTTTCTTGGTACTGAACTAGTGGCCGCTTCTTGGTACTGAATTAGTGGCCGCTTCTTGGTACTGAACCAGTGGCCTTTTCTTGGCACTGAACTAGTGGCCGCTTCTTGGTACTGAATTAGTGGCCTTTTCTTGGCACTGAACCAGTGGCCTTTTCTTGGTACTGAACTGGTGGCCGCTTCTTGGCACTGAACCAGTGGCCTTTTCTTGGTACTGAACTAGTGGCCGCTTCTTGGTACTGAACTAGTGGCCGCTTCTTGGCACTGAACCAGTGGCCTTTTCTTGGTACTGAACTGGTGGCCGCTTCTTGGCACTGAACCAGTGGCCTTTTCTTGGTACTGAACTAGTGGCCGCTTCTTGGTACTGAATTAGTGGCCGCTTCTTGGCACTGAACCAGTGGCCTTTTCTTGGCACTGAACTAGTGGCCGCTTCTTGGTACTGAACCAGTGGCCTTTTCTTGGCACTGAACTGGTGGCCGCTTCTTGGTACTGAACTAGTGGCCGCTTCTTGGTACTGAACTGGTGGCCTTTTCTTGGAACTGAACTTATGGCCTTTTCTTGGCACTGAACTAGTGGCCGCTTCTTGGCACTGAACTGGTGGCCTTTTCTTGGCACTGAACTGGTGGCCTTTTCTTGGCACTGAACTGGTGGCCGCTTCTTGGCACTGAACTGGTGGCGGCTTCTTGGCACTGAACTGGTGGCCTTTTCTTGGTACTGAACTGGTGACCTTTCTTGGTGCATGTCCAATTGAAACAGATTTTACCGTGCATAGTCACGGTTAGCGTATCAAAGAAAAGGCGAGTGTGGAATCAGCCGCGTTTTAGTCTTTGCTTTAATCATCCAAATGAACCACGGCATTCAGCGAATCCACTAATATCCTCGAACGGTTACTGCTGCTTTGTTGAATTTATATAATTCAAAGAAAAGACCTTGATTAAACATCATTGTATATATCCAGTTATATATTTGTTGAATGGATAGAATATATAAATCTTTTTAGAAACTATAATTAAAACCACTCATTGTTAGAAATCAACGATATAAATCATTTGAAGCTTTGCTATTTTTATTGATAAAAATTATTTCCTACTGACCCTACTAAGGTACGAAAACTACTGGGTGACTTATCAGTGCTGATCCCTCCCGGCAGTTTCACCAGTCTAGCAGATCTCTCTACAAGTCTATTTGGTTGATCTGCTTATATAGCTGGTAATTTAGAGGAATTATTGCACAGCAGTGTTAGAATATCAGCTCTTGATCAAAGATGTCTCGCTATTACCTCATGTCAAAGAAGGAAGGAAATATCTACTTGAAAAAGATGACGAGGATGACAAGAGACAGCATGTAGAGCTGGGTGTCTACGGACAGGTACCACGTGTGGCTCAGACACTGCGCACACAGATTGTCGTGGAACTACAAACCTTTTTGACAAATTACTGGGAGATGTAACTATGGGAATAAAAGAGAACAGTCCTCTTAGTCGCTTGTGTTAAACTGACGAAGGCCAATAGCCAATGTTTCGATTGGAATAAAAGATGAGTGAATATAGGTTATAATTAGTTAAGTCAACGATAATGATGATTATAAACAAAGTGTAATGGTTATTATAATAGTAATATGCTTCCCCCAACTCGGATTATACAAATAACTCACACACAGAAACTATTACAAATTTTATAAATCTGCTATTTTTGAAATGGTGTATAAGGAATATGTCATTGGCAGGTAACATACAGTAAAATGTACGTCATATCTATAGTACGCATATGTTGTTACGCATGAATACAATACAATACCATGGATAAAACCTTAATTTTAGAGAAAAATTATATTTTCTGTTTTTTATGTGTGTTTTCAACCCATTCCTTAATTGTCCTACTCGTCGTGGAAACGTCCTAAGTTACTAATCCATGGTACGTGTTGACGGACCATGAGGATAAGATGTCTGTCCCTCTCGAACCATAGTGACCGAAGGACGTTGAGATCAGGCATTATTTTCATTGAGGACCTCTACTAGTCCCTCAAAATTAGAACATAGCTTTTTTCAGGAGATAAATTCGAGTATATCTGAATTGTGAAACTCTAATATATATTTAACTTTGTTGTTTAGCAATGATCTATGCATTTTGAGTTTGCAAGGAACACTCATTAGATGGTACGTAGATATATATTGGTTGACTGCAGATGTCGTCAGAAAAGGTATTTCAACTTACACGCTCGCTGGTATCGATGAAATTATTGATGTAGATGAGGTTGGCCCACCACGTGTTTTTACATTTCTCAGCGATGGGCTGCACGTGTTCGTTCCACGCCGGGCCATTGGAGAAAAACACGGGGGATGAAGATACAGACGATAAACCATGGAATGGACGGGTGTCAGCCTGCAACATCACCATGGCCTCGGTGAGCCAAACTTTCCTGTCATGGATACCCATACATCCCTAGGTGGACGTTTTTTAGCTGAAATGATCACTCGCTGTGTGGTTCTGTTTTTCAAAACATTAGAGGCCTAAAATATATTTTAAAAAATAGCTTGGTCAATGTTTTATGAACTGATTATTTTAGTTGGCAGAGACTACAGTTTACCTAACTTCAATCTGAGTGTATGACTTTAAAGAAAACCCGTTTTCCAAGAATCGCTTACTGTTATTACGGCAAGTTAGATGTAGTGGAAACTGTCTCATGTGAGAGTCTCTGGGGAGATTTCCATCGGAGGCTTTCACACACAACCCACCCTACTACTGGATACAACTGATCCCAAGAAGGCTCTGACATGCTATAAAAACAATGATTAACAGATTTCCATTTATAATACCTTTGTTTTCTTGGTGGACTTTAAAAAAAGAGATGGAAAATATTTTTCCAGGAGGAAATTAATCTATATAAGTATATATACAGGTCACTTCTCCCGTCAAAATAGACTCTAAAACTATGCGCCGGAAGAGGCGACCTTTACTTTTAGATCAATTTTCTCCAAGAAAAATTTCAATCTACATTTTAGCAATAGATTTAACCTACTCACTCTATCAGCTAAACACTTCTTTGGAAGATTGTGAAGATTTCATTTGATATATTGTGGTATTCTCATGGAATAAAGTCCGCCCTGAGCTGACGTGAGCCATTAGCCCGAAACCATGGTCCTCAGGTGGGCGTTTCCTCAGTTTTTCAAAGCTGATGTTGTGGCTTTGTCAACGACTTGAGTCCGGAGACGGTTGAATATATGGCGTTTAGTTTAGTGTCTATCTGACGGGGAAAGAGGGTGACCTTCACATATTATAGATTAAAAAGTTTACCATTATGGCATCTCTAGGAAATACGTACTCTCAATGATGGCACCAGAAATGCTGGCAACACTTCGTTGGATTATTGAGTCTGTTTATAACGGCATATTTACTGATACAGTGAATATCTTCTCGCTTCAACCCTTCTTAAACAGCCATACCTGTTTAGCGACCATTTCTCAAATTCTCGTCTTTAAAAAAATGTCCTAAATAACAACCAAATCCGGCCAGCGACCACTAAAGTGGACACCCAAAACTACATATAGTGAGATAAGAGTGATGATAGCAATGATACAGTGATTAGGAACCTATTGTAATATTGATCGTGATATTCTCAATAAAGACCGCTATTTCTGTTCCCAGTATAGGCTATCTTTACTGTATGGTGAGTATCTTCTTATTTATTATCTCCACTCAATCATATTAGGGTATATAACTCTGCCTTTGCCAGTCCCAAGCCCGGATGAAAAAGGAGGAGGGGGAGCAGTTACAAGCTCGGTAAAAAATCTGGGCTCAGCTTGCCCGGCTGATAGTACCCTATAAGGGCTCCTAATCCAGGGATACAAGATGAGCAGCGTTGTACTCCATGTTAGGAGCAGCTGCACATGGCGTCTATTCCTCATGTCAGAGGCGGCCATTCTTATGGACTAAGTCGGCCTGCCACTGAGTTAGTGCTCCAGTCTTATATGACAAAGGCAGAGGCAATCTACTTCACCCAATTATTGGTGGTTGTATGAGAAGATATTAGGGATTTCAAAGTTTGTAGAGCTTTTTTTGAGACTTGGTAAGTATTATTTTACCGAGTGTATTCAAACTATACATTTAGCTTCGTTTAGGGTAGCAACTACACTCATGGACAAAACTTAAGGAAGCTTAACTTTTAACACGTATATCGGGACTCGGACAATAACTCTGAAAGATATTACAGTGACCTTTATTGAAGATACACGAGATAACTAAGCGTGAACAGAATTACCTCTGTTTACTTAAAAAAAAAAAAAAAACAGACAACCGGCGACATCAAAGACTTTCCACTTCCTTAAGTTTTGTCTCCATGAATGTATTTTAAAAACAAATGGTGACCGAAAAAAAGTAGATTTTTAAATTAACTCCCACTTCTGCGATGATAAAATAGGATGGGGGTTTGACACATCAATGGTGAGCCCTCCCAGCGGTTTCGCCAGTTCAATCTTCCAGACCGCTCTACCATTGTATTGGGCTGTGTTGTTTAAATATTCGGCAAAATAGAGGATTTCCCGGTGACGGAGTAATTATGGACATAGATTAAGTAAGAAAGTAGGAAGTTATTTTATTAGGATAAAAACACCTCGCCGCGCTAAATAGTTAATTTCCTTACACACAGTTGGCGTGCTGATATTTATTGTTTGTTTATTTGTGAATTGTTTGTGGAAGAACAATGCTCTATGAAACGTGTATTTCTACAAAGTCAGTAACTTCCTCCAAAACCTCACCAAAAATATCTCTCCCAGTGTGGATATATATGCCAAGAAGACTCGATTCAATATTATGAGCGGTATGGAAGATTAAACTGGCGAAACGGCTGGGGTGATTCCCACTGATGAGCCAGGCCCCTCCCAATATTTTCTCCACCGCAGTGATGACTGAAGGAAGATGTTTCTACTTGGTAAATCGTAGTTTATTTCTTACATGTATACATTCAGGATGGCGGCTAATGTCTTAATATACACTCATGGATAAAACTTAATAAGGTTGGAAAGTTTTTGATGTCGCCGGTCGTTTTATTTATTTATTTTTAAGGATACCTAGGCATTTTGATCACACTTGGTTATATCGTGTGTCTTTAATAAAGGTCACTGTGTATCAAATATCTTTCAGAGTTATTGTCTGAATCCCAAATATACATGATAAAGGTACAACCTTCTTTATGTTTTGGACATGACGGTATAAGAAAGGAATTTGCTCTGTAAAATAACGTGATATATTGGAATGTTCAAAGGTTATTTTGATAGTTTCGGTAATTGTTTAGAGAAATAGGACATATGAGAAGTTAGTTGTTCCAAAAGTGCACTCACCTCCAGAATCTGTGAAGTATGGCGATGGGAATGCTGAAGTTTTTCTTCATCTTGTAGACCACGTTCAGGCTGACGTAGGACACGAGTAGACCGCTGCACACATGTCACATGGATTCAGTGAATGAAAATCTATAGATGTAGTAACCTAATACTTGGCAGGTATTAGGTACCAACTTGTATATGTGAACATGTTTCAGTGCTAGGGGTCTCATGGTGGGTTGTAATTGGTTGAACTGTAGGAAGGGATCATGTATACACATGTAGTACGAAGCTATGATAGTCATTCTTTTATATTATCCCTAGTACACGTGGTACAGGCCATGATAATCATGGTGGGTAGAAGTTAGCGAACTACTTTTACTGTAAGTGCACCACATGTCTACATATGTGAAAAGCAGTTCGACTTTGCACTTAAAAATGTGCCAGAGCCCCGTTTGGTTACTTGCACTCGCTGGTGGGGTTGGACTTTTTCAAGAATCGGGGGCCATTGGAGCATTTTTTTAATTAGAAAAAAAGTTCCCAATGCAGGATTCGACCCCGGGTTGTAGCGGTCGAAAACCAACGGTTTAGACCATCCTTCCACCGACCTCCCCAGTATTAACCTAATACTGAGAAGGTATTGGCTTCTAACTTGTATCTGTAAACATGTTTAGTGCTAGGTAAGTATCTCATGGTGGGTTGTAATTGGTTGAACTGTAAGAAGATTACATGTCTACACATGTAACACTAGCCTATGATAATCATGATAGGTAGAGGATTGTTACTATTTGTGGTATCAGCATACCACATATCTACACTTATAATACAAGGTCTTGGTGATCATCGCGGGTACTCTGTAGGTACTGTAAGTATATAACGTGTACTACGCCATGTTAATATAGTGAGAAGAGGGTATATAGATGGAGAGAATGTGTCTACCTGATCACAAAGAAGGTATCTACAGCTACTGTGCCATTCCCGATGATCTGGAAGGGAAAGTCTTGTCGGTAGGTTTCCGCCCACTGTAGACCCTCTGGAACACAGAACCTATTGTTACGACGATAAAAGAAAGAAAGCTTCGACATCGCCGTTATGGAAAGCAGGGTCAGTTCGACCACATGTGTTCACCCAAGAATATCTGAGGATGGACCAGTCAAAAAGGAAGAACCCAGCTGGTGACCAGGAATGTCTTCCCTGTTGTTGATCAACCAGCTAACCACAAATGTTGTGTTGTTCACATCCACCGACCATATATAGAGAGAGTTATATCGAATAGAGAAACAAACGGGTTTAGTGGTTTAAAAGATCAAGACATCTCTGTGTGTTCATAATGAAATTGTGAAAAACTTTTAAAATTACAAAATATTTCTTCACAATGAGTTTCTTTTTATTTTAAATTGCTAGCTTTCAAGCGATAATCGCTTTTCAACGGGCTTAAAAATTTATCATCTATATTTTGCTATGTATGCTAATATTTGTAAATATTTCTTGTTAGATATAGTTGATATTTTTAAGCCCGTTGAAAAGCGATTATCGCTTGAAAGCTAGCAATTTAAAATTAAAAGAAACATCACTGTATCCGTGTCTGGTGGTCTCCTCGCATACCTGTGTGTCCGCTCCTTATCAACGCTGCAATAAAAGATAAGTACTGGTTTTGTTAAACTAATCGAGTGGTTTTATTTACGTCTTTACATTTTAGTTTGTTGTATTTCTAAGTTTTTTTCTCTGTATTAAGTTACTTTTAATTTAGGCCCTAGTAAATTGCACTTTGTGTGTTAACCCATAAAAGACGAAGGCTTTGATGTAGGACAACAGACTTGCATCAATTTTTTTAAGAACTGAGGGTTATTCCCAGGATAATTATCCAAGAACATAACATTACTTAATGACTTCTCAGTGACTATAAGAGACATCAGGGCGATCAGCTCATCGATTCAAGAACCCACGGGGCCAGGTTTGTACATTTGGTAGACGTAAGTTGAAAGGATGGTACGGAATGTCAGTTCCATCTTTTTCCATCCACGTATTGACGTCTTGATATCAAGGTGTTGTCGTGGTGGAGGTGCGATTATGTATTGACTCGATTTGATGCTAAAACGGGACTTTATTAGCGAGTAATAAGGCTAAGAAATATCCCGACATATTTGTGAATAAATTTGATATGTGAAAAAAAAAATTAAAATGGGTTGGCCAAATATCAGGGAACAGGCTAAATCAACGTTTAGTTGATTTCTGTTCCACTAGATGGCGCTCTGCCATCTAAAAAAAGCTCATGTGCTCGTGGTCAGGATATGCCTTTTATGATTCTTATACCTTGATATGGAGTTTACACACTTCAGCGGAGGAAGCTAACTGAAGAGTAATATATATATTTGAAAAATAAATATATCCTTTAATAAAATCCTTATTTAATAAGATCCTTTAATATGGATGAAATTAATATATATTTTTAAACAAGTGATTTTTATTATATTAAAAATAATCATACTCGTCTATAACAGTTTTCAATTATTATAAACGTGTTTCAGGTAAATTTATTTTTAGAAAAAAAAATCCATGTATGCAGTACCACTCCAGCCATCTATGAACAATATTTTGAACTATTCTAGCAAACATTTTCTCAAGGGTTAATAAGTTTAGATATTCACAAATATAAATTATTTTAGCGTCATAAATTTCTTTTTTTTTTTTAAATAAAAAAATATAAATCTCTTCCCTTAAACATTTTTGATAAAAAAAAAGAAATGTTTCCGTCAAAATAGCCTTTTGAACCCAGATATAGCGCTCCTATGACTTGAAATTAAGGTTAGAATGAATGTCTGAAGTTTATTGGGGCAGCCGATTGTAGCAATAAAGTTCCTAGTTTGATAGATATGTTTCACCAAATCTAGGAAATGTAATATATATACATATATTTTAAATAATAAAAAATCATATATGCCTTTATCTCAATCTAATATATGCCTTTTTATTATATAAATATTTAAATATGAATTGCTCTATTTTTTAGCCCAGTTCAGCAATGCTACAGAGTTAGTGTAATACAAGTTTTTTTTCAGTCCACCACTAGATTTACCACTTGTGTTTCTTTCCAATCAGCCCCCTGTTCCTCTGTATTCAGAAACACAATCACTACAATTGGTGAGTAGAGAGTAGCTAGCTATTATGGAAGTGGACTAAACGATATCAAAAGAAGGAATGGAAAAAGTAATAAAAAGCAAACCCAATACATTAGCTTTTTACAAATTCTAGAAAACAGCACAGACAATAGGCACAACACAGATGATGGATAGAACTTGAAGAAAGATTGATCTTAATCTACACTTTCTGAAGATAACTGTTATGTTTACTTCTGTTTATTCATCTGGGTGAATCCAGTATGGGATGATTGTCCTTGATAAAAGCTTTTTTGTTGTTGTTGATATCAAGAGAAGCCTCTTACTAAGACGCAGGCCATTTTGTAACTGCTCTCCTTACAATGAACTATTTTTGTGGAATCCAATTAGAAGCAAAATCTTTTTTTTTTTTTTAGGATTGATATAGAAATAATTGTTATGCTAGTAAATTGTAGACACATCAGACAAGCCAGCCCTACACTATGTCGACAATGTAGTTGTTAAAGTGGTTGTTATGTCATCTGATGTCACCATGATGTCACCAAACTGGTTAATTTGCCATTGATGTCAGTGAGATCACGCTAACTCTCTTACCTACCTTCCTTTTACAATTCGTATTTACATCCTCAGCCACAGCCGTAGATTTCATAACATTGATATCAGTTTATCTCAAAGCGAATTCATGGAGAGTAAGGAATGTTTGCTAAAATGATATTTAAATATTTGAGCGCCGTTTATTGAGTACATTTCTACAAGGTTTTTGATGCCAATGTTTCTTACTATAATAGTCCTAACACATCTGCGGACCAACGCAATTCCCAGAGGTAGTATGGATTATCAATAGGAAAAATAAGTTTCTCAATAGGTATACCATTAATCACTAAAATTATTTTTTTAAAATTTAATTTTGTTTATAATTTATTTCATTTTAAAGCGCTATGTCCCCCCTAGGGACACTTGCGCTGTCATACATTTATGCCTTTACATTTGTCTATACATATATATATATACAAATTATTGTATATAGGCCGTGAATAGAATAGTCATATGAAATTAATCATATATATCACTATGATTATATATGATCACATATGATCACTAATATTCTGATATGAGATACTGAAACGGTACTCTGATTTTTTTAATGGTTTCTAAGAGACTCTAAATTCGAGACTCTAATAAGGTAGATATGGAATTATATCTATTTCTCCTATATTTGACTCGACTCAATGTAAATTAACACGAAAAAAACTAATTAGTAAATTATTTTATGCACACACACAAACCTATTCACTCAATAGACGCATCTATACCATGATGGGTTAAAACAATAATAAACAATAAGAGGAGCTTCTTGTGTAGATTTCTTTATTACCGCAAGCTTTCGAACAGAACGTTCCTCAACGGGCGTGGATAGTAAAACGTGCTAACATGCTATTAGAGGAAAAAAACTGGCTAATAAGTTTTTTTCCTCTAATAGCATGTTAGCACGTTTTACTATCCACGCCCGTTGAGGAACGTTCTGTTCGAAGCTTGCGGTAATAAAGAAATCTACACAAGAAGCTCCTCTTATTGTTTATTATTGTTTTAATGATCGTTTTAAAGAGTTTAATTTCTACAACCATGATGGGTGTTTTTACCCTCTCCACACCCTCATTTCATTTCTAGTTACATAAAATTATGTTCTTTAATAGTTTATAAATTACGGGTAAGCAGTTTGGTAATGCGTGCTCGCGCGTTATAACGAATGTTTATACTGATTT
The DNA here is from genome assembly GCA_030710605.1 of Cordylochernes scorpioides. Classification (NCBI taxonomy): domain Eukaryota; kingdom Metazoa; phylum Arthropoda; class Arachnida; order Pseudoscorpiones; family Chernetidae; genus Cordylochernes; species Cordylochernes scorpioides. Next base: position 183,633,147 of record CP092864.1, read on the forward strand.
TTGAAAAATTTTCTCCTGTAGTTCAAAGAAAGCTGTAATTAAAACTTGATTTTTTTTGAATTTCTTTCATCTTTGGTATCATAAATAATTGTTCCAAATCTCAACACCCAACCAGTCGAAATCGTACATCGAGTCACAGACTATTCAGACAAAGAGATAAAACTACAGTTCTCTCTCTCCGTCGTACAGTCTTAGAACGAATACGATTGTACGACAAACCAAAATACTAAACTTGTTTGCGGTTTCTTACTTGACCTATAACAAGATCGCGTAATGGAAAATCCGGTTTAAAAAAACTAATTCGTCTGCTGGACTGCTGCCCGTACAAAAGTGATAAAAAGAATTGATCTGCGCATGCGTCACCGGCAATAGATATCAGTGATTAAAAGGAGGTAGCCAAAACTTGACACTGTCAATCAATCATGTTATTTGTTTTAGCAACGTCTACTATACATTTTATATAATTTGAAATAAAATTATAAACATTTTGAATTGATTTTAAATAATCATTCTTCCCTGATTTATAATATAATAAAATAAATAAAACTTCCAGGGCTAAGTTTCTTGTTCAACTTTTTATTTTCAAGTTTTTGGACTTGTCAGTCCTTCAACAGGAGTATGTAAATAATAATTCGTATATAAAAATAGTATTATATCATTAATTTATTAAAATATACAGGAGTATTAATTCCTGTTGAAGGACTGACAAGTCCGGAAGCTTGAAAATAAAAAGTTGTACAAGAAACTTATCCCCGGAAGCTTTATTTATTTTATAATATTGAATTAATTTGATTGTGTGAGCATTCAGAGTAACTATGAGTCATGAATATTCCTATATTTTGCTAATGTATGTATATCTGTATGTGATGTAGGTATTTTGTGATTAAGTCTTTAGATAGTTATTTCCAATTCCCATGGTTGTAAGTGTAATGGGAGTACTTTAAGCTGACTACACGATGGATACTCACTCAGCATCTGCAGGTTGCTGTAGAGATAGCTGTGGCAGAGGATGATCCACAGAATGGAGAAGAACCGAAGGCCATAGAGCTGTTTAATGATATCATCACCTTTCTGATCCGTGCTCAGAAGTCTCATGGTGTTGGTGTAAACAGAGAAGCAGGTGATTAGCTGAATGGGAAGGCTTTGTTTTTTCTGAAACACCCGAACACAATTAGCATTTACATTTTTTATTTAGGTAATCAAAGAACTATAAATATTAGAATATATATCACATTTAATGGAATTTTGTAGAAAGAAGTACTTTTTATTGTTAGCTCAAATCAGACGCGATATTCCAACAAGGAATAATTGCACCAAAGTTGCACGATAGGGAGTTGCCTTTTTTATTTCTTAATTTATCCACCTTATTCCAGAACAATATCACATTTTTATTATTTATTCACATTGTTTCGCGCTCTCACGCAATTCTGGCCTTAACTACTCGTTTCATGATTTTTCAGGTTGCCTGAATGACCAGTTTTTTTTGGTCGTTGAGGTACAGCTTGCACCACGCTGATGAGGGCCAACAGCCCGAAACGCGTAGGTGGTTATCTTTTCTTGATTAATCAAGAATGGATATTTGGCCAATTCTGGAATATTTAAAAATCAACGAATAGTTGATATTTATTCCGATAGATGGCGCAAGCCATCAGCAACTTTCAGTTTCACGATAAGGAGATGCCTTTTTTTTTTCTTTCATATAACATCAAGTTTACATTTTCAATTTACAAATTTTCAAAGTTAAAGAGAAAACAAATTAAGATGGAATTCTCATGTAATGTAAAGAGCACCTCTCCTTTCATAAATGAATTAAATTGGAACAGGTATTTTTTCTATGTATCACTATCCTCCGACAAGATCACCCTAGACGCCTAAGACAGGCCCTACAACTTCATTAGCTACAACACCTTTTTGGCAGATTCAACCGATGGCCTTGTACCGACTATAGCCATACTGGTTTGTTCAAATTTACTAAATTGGCATATTCCATTGACATGAATCAACGCGGAGTTTGTCAAATATAAAATGCCTTCAACATAAAGTTGTGGGAGGATTATATTCATGTATCTAGAAAGACATATCTGCCTTTAATTGTATAACAGAACGATGGCACTTTTGTATCGCCCTAGTAAAATGGTTTGTTTTGTAAAATTCAGACGAAAAGCCAATGATGAGAACTAAAGCCAGAAACCATGGTATACAAGTTGGCATTTTGTATGAAATTGCTAAAACTGGTGTTGTATTTCATTCTTTATCATCACTAGTAAAGTATATTACTGGGTTGATGCAAAAGTGACATTGTTCTGATGCATAATTGAAGGGACGATGCTTCTCAAGGTACATAAAATGTCTTGTTATAAGAGAGAGCGAGAGAAGGAATAAAATAATTGAAAAGTAGAAAAATACTACACGGAAAATACTCTGTGAATAGGTAACACACACTATCCTTTTATGATCTTCAATACTTTATAAATTACTTATATAATTTCTGAGACAACCGACTCGGTTTTGCCCAGGTTTTACTTGGGTGAATGTTTGCCCAATCACCATTTTGTCTTAACAAAATTGTATCAATAATATTCGGCATAATAGTAGTAATGTAGATAGTAACTCGTTAATATATTTATAATATTTGAAAATAAAGCAATCCATAAATTGATCTTTAATTTAAAATGCATATATTGGATCAAATTATAATTTAGTTACCAATATTTCAGTTGGTTGAATCTTTTTCAAGGTATAGCAACATATTTACTAGGTATAGCAACAACAAACTTTGTTAAACATAAATACGTTGTAATACCTTGAAAAAGGTTGGCGTTCAACCACACAACTGAAATATTGGTAAATAAATTATATTTTGATCCAATTTATGCCTTTTCAATTGAATATTTTATAACAGGGGAAAAATAGAACAAAAGTAAAAGTATCTTGAAGGTAGAGGTTGCCTGGCTGGCCTTCATAGTTCTTTAAATAAAATACACTTCGGCCAGAAAAATAGAATCATTTTTAAAGCCTTGTCAAATGCTTTCATTTTCATTTATGCTGACGAGAGAGAGGAAAGTTTTTTTGTTGGTGAAACGTTGGTGAAAATAAAAACAAATTTCTGGCCGAAGTGTCTTTTATTTTAAAGAAAAGATAAATTGTATTGAGGTCAGGTGAATAAATTAAGAAGCATTTCTTGATCGTGAAACTAAAGGTTTCTGATGGATTTCACTATCTGTAAACTAGTTTGCATATTCCGGGGTGGAAACCACAACACTGACTCGTTCAACACTCACTCAATATCTCTTATCAAAGCTTCATACAAATAAGCTAAATTACTGTGTCAATGCATGCGGAATTAACATGCAAATACATCAATTACAAGGTTCTCCCAAAAGTTCGTAAACACTTGAAAAAATTTGAAATACCAATATTATTCACCATAATATTATTCGATGTTATGTATAATGTCTTGTATTAAGTATAAAGTAATTGTATTATGTATTATATTTTGTATTCGCCGTAATAATATAATTCGCCAAGTTATAAGAAAAACAACGTTTTAAGAAAAAGACGAACTTTTGGTGTTGAAAATCTGACAGTTACAAGTGTGAAATCAATCAATTCTAAATAAATAAATAATTTAAAATAAAACAATGAAAAGTGCTCACACAAAGAAATTTGAAAATTCAGTGTCATAATTTGTTTTAAAATATTAGTAGTTTCCTTTTAAATTCTATATTTGTTCAAGTGCACAAAAATTCCCCTTTAAAATAGAGAGAATCCATTTAGAATGCCATTAAGAAAAATTAAGGAAAAGATAAAAAAAGAAATGAAGAAGCTATTACTTTAGAGAAGATAATTATAGCAGAGAAGATACCTAGAATTGGCGGGAAAAACTTGACGGGTTCTTTTTTATTGTTTGGATATCATTTTTATTATATCTTTTATGTTTATTTTTGAAGCATTTATTTGAAATATTTTTAGGAAATATAAAAGTTTATATTCAGATGCAATATAGATTTAATTTTTTTGTTTTTACATTCTTCAAACATGGTTTTATTGATCTGTTAGGGAATGTGGCTTGAACTTACCAGTTGTTGGGAAGTGGAAGACGTCGAGATAAGTTCCAATAGCCATCAGGATTAAGAATACGGATATAACTCCTCTGGATAAACATCATGGTCAAATAGAATAAAATAAACATTTTGAATCACAGATTATATTTTACTTTATTTAAAATATCCTAGATATAAATTAAATAATACAACAGGTTTCTGGAGAAATGTTTCTTTTCAACTTGATTAAAATCTTTTGGATATAAATTGAATAAAAAACATCTGTGAATATATATTATATTTACAGAATATATATATTGTAACAAAGTATTTATTATTTTATTAACAGAGTATCATTTTTTATGTTTATATTTTGCTACTCTGTAAACTTCTCATATTACTTATATTTTGTTTATCATTCTTAGTTTGTTCTTGCCTTAAATAAATTGCTGTGTCATCCTGAAGTTTGTCTTTCTTAATTTTCCACGTAGCAATATAATATTATAAAAGGTAAAGTAGGATTCTATCATACATGGATATTTGTAATTTATATATTTTAACTTTTGTGTCAGTACTGTTCATGTGCTAGTACTGTTCATGTGCTTGCGATGTACCCTAATCTCATTATATCACGGAATTATATAGAAAAATTATGTCGCTAAAATATTAACCATGAAAGTATGTCATGAAATTGTGTAAGGAAATTGCAAATGCTGAAAATAGCCGATAGAAGAAGAGAAAACTATTTTTTTTTTAAGAGACTCCCAGGATTTGAATCTGAAATTTTCTGATCCATAATCAGATGCATCTACATTTTCGAATTCTAACAGCTTTATCCTATAGTGGAAGTTCTGAACTGGAAATCCATGATAGACTAGATGTTGATGAGATCGACCAAAGGTCTATAAGAAGGTAACAAGTATGAAGGAAACCCAGATGAGCAGAGTAAAAGCGTCTAGCATGTTTTTTTTTTTTACTTTCGAAAATATGTAAATAGAAAGGATTCAGGTAAATTCGATGTCGCATTTCATGGGGTCGAGATTCTTGAGAGGATGTGATATATTGCTTAGATATATACTGTTTATGAAATATTTTGCAATATATTATTTGTATATATAAAATACATGTTGGCTGAATTAGAATTTTACAATTATGTGTGCATATCACTAAGTTATTGCGAAAGCTTTTGAGGACTATACTTTTCAGCCACTCTGTATGCACTAATGGATAAAATTTAAGGAAGTGAAACGTCTTTTACGTCGCCGGCTGTCTATTTTTTTTATGAAGACGGAGGCAATTTTGTTCACATTTGGTTATCTCGTGTGTCTTCATTAAAGGTCATTGTGTATTAAATATCTATCAGAGTTATTGTCTGAATACCGATATACATGCTGAAAGGTACAATTTCCTTAAGTTTGTCCATGAGTATATATGTATGTACTAACTATATACAAAAAGTATCAAAAAAAACAAATATTCGCTGTTCCCCCCCACCTCTAATTTGCAAGGACTCAATGAATTTAATTTGGGTTTCGTCTTCACTATCAAATTTTCACCTCTATCGTGAACATTTAAAAATAAATTTTGGTTAGGTGAGAATTTATATTAATTATAGTTAAAATTTTCTTTGATTCAATAAATGCCATACAACTTATTATTTCCCTCAAAATATCACATATAATATGCGCTATTAAAATGATTAATAATGTAAAAGAGGATACTTTACCTTAATTGACAAAAAAGAATGTAAACTCACATGCAGACCTTCTCCAATGTAGTGAGGACTAAAGGTTCTTGGATCTCACAGCCTGAAGTCCAGACTTCCAAATAGAGCATTCTTCCAACTGTCACATACATAACACCTTGAGGCATTCAATATTTAAAACAAATAAGTTTAGAGGAAAAAGGCATCTCCTTATCGTGCAACTGAAAGTTGCTGATGGCTTGCACTATCTATCAAAATAAATATCAACTATTCGTTGATTTATAATTATCACAGAATTGGCCAAATACTCATTCTTGATTAACCAAGAAAAGCTAACCACCTTCAAAGTAAGTTTAGAGAGTTGAAGATAATTAAAAATTCTACATATATGATAAAAATTTACATTTGGTATATCGACACATATAACCAGTTTGGACAGGAAAATGTCTAGATGGATCCTATATACTGAATGATTCTAATGTTCATGTATTTGCTCATTTGCCTGACTCCACTGATCCTGACTTTATGTACTGTAAGTTCAGTACATAGCTACACATATGTGGCCATTGTTCCGTCTTCTACAAGCTTTGGCTGTAAGATTTTTAAAGCAATCATCGTAAAAGAAAAACAGTTCCACCCGCCGCACAGGGCTACATAGCTACACATGTGATACCTAACCATGTTAACCATAGTAGGTAAGTATAAAATGAAAGGATTCAAAAGCACGAATGTTTCTTTTATACATAATACAAACTTCTACTGCCCTTTCTGCGATGAAAAAATATATTGGGAGGGCTTGGCTCATCAGTGGTGAACCCTCCCAGCGGTTTCGCCAATTTAATCCACCAGACCGCTTCTCAGAGCTCTAATACTGTATTGGACGATTCTGCTTATATACGCAGCACTGAAGGATGGAATCTCAGGGCAGTAGAAGTTTGTATTGTGTATAAAAGAAACATTCTTGGTTTTGAATCCTTTCATTTTATATGTATAGATGGCGCGTTATTGCTTTGTGTTAATTATAGTAGGTAAGTGTTTGTGAACTAAATATATTTTAGGAAATGAAAATCATTAAAGCACAAATGTTTCTTTCACACATAATACAAACTTCTACTGTCCTTACTGCGATGAAAAAATATATTGGGAGGGCTTGGGTAATCAGTAGTGAACACTCCCAGCATTTTCGCCAATTTAATCTACCAGACCGCTTATTAGAGCTCTAATACTGTATTGGACGATTCTGCTTTTATATACTACAATGAAGGGTGGAATCTCAGAAAAACTATGTACATAAGCTTTTAGGACAGTAGAATTATATACATAATGAGTTTGTTGTTGACATTAATATGTTATAATACCTTGAAAAAGGTTGGCGTTCAGCCAACTGAAATATTGGTAAATAAATTATATTTTGATCAAATATATACCTTTTTAATTATATATATATATTTTTTTTCTAAACATTTTTAAAAACAAACTCTGTAAAGTCGACCGCCAGATGTCTTCGCTTTACACTTTAAATCCATTGCTGTTGTTGTTTTCGTTTGGCTGGCACAAACCCTTTGGTAAATATGTAAATACGTGATCAAGTCTTCTATTTTCTTTCTTCTTCACGCCTCAAGTCAGGTATTTATTTTTTTTTTTTCTGTCTTAAAATACGAAGTGATC
>CP092864.1:183640662-183665144 GCA_030710605.1 Cordylochernes scorpioides
CTAACTCTGATAGCAATGCGTTTCTTTATTCGCGCAAAGTACAAGCTTTCGGATATTTATAATCCTTCTACAGGATATATCCTCATTCTCTCAACTTACAGCTCTATGCCTGTGGAAGGATTATAAAGATCCGAAAGCTTGTGCTTTTAACCAATAAAGAAACGCATTAATACGGATATATTCTTATTTTATACTTTATAGCAATTTTCTAAAATTTCAACACATTAAAGGTAAAATGAGTGCATCAGGATCCAATATAAATGTTGATAATGTTGCTACCTTATCCTCCAGGGGTGGGGGGGTTGGCTAGTCAGATCGAGCTAATCTACAAAAGGATGTCGGGACCCGGAAACACCCAAGGCCTCTTACCTATGTTTACGTCATCAGGCCTCAAATATAGGTCACGTGGGTTGCATCATAATTCTATATTCTCTCTCTCTGTATTCCTCCAACCTAGAAATTGTTTCACCCTCGCCTCAAGATTACAATTTGAAATATCATTTTTTTTTTAAATTTCAGGTTTTCAGCATTTTTAATTTAGTTTCAAACAATTTTAAAACCAATTCTACAATTCCTATCAGAATGTGATTGGAAGGCACCTCAGTGGTTGAAACCTTGAAAAGGGTTTCGTCAATAACTGTATCAGGTTGGATAATCAATTTGAAGGAATTCTGGTTGAATCATGGCTGCTATCCGATCCAATGTAACATCATAGAGCGATATGTTTCTTTATTCAAGTTCCGAGACCAACTCTCGAGTGAAGAAGTTCCTCTCCAGGCCTAAGCTACTTCCTTGTAGACGTAGGTTTTGACTCGAAAACTTGCCTCGTGAATATAAAAATAAAATTACCACCTTTTAATGTTACATTGGAGCTTTAATTCAAAATTTGTGATTTATTTTGATAATGAAGGTTTGTGTGGGAGACTATAGAAATGTGGACATATGTTGACAGGTAGCGATGTAGATAGCGCTCTATGCTCCAGGAAAATAAAGAAGACATATCCTGACCAACATGTTTTCTCATTTCTTAAGCGTATTTACGCAAGTTTGGCCTTAAATACCCATTTCTTGGTTTTTCAAGAAGCCTCTGGGAACAAAACTATTTTTGGGCTCAGTAGTACAGCCTGCTCCACGCTGACGAGCGCCAACAGCGCGAAACGTGTTCGTGGATGGCTTTCCTTGATTTATCAAGAAATTGGGTTGGCCAAATATCACGGAGCAAGTTAAATAAACGTTTAGTTTATTTTTGCTCCACTAGATCGCGCTCTGCCATCTAAAAAGCACAAGTGCTTTTGATCAGGATATACCTTCCTTATTTTTAATATCGGCACCTGACCTTTTTATGTATTTATTTTTTCTATCGTTTTCTCATATATATATTCGTATATGGACATTTTGATAAATTAGTTTCAATCTCAATCTCTCTCCCTCTCTCTCTGTCTTAGCTCGGCAGCCCAACTGAGCTTCCGAGTTGCGACTTTGAACACGCGCGGAATTGCTACTCTTCGTCGTAGAACCCAGCTTTGCTGTTTTCTTAAGGAGTGTGAGATCGACATCTGATTCATGCAGGAGACCAACGTCATGTCCCTGGACGACGTAGGCGACCTCTGCCACGGCTACCACGCTATCGTTGCACCCGCAACGACCATCGTGGGATCAGGCCCCGCCTGTGTCTTCGCGCCTGGAGTTGTTGTTCACCGGCAGCAGATTCTATGGCCTGGCAAGGTTGCTGTCATCGGCCTCACAGTCCGGGGATACTCCATGAGGTGTGTAAACGGCCACGTCTCTCATGCTCCTGAAGAGCGATGCCATCAGCTCCAGACCTTCGCAGCTCTGGAGTATGAAGAAGGTGCTTGGATCCTCGGTGACCTGAACATCTCCGAGAAGTCGGCAAAGGAACTGGCATCAGGTTCAGCAGAAGCCCTCGCGGAGATCCTGGACCAAGCCGACCTCGTCGACGTCGCCACCTTCTTCGATGCTGCACTGGAGCACACCAGCGTTGCCGCTAATGGAAGCCGGGTCAACGCTCGTCGTCTGGACAAAATCCTACTTTCATCAGGCTTCTGCGACCGCGTCACCCAAAACCAAACCATCAACTACGCCTACTAACAAACATCAACTATTCCATTAGTGGATGTTTGAGCTTGGTTGCAATAAGTTCTACAACTATTGATGAAATTGTACTCTTGTTTTACTTACCTTGTTGGGGGATACGCCAAGAGAAGCGTGTTCTATGATTTGTAAGCCTAACGTGAATAAAATCAAAATCCGTTAGTGGATGTTTGAGCTTGGCTGCAATAAAATTTACAACTTTTGGTGAAATTGTACTCTTGTTTTACTTACCTTGTTGGGGATACGCCAAGATAAGCGTGTTCTATGATTTATAAGCATAACGTTAATAAAAGCTAATTCCATTAGTGGATGTTTGAGCTTGGTTACAATAAGTTCTACAACTATTGATGAAATTGTACTCTTGTTTTACTTACCTTGTTGGAAGATACGCCAAGATAAGCGTGTTCTATGATTTGTACGCATAACGTGAATAAAAGCTAATTCCATTAGTTGATGTTTGAGCTTGGCTGCAATAAAATTCACAACTATTGATGGAATTGTACTCGTATTTTAATCACCTTGTTGGGGATACGCCAAGATAAGCGTGTTCTATGATTTATAAGCATAACGTTAATAAAAGCTAATTCCATTAGTGGATGTTTGAGCTTGGTTGCAATAAGTTCTACAACTATTGATGGAATTGTACTCTTGTTTTACTTACCTTGTTGGAAGATACGCCAAGATAAGCGTGTTTCTATGATTTGTAAACACAACGTGAATAAAATCTAAATCCGTTAGTGGATGTTTGAGCTTGGCTGCAATAAAATTTACAACTATTGATGGAATTGTACTCGTATTTTACTTACCTTGTTCGCGGATACGCCAAGAGAAGCGTGTTCTACGATTTGTAAACATAACGTTAATAAAAGCTAATTCCATTAGTGGATGTTTGAGCTTGGTTACAATAAGTTCTACAACTATTGATGGAATTGTACTCTTGTTTTACTTACCTTGTTGGAAGATACGCCAAGATAAGCGTGTTCTATGATTTGTACGCATAACGTGAATAAAAGCTAATTCCATTAGTGGATGTTTGAGCTTGGTTGCAATAAATTCTACAGCTATTGATGAAATGAGAACAGGGGAGGGAGAACAAAGAAATAGAAGGGATTTGTTGTCTCATCCTGTAACAACCGGCCAATACGAGAAAGTGCGCAATTTTATCATATCGGAGTAGTTCCCGTTTTTACAAGCTTATGTAAACAAATACTGTCTAATCCCCGATTTCAACGACACTGGCGCTTAGTTAGGAGCTCAACAGCCAACAGCTGCAAGGTCTGGGGGACCACCTCTACTCCACCAACTCACCCTATGTAAATAGCCAGGACAATATGACTCGAATGTAACACCTGTAAATAGAGACGAAATCAAGGGAAAAATACTGTCCAAATTGAAAAGATAGTCATAAGTTGAATTGTAGAGCGTTATAAGTGTGAAGTTTTGATATACATATATATAATATCACTAAGCGGCGCTGAGTTTGTGTATATAAATATGTATTGCCTTGATAAAGGTTGGCGTTCAGCCAACCGAAATATTGGCAAATAAATCTTTATATCCAATATATGTCTTTTTACTGTCTAATATAAATGTACGTAGCTACAATTTTAGAGGTAGACCGTTGTTACCGAGAATGAAGCTCGTTTGAAGTTGCCTCTCCTGGTGACTATTTTCAACGCGACAATATAGTTTGGGACCAGGACTTAAAAGAAAATATCTGAATCCCGATATACATGCTAAAAGGTACAACTTCCTTAAGTTTTGTCAATGAGTGTATTTCAACCCTTCTGTTTCAAAGAATTTTACCACTAAATCTATTGTTATTAGTACATTTATTCTTCTTAAGTGTTCCTTCCAACTCTTCAATTCTTTTCCAATGATCTTCAAAAGACATCAGTCCTCTCTCACTCAACCTTCACAAGACTTCTTAATTGCCCTGTCAACTCATCTTATTCTGTTCATTCTCCACTTGAAATAAGCATTTTCTTTAGGAGAATTATTTATTAGTGATTTAAAAAATAAATATACTCTATTCACAAATTAATACAGTATAACTTGGATAATTCAAAGTCTTTAATTCGAATATTTATCTTGGTTCCTAGAATTTCTTATAATTTCCGTTTTTAGTTCTAATTTTTGGATAATTCGATTTTTTTGTTGGTCCCTTGGGCTTCGAATTATCTAAATTGGACTGTTATTGTAAATGAGAGGTTTAGAATCTTTTAGCTAAACATTGCACTGAAGGATAGAGGTGATAAATAAGTGGGAAAGAACCGTAAGGACAGGAAAGGTAAAAAATGTAACCACACCCTCGTGCCTAGGTACATTTTTCCACGTAGCCTCCCTCTAGCCTTGAACCCCGCCCCATCTTGATACCCCATGTTTATGATCCTTAGTTTAGTTCAACTACCTTAGAATCCTTTAGAGATCATTATCTGTGTCATAGGGAGGACTGTGATGTTTGTCGTGACCAGTGGTAGGCTGAAATTATACTGCAAACATACACAAACACACTTAAAATGGCATAACCTTAGCGTTAGCATATTCCTTTATATCGGAAGCTGTGAGTTCTACTCAGAAAAGATAAACAAAATACATTGTTTTTTTTCTGTGAAAAAAAAATAGACACTTCGGCCAGTTATAGTTTTTTTTTCTCTCTCAACGTTTCAACAAAAATATTTTGTATTCATCAGTAGAAATTAATAAAAATAAAACATTTGGCTAGGCGTTAAAAATTGTTCTGAGGTTGCAAGGGCGTTCTCAAGCAAAAAACTCTAACTGGCCGAAGTGTCTATTTTTTACAGAACTATGAATGCTGGCCAGGCAACCCTATCTTAAGGAAAAATACATTGTATAATGAATGAAGACATGAAAAATACATTGTATAATGAATGAAGACATGAAAAATACATTGTATAATGAATGAAGACATTAAGACGCGAATGTTTCTTTTCAATAAATAAATCAAACTTCTACTGTCCTTACTGCGATGAAAAAAATATTGGGAGGGCTTGGCCCCTTCAATGTAGCATATATAAGCAGAATGACCCAATACAGTATTAGAGCTCTAAAGAAGCGGTCTGGTAGATTAAAAATTGACGAAAATGCTGGAAGGGTTCATTACTGATGGGCCAAGTTCTGCCAATATGTTTTCATCGTAGTAAGGACAGTAGAAGTTTGATTTATTTTTGAAAAGAAACATTCGCGTCTTAATGATTTCATTTGTTATATATAGATGGCGCGTTATTGCTTTTTATTAAAATACATTGTTTTTATGCGTTTATAAACGGTGAAGTCGCCTTTTTGTTCATCAATATCTTCCTCTTGCCTAAAATTATAAAATACTTTATTCTGATATATAATTTATATAATCTTTATTTTTTCATTCTATAAATAAAGATTCAAAACGGGATGGGATATATTGCAAGACTAAACTGCTTGCTTTACACCCGGGCAGTTGGCGTTTTTTACGCTCCAGGAACCTGGGTTATCCTTATTATTCTCTCTGCTTGCTTACATGACGTTTTAGAAAGTTTCTTTTCTGTAAAAAATATCTATAAAAAGGGAAGAGGAGAATTCATATAGTCGCGCTTGCCCCCTCCGGTTCTTCGCGACTATGCCGCTTCCTCCGTCGTGGATCACCTACCCGGGCTCCGTTGCTCTCCCTCTGCAGCTCTACCCTGCAGACCACCCAAGTCCCTCCGAGAAACATCATTCAGGTGGATCTGCTTTCCTCTGGCAGTATCTCTCGGCCTTACCACTGGTGGGGGGACACGAGAGACTTACCAGAAGAGTAGCGACTGTGGTATTGGCGAGAGAGTCACAACGGTAACGGGCATCAAGACTTCTAAAACACTCCTCCTTTTATAATGTTATTTGCATCAATATTTCAAGTATAGACTCATTCTTGAATCTTTAATCTCCAAAGACAGCATAAACAGAAGATCTACCCCAACAGTTCCAGCATATTCAACACAGATAATCCCACCCCTATTGAAACTGTCCCCCTAACCCTCTACAACTGGAAACGATTTTTATATTTGATTTTTTGAAAATTCATTTCTTTGAATCTTTATTGTATGTGTTGCACGGCTTTGCGGAGCCAGTGGTCTGATGAAGCGTGACCGCGCAAAAGCTTGGCTCCCGATATCTAATTAAAGAAATTCTTGAAATATTTTAAAATTTATTTGAATTGATTATAATATTATTTGCATCAATATTTCAAGTATATCCTTTTAATTTTATCTTTATTCTACATTAAATAAGTTCTCGAATATCATTTAATGATTATTTACAGTTATTTACATCCTAACGCCAATATCAACGGATATTTACAAACATTTGCCCCAGGAAACAGGACCACAGCAGTCGGCGATTCCCACAATAGTTCCAGACGTGAAATAGACGAAAGCACCATCTATTGGCGGAGGTTGAAGGTGTATTATACGCGACAATATAGTTGACCTGCCTACAAATAGTCTTCTGTATTCTCAAATAAAACATAGGCAACAAGCCGAACAGAGTGAGATACTTAAATTAAAATAAGAACATTTGACCTCCATGGAAAAGTTTCTTTTTAAAATATTTTTATTTACAAATATCTCAAGATTTTAGGCAAGAAAGCCCTTATACAGGAGAAAACATTTTACATAAAATCGTCATTAAAATAAGAGTTAGAATCAAATCAAATACTTTGAGTGTTTACAGTTGTTTGTATACAGAATCAACGCGGGCCTCCATAGCGCGTGTTTATCGACTTTGCTGTTCAGAGGCGATATCTTCATTTGGAGGGTATGGGGTGGGTTTATGAATCTCCCTGGAGGCCTTATGTTCTTTTTTAAATATTTTCAAGTGGCTCTGCGGCTCCGGTCACAAGAGGCCCCACGGGACGCCTGTCAATCATCCCTGGACTCCGGGGGAGAACGGGTGTGAGGGGTTCTCGGAATCTGATCGGCAAATAGGGAGGGCTGGACGCCTCGGTGGCTGACGACGCTCGTTCTTATTATTTTTACCTTGGGATAAGTTGTATTATTATCTCTCTCCCTATAAATAACTCTTGTATATAATTTTATTGGAGAACTAAAAGGTAAATACCCTTTATAATAAATTAATTATTCCCAAATTTGTCCTTGCTTTATTTATCTCCGCGACAATATTGATTCAAGGGATTATTTTATCGAAGAAAGAGATACTTCTGCCACAGTCACCTGCTTCTACGAAACATAAGACGACAAAATTTCCAATTTTCTTTATAGAATTTGGGATAATCTAACAAGTTTAAGAACGAAATACTTTATGAGGAAAGAGTTTCTTAAATAATAAAGAAACTCTTTCCTCATAAAGTATTTCGTTCTTAAAGTTTAGTGAAGGAATTATTACTTCAAAATCTAACAAGTAGATCAAATTCCAAGCTTATAGAAACAAAACACACAAAATAGAGAACAAGAGCGAAGAAAATCAAGGCCAAGTTTTTGTACAAGAGCCACGCCTTGATTCCTAGACCCGCTGATTCAACCAAGGCAATCAAAACAAGGTCAAAGTACTCGGAACAAATTACATCCCCCGAAATAACCTTGAACAAATATTGACGTCTATTTTTTACCATAAGTCCATTAATCAAGAGACAACAAGATCAGAGTGGTACTTAGTGGCATGTGTTGATAGCTATCGTATTACCTTGTTTACCGCTAAATGGATGCTCTGATATATTTTTTTACCAAATATTGTAGTCGTAAAGATTGACGTGAGAACGCCCTTGCAAACTCAGAACAATTTTTAACGCCAAATTCTTTATTTTTATTTACTTCTCCTGACGAAGACAAAAGAATTTTGTCGAAACGTTGAGAAAATAAAAAAACTATAACTCTACGAAGTGTCTGTTTTTCATAGAAATATTGTAGTGTTATTTATAGTCATGCCAGAGTATCAGTTGAATTCCATGGCGTCATAACTTTCTCTATTGAGCACAAAGCCTAAAAGCGAAATTTATCGACCCTTGTAACAAAGGAAATCCGTGAGAATCCCTCTGAGTGTGTGGGAAATGTGTAAATATTGCTACTATTATTGGGAGATTTCTCGTCTGCACGTAAATTTCTATATGTATTGTTTTATAGGGTTTTTATATCCAAAATACTATTGTTGTTCTGCTGTTATTTTATATATTGGCTGCACACTATATTTGTAAACATGTGATGCATTTACAGAACAGTTTGTCACAAATCTCTGCTCACTATGATTATAAATGGCCTGGTACACTACATATGTGGGCATGGAGTATACTTATGATACATGTAATCACAATTCTCTAACCATCATGTGGGCATGGAGTATACTTATGATACATGTAATCACAATTCTCTAACCATCATGTGGGCATGGAGTATACTTATGATACATGTAATCACAATTCTCTAACCATCATGTGGGCATGGAGTATACTTATGATACATGTAATCACAATTCTCTAACCATCATGTGGGCATGGAGTATACTTATAATACATGTAATCACAATTCTCTAACCATCATGTGGGCATGGGGTATACTTATGATACATGTAATCACAATTATCTAACCATCATGTGGGCATGGAGTATACCTATGATACATGTAATCACAATTCTCTAACCATCATGTGGGCATGGAGTATACTTATGATACATGTAATCACAATTCTCTAACCATCATGTGGGCATGGAGTATACTTATGATACATGTAATCACAATTCTCTAACCATCATGTGGGCATGGGGTATACTTATGATACATGTAATCACAATTCTCTAACCATCATGTGGGCATGGAGTATACTTATGATACATGTAATCACAATTCTCTAACCATCATGTGGGCATGGAGTATACTTATAATACATGTAATCACAATTCTCTAACCATCATGTGGGCATGGAGTATACTTATGATACATGTAATCACAATTCTCTAACCATCATGTGGGCATGGAGTATACTTATGATACATGTAATCACAATTCTCTAACCATCATGTGGGCATGGAGTATACTTATGATACATGTAATCACAATTCTCTAACCATCATGTGGGCATGCAGTATACTTATAATACATGTAATCACAATTCTCTAACCATCATGTGGGCATGGAGTATACTTATGATACATGTAATCACAATTCTCTAACCATCATGTGGGCATGGAGTATACTTATAATACATGTAATCACAATTCTCTAACCATCATGTGGGCATGGGGTATACTTATGATACATGTAATCACAATTATCTAACCATCATGTGGGCATGGAGTATACTTATGTTACATGTAATCACAATTCTCTAACCATCATGTGGGCATGGAGTATACTTATGATACATGTAATCACAATTCTCTAACCATCATGTGGGCATGGAGTATACTTATGATACATGTAATCACAATTCTCTAACCATCATGTGGGCATGGAGTATACTTATGATACATGTAATCACAATTCTCTAACCATCATGTGGGCATGGAGTATACTTATGATACATGTAATCACAATTCTCTAACCATCATGTGGGCATGGAGTATACTTATAATACATGTAATCACAATTCTCTAACCATCATGTGGGCATGGGGTATACTTATGATACATGTAATCACAATTATCTAACCATCATGTGGGCATGGAGTATACCTATGATACATGTAATCACAATTCTCTAACCATCATGTGGGCATGGAGTATACTTATGATACATGTAATCACAATTCTCTAACCATCATGTGGGCATGGAGTATACTTATGATACATGTAATCACAATTCTCTAACCATCATGTGGGCATGGAGTATACTTATAATACATGTAATCACAATTCTCTAACCATCATGTGGGCATGGGGTATACTTATGATACATGTAATCACAATTATCTAACCATCATGTGGGCATGGAGTATACTTATGTTACATGTAATCACAATTCTCTAACCATCATGTGGGCATGGAGTATACTTATGATACATGTAATCACAATTCTCTAACCATCATGTGGGCATGGGGTATACTTATGATACATGTAATCACAATTATCTAACCATCATGTGGGCATGGAGTATACTTATGTTACATGTAATCACAATTCTCTAACCATCATGTGGGCATGGAGTATACTTATGATACATGTAATCACAATTCTCTAACCATCATGTGGGCATGGAGTATACTTATGATACATGTAATCACAATTCTCTAACCATCATGTGGGCATGGAGTATACTTATGATACATGTAATCACAATTCTCTAACCATCATGTGGGCATGGAGTATACTTATGATACATGTAATCACAATTCTCTAACCATCATGTGGGCATGGAGTATACTTATGATACATGTAATCACAATTCTCTAACCATCATGTGGGCATGAAGTATACTTATGATACATGTAATCACAATTCTCTAACCATCATGTGGGCATGGAGTATACTTATGATACATGTAATCACAATTCTCTAACCATCATGTGGGCATGGAGTATACTTATGATACATGTAATCACAATTCTCTAACCATCATGTGGGCATGGAGTATACTTATGATACATGTAATCACAATTCTCTAACCATCATGTGGGCATGAAGTATACTTATGATACATGTAATCACAATTCTCTAACCATCATGTGGGCATGAAGTATACTTATGATACATGTAATCACAATTCTCTAACCATCATGATTTCATTGGCTTGGTACTACATTTAAGTATTAGTAAAAAGTAAATAATTAAATTTTGTAACCAAAGGTTTTCTTACTTCATTGTTGAATAAAACGTATATAAATTATGATCAATAATTTACCGGAGTGACTTAATTGAATATTAATTGAATAATAAATACCGATATTTAATTGTCACACGTACAATATAATGTATTTATATTTTCCTGCCAACTAAACAAATAGGAAAGCGATTTTTTTTTCAAAGAATCTCCGAACCCTCAGCGAGTTTCTTTTAGTTCTGTGTGACAATCCTCTTAATCATTTCAAATTGAGTGAATGAAAATGCTATTCGGGGATGAATCTTGAAATGAAATGTGAGGGAGCCAGGTACGATAATAACACAACAAATCAATTGACTTGTGTGTTAGCTTAATCATTTCGTTTAGTAATTGCAACAGAAGAGTGCTGTGATTGATTGTAATTTAATAATGGATGATTTCATGGCGTCCTCTATTGTCAAATAATGGTCTTAGTCTGAACCTTTTGACCGTTTGACTCTTATTTAATCAATAAACAATGTCTTTCCTTGTTCAAACCTCTTGAACCCTTCAAAGGCTGTTGTTATTTTAATCGTAATTTCACTGAACGCATTTTGGGGTAATAAACAAATGTACACATATCTGTGGTTTTACTAATTCTAAACAAATTTTCGAATATAGAAATTATCTCATTGAAGAGGATCAAATAAAAATAAGAATTATCGAGCGTGTCGATTTATATTACGCAGACTTTGACTTTATCATCATCGGTGCTGACGTCACTGACTTCTACTTCTACGCTTCATGATCTTTCTGTTTTGATTCTTTGCTCGCTTGTTTACAACAATTCTATTGGAACAAGTCGTTCCTTAAATAAATATATATTTGTTTATATCAAAAGGGATGTCCTCGTAACTACAAAATAAGTGAGTACAAAACAACTTGAAATCCTTAAAAGAAACAACGTATTTTTGCTAAGCCTATCAATTTAAAATATATTTCTACAAATAATAGCCGGTGTACACGTGACTGTTTTTAACTTCTGATGATAGAGGTTGTCTGGCCAGCATTCATATTTATATGAAAAATAGACACTTCGGCCAGTTAGAATTTATTTATTTTCTCAACGTTTCAACAAAAATCTTTTGTCTTCGTCAGGAGAAATAAATAAAAATAAAGCATTTGACAAGGTGTTAAAAATTGTTCTGAGGTGCAAGGGCGTTCTCACGCCATTTTTATTTATTTCTCCTGACGAAGACAAAAGATTTTTGTTGAAACGTTGAGACAAAAAAAAAAACTCTAACTGGCCGAAGTGTTTATTTTTCATAAAAATATGTTTTTAACTTGTTGTTGTGGAGATGTGTTTATATATTTTATATTAATAAGTAAATTTATTGAAACAGATTTCAAGATCACATATACATATTGTAACAAAGTATTTATTAATTTTATTATTTTTGTTAACAGAGTGTTTTTTTTTTTATGATTATATTTTGCTACTCTGTAAATTTCCCTCGTGGCTTATCTTTTGTTTACCATTCATAAGTGTTCTTGCCTGAAATAAATTGCTGTCTCATCCCGAAGTTGGTATTCCTAATTTTCCACGTGGCAATATTCTTTCTTCCATATTGTTTCCAAAGGCTTGATCTTTGTTTGATTAGAACTTTCGCCTTCCTCTCAGATACCATTAATAGCTTTTTTTTTATATAAAAAATCCTTGAAAACAGATTCCACAGATGCTGTATAATATACTTCTAGACTCTTCTTCCTGAAAATGGCGGACAGTGTAAGCTTTACCAATTTAACTTAGTAAAATATGTTCACATTTGGTTATAGATCCTCTTGATTCGATTGCATTTTAGTCCCCCATGTATTTGAATAATTTTTGAAATTTTATCATATAAGATTCTTTCAGCGGCACTTTCATGTGACATAAGTCAAATATCTCACAGATATTTTAGATATCAAAGATCTACTTATCGTTAAAAATTAGAAATAATATTTAACGCACAACTCTTCTCTTTTTAAAAATATATTGATATAATTAAAAAATATTTATACACAAAAACTTTATAATTTTCTTTAAAAATAGACACTTCGACCAGTTAAAGTTTTATTTTCACAATGTTTCAACAAAAATCTTTGTCTTCGTCAGGATAAATAAAAATAAAGCATTTGGCAAGGCGTTAAAAATTGTTCTCGCCTTGCCAAATGCTTAATTTTTATTTCTCTTGACTAAGACAAAATAATTTTGTTCAAACTTTGAGAAAATTAACTGGCCGAAGTGTCTATTTTTAAAGAAATATGAATGCCGGCCAGGGAACCTCAATCTTCAAAACTTTATACTGTAATGAATAAAAATAGAAAGAGGGAGTGAATGATTAATCAGTGATGAACCATCCCAGACATTCGCTAGGTTTAATTTTTATTCATTACAACATTAGAACTGTAGAAACAACTTTTAATTATATACATATTTAAATAAAATAGATAAGGCACAATTTGGATTATAGATTATAAACAGAAGGCAATAAGACCAAATCCAAATAAATAAAATGACGTTTCGGTAACAGCGTTGTTACCATCTTCAGACAAAAGTACTGAATATAGTTGAAACTATTTCTAATTTACATATATCAATTATTAAACAGAGAGTATAAATCCGTAATCCAGATTTTCACCTATATAACTGTACCTCAAACACCAAGCTTACATCACGCTGATAAATTCCAACAGGCTGAAACACGCGTACATCATTATCTTTTATTGATTAATCAAAAAAGGATATTTTTGGTATTTTTACCTATATCCATTAATAGATGACCATATATGATAAAGTGTTTGAAATAGACTTGTAGGTCTCAAAATTAAAACATCAATTTATCAGAAAAAAGAGGGGAAGCTTCATCATTATTAAAAATAGCAATTCATCATAAAGGGCAGATTTCTGATTGACTCATCTATCAAATTTGGGATTTTTCACCAGTAGCTTTCTCAATATCCTTCTTCTTTTTAAACTTTGCAATAGATTAGATAGTTGGAGATTATCTGTCAAGGACATACTTTATAAGCTAATCTTAAATAATATTATTTTTTAACCTTTCTTTGTGTGAAATATTGAAGATATAACTTTAGGTTGGAGAAGTAATATCATTGATGTTTTGTGAAGTGTGAAACATGTTGAAAGAATTTTTGGGTGGGAAATAGTTCAAATTCTTTTCTATTTCAACGTCAAATGTAACTGGCATTTCAAAGTTATTTGAGATTTATTTTGTACTTTTTTTCGCTTTTCTCCTGAACTGTCAATTTAGAATGGTTATATATAAATTACATTTTAATAGTTTTTCTTTATAATTATAAAAGAAGTGACGTTTAATATATCTTTTGATTATTTAAATATTTGAATTACACTTTTTTAATTTATATTATATATACATATATATCCTTATTAGATAATAAAAAGGCATATATTGGATTTAATAAAAGATTTATTTGCCAATATTTCAGTTGGCTGAACGCCAAACCTTTATCAAGGCATTACAATTTTGTATACACAAACTAAGCGCCTCATAGTGTTATAATATCACAGTTTTATAACATTATGCGCCACTGAGAGGAGGAGCAGTAACAAGCTCGCTAAAAAACCTGGGTTCATCTGGCCCGGCTGATAGTACCCTGTAAGAGCTCCTAATCCAGGTTAACAGGATGAGCAGCGTTTGTACTCCATGTTAGGACCAGTTGCACATGGCGTCTGTTCCTCATATCAGAGGGGGCCATTTCTTTTGGAGCTAAGTCGGCCTGCCACTGAGTAGTGCTCCCAGTCTTAATGACAAAGGTAGACGAATTATACTTCACCAGTCATGATGGTTGTCAAACAGACACCATCAAGGGTCATAAATTGATACCCTAATATAGTGAGTGAAGATAAGAAAGAAGAAGAAGAACCACTGATGAGTCATACCCTCTCAGTATGATCATATTCCATTTAGTAGTTATATACATTTGTCTTTCAAAAATTAAAATATATATAGCAGTTTACACTGATAACGAGGATAAATTCTCAATCCAATAATCAACAAATATATAACTGGATAAATACAATTATGTTTGATCAAGGTCTTCTCTTTGGTCTTTATAAATTATACAAGACCGCAGTCACCGTTCGAAGGAGAATTAATAGAATCGCCATATGTTGTTGTCCATTTGGATGAGGAAAGGGAAGACTAAAACGCGGCTGATTCCACACTAGACTGTTCAGTGATACGCTAACCTATTGCACGGTGTGGCCACTGGACCTGCGTCAGACCTGGAGGCTGTTGGGCTCTGCGCTGCCTGGAGTATAGGAGCTCCATCTATGCTTCCTTCCTGTGGTGAATTTGTATAAGACAGGCGGTCTTAATAAAGGTTTGTGTATGTGTGTGTGATAACGAGGATAATTTCACAAAAAAACTTGGTAGACAAATACAGGGGTCCATTATGAAAGTAATGAGCATAATGTTATTGTGACGCGACGATAGATGGCAGCACGGTAAAACTGTGGGATATGTGGTGAAAGGATATGCCCTTTCAATCCATCTGGTCGTCAGTTTAGCTCGGGCAGTGTGAGGGGAGATACATGCCTCCGCTTGAAGTGTGTTTTCAACTTTTGTAACATAGCGCGATGGAGCGTTCGCTTGAACAACGATACACCATAAAGTTTTGCGTGAGGCTTGGAAAAAATGCAACCGAAACATTCCAGATGCTGCAAAAAGCTTTCAAGGACGATTGCATTTCAAGATCACAGTATGGGAAGTGGCACAAGGCGTTCAAGGAGGGCCGGGAGGAGGTCGCCGACGAACCCCGTTCAGGACGCCCAACAACGGCCAGAACTGACGAGAACGTGGATCGTGTGTTCGAAATTTTGCGTACCGACCGTCGATTAAGCATCCAGCAAATTGCTGACACATTACACATGTCCATATTTGTGGTACATGGGATAGTGACCGAGGATCTGCAAATGCGTAAGGCCTGTGCGAAGCTTGTGTCGAAAGTGTTGACGCAAGACCAGAAAGAACTTAGAGTTTTGCGCTGTCAAGAATTGTTGAATTTGATTCAAAATCAACCGGACTTTCTGAACTCTGTAGTAACCGGAGATGAATCCTGGATGTTTGAATACGACCCAGAGTCGAAAAGGCAGAGCTGTGCATGGCACACAAAATCATCCCCACGCCCCAAGAAAGCGCGAATGAGCAAGTCGCGCATCAAAACGATGATCATTGTCTTCTTTGACATCCGAGGAATAGTCCATTGTGAGTTTGTACCGCAGGGACAAACTGTAAACTCAGTCTTTTACCTGGAGGTGCTCAGGAGATTGAAACACCGGATCGCACGCGTGAGGACTGACATTAAAGACACGGTCAAGCTCCACCATGACAATGCCACCAGCCACACACCCTTCATCATTACCAACTTCCTGGCCCGGAGCAACACCTCGGTGATCCCTCACCCCCCTTACAGTCCCGACTTAGCTCCATGTGACTTCTTTTTGTTTCCGCGACTCAAGAGAGAGATGAAAGGAAAACATTGGGAAACCGTGGAAAACATCCAACACCATGTTACAACGTTCCTGAGAAGCATTCCTGTCGAGGAGTTTCAGGGTGCCTTTCAGGCGTGGCAAACGCGTCTCCGGAAGTGTATTGATGCAGGATGAATGTATTTTCAAGAATATTGAACATTTGCACAAATTACGATCAATAAATGTATTTTGCCAGTAAATGCTCATTTCTTTCATAATGGACCCTGTATCTTTTAAATATATTTTGAATTTGAAGAATAGTACAGCATCGTTGAAGGCTGGGGAGGAGCAAGTTGCTGAACTAAGGGGTGCCAGTTTCGGCTGAAATTTTTCGAAACAGAGTAATGGCTAACAGGCGTCCAATTGTTGTCATTGTAGTTAAACATTTACCCATTAATGTTTTCCTAAATTTAGGTATTATTTGTAATGTTGTAATGTTTTGTAAACTTGAACTGCCACGTCAAAGTGTGCCTCAAATCTATTTCTAAGGCCCTGTCATATATCTGAGTTCTGGAGGGTTTGCATCCTACAACAAAGATCATTTGTGAGGTTGACACTTCAAAAAATCTAAAATTTTCTACTGGTGTGTGCCAGATACGAAGCAAATTTTTTTAAATCACCTTATTAGCACTCAAAATATACTAATTCGAAACAAAATATCTGGTATTTAAAAAGTTTCAAAGCATTTCCTAAAAATAGATTTGCCAATATATATATATATACCAGAAAAGAGTCATTAAAACACCTTTTTACTGATCATTAAGACGTTTTTTGAGCGAAGACCCCGAGGGTATAGTCAACCTTGACTTAGCAAATAAAAGAAATAAACCCCAAATCTTGTGAAGCAAGAACAGGAAGGTGGTAAGAAGATTTCCCTCTTGAAAAATCCCATTTTCCTGTCCTAAGCATTATTTCGGCTGAAAGTTTGTCTCATTAGTGGCCACGATGGACCACCATCTGCTCGATACCGCTTCTTAGAACCTGGCTTTCATCATTCTTTAATGGTGCCATTCTCAGAACGAATTTAAATCTTTTCTGTGGAATTGGGAAATTATATGGAAAAATTGGTTTATGATTAATGTGGGAATTCTCACTAACGTTTACCGAAATGTGTGAGTAATTGTTCAAATTTAATGGTTGTGTGCTGTGTGAATTAATAATATTGCGTGTTTTTGTGTCAAAATTGTGTGAACGATTTTATTATTAATGTGAGAAATAATTTCTTAAAAGATATAAAAAATATATAAAATACTTACTATGACTATATAATATATTTATATATATATATATAATAATTAATTAGTATTGTACAATATTTATTTGTATACATTACATTTTCATTTGGATGATTTTCGCCCGAAGAGATTGTGAGACGCCCGTGTCTCAAGTGTAATGCGCGGCTTGCCGCGAGAGGGGGATGAGATCCTTGAAAAAGATGGCCGTTTAGCCCATTGAAATATCGGAAATAAAAGATTATTTATTGAATCCAAGATGTGCCCTTTATGAACATATATATATATAAGCTATAAGATTTTTTCAAATGGAATTGTTTATGCGTATTTTTTTGTGTATGCTTATGTTTCAAGTAATGAGTAAATATGAGGGAAATGTAAAATATAAGTTGAAATATTTAATTAAAAAGGCATATATTGGAATAAAAATAATTTGTTTTACCAATATTTCAGTTGGCTGAACGTCAACCATTTTTAAGGTTTTACAACATATATTTAATATATATTTATTTAATAAAATAACAATAGGTGTGTGCTGTAATACCTTGATAAATGTTGACGTTCAGCCAACTGAAATATTGGTGAAATAAATTATATTTGATCCAATATATGCCTTTTTATTTAAACATTTATTTATGAGGATTGTTCGATTTTCAAAAGTTGAAATATATCTAACTGTTTTTGAAGTGTATAATCCGACAAATCCTAGAAAATTTTGCAGTGATGAGATAAATAACCAGGGGAACTCTGTTCGAATTAATCCAAGTTGGTGCTGTAACTCATTCCTCGATCTAAAATTGAACGTTTTGACCATAGAAGAATGTTATAATGAATAGTGGCTATGGTAAAACTGTTTTTTTTTGTGTGTGTGTGTGTGTGTGTAGAAATGATGGGAAAGATTTCACAAAAAGTTTTTAAAATTGTCTAGGGTTCGAGAGATGTGCTTGTAATACAAGGTTGTCCCAAAAGTTCGTAAACACTTGCAAAAAATTGAAATACCAATATTATTCGCCGTTATGTATAATGTCTTTGTATTATGTATAAAGTTTTTTTTTTTGCTTATCCCTAGTACACGTGGTACAGGCCATGATAATCATGGTGGGTAGAAGTAGGCGACTGCTTTTACTGTAAGTGCATCACATGTCTACATATGTGAAAAGCAGTTCGACTTTGCACTCGCTGGTGGAGTTGGACTTTTGCAAGAATCGGGGACCATTGGAGCATTTTTTTTAAACAGAAAAAAGTGCCCAATGCCGGAATCGAACCCGGGTCGTAGCAGTCGACAACCAACGGTTTAGACCATCCTCCCACCGACCCCCTACGTATAAATTAAATGCATTAAGTATCATCATGTATTCGCCGTAATTATATTATTCGCCAAATAATAAGAAAAACACGAATTTTTAGGACAACCATATAGATATAAGAGATTTGATTACCATTATCCTGAAGGCCTGTCTTTCTTAGCAATGTATTTCTTGGCATTCTATCGTAGAAGGTCGAGGGTCATCTGTTACACTTGATTGACCTCGGTTTCTTCTTTCCACATTGACCATCCTTAACTACTGCGATTGTTGGAACTATATATGAATATTCTTTGTTGAGATGACGTATCGTTTTTTTTTTTTGTTTGCTTATCCCTAGTACACGTGGTACAGGCCATGATAATCATGGTGGGTAGAAGTTGACGACTGCTTTTACTGTAAGTGCACCACATGTCTACACATGTGAAAATCAGTTCGACTTTGCACTTACAAATGTGCCAGAGCCCCGTTTGGTTACTTACACTCACTGGTGGGGTTGGACTTTTGCAAGAATCGGGGGCCATTGGAACTTTTTTTTTTAATCAGAAAAAAGTGTCTAATACGGGAATCGAACCCGTGTCGTTGCGGTCGAAAACCAACGGTTTAGACCATTCTTCCACCGACCCCCGTATAGTAAATATTAGAATTATTATAAATATATAACTGGCGCGCTTATAAAATGTTTGTATATCTCTCTCTCTCTCTCTCTCTCTCTCTCTCTCATGCAACATAATGCCATATTTTTGGATCGAATTTGAAACACTTTCAGAATTATAGGTACACTGTGGTTTCCAAAATGAGTGAACAAACTATTTTTTTAATAGAACCTTTTTTTAAAGATAAAAAGACAGAATTTGGAAAACTAATGCAACATTAACTGTATAATCTGTAACAATAATATATTTTATTGAACTTTGAAATATGCTATTTTAAAATCATTCTCCATATAAGTATTCCGGGATAGAATTGCATTACTGCAATTAATTTAAAATCCTACACATTTGGAAGGAAATCTTACATAATAATTGTACATTTATTTGTTTATCCGATGTTTTATAATTGATAGTTATTGGGAGGAGTAAAACAGGCCGATCCCAGACTGAAGTCGCCAAATTTCTCATTGTCAACAGAAATGTGATCTACCAGGAAGGACTGAAAAATCCACTACGACACAAGAAGACTTTAAATTTCAAGAGCTATAGGAGTATGACAGCTACTCAGTTCTCCAATGAGTTTTCATGTACATCTGTAACGACAGTTTTTAAGCCAAACCTTCTGTCGAAGGCTTCAGAGAATTTTTTAAAATTTATTTCAACACACAAAACGCGATATCCCGGCTAGGGATAATTGCGTCCATTTACATTTTTAAATAGAAGCAGTTATAAACACATTATACAAGGGGAAAAAAGGAAGATGGTATTCGTGCAAGACGACCAATAGTATTGTTACGACGCTTTTCAACTATCATTGTTTGCGTACAAGGTTTCTAGTAGAACATTATGGATTCTCTGTGGATATAGCGCTTAGTTCGATTAATTTCAATACAAGGGTCTTAAAGGGAATCAATAATTATATACAGTAGATGGACTTTCCATTTGTCCGCCACAAGAAGGATTATCCTATTCCTCCTTGACACCGTCTTCCTGGTTTATCCAAACAGCTACACTCTCAGAGAAAACTCGCAGCGTCTTCTTTGTCCGCAGATGTCACCAAAACTGTCCGTTCTCCCCCACACTGGAATACCGTTCTTGGCGCCTGTTTTCCTCTCATATGGACCATCTCCCCTGCAGATTGAGTCCATCCATCTTTCCCCAACTTCACTCTGCGATCTTAGCCTCTTGGTTAGCTTGTCGTGATGAAAGAGAAAAGGGGATTATACATTTAACAGAATGTATCCCTTTCACCCCATCCAATATGTGAACCCGCTTGGCTAGGTGTCATTAACATCAGTCCTGAACCCTGTTTCGACATTGATTCTTGACGAGTCCTCATCTGGAGAGAATCTGGGACCTGTTCATACTTCAAAACATCGGAGAAAGAGTTCGGTTTGGGGGAGGAATTTCCATAGTCTAGGCTGACTTCATTTTCAACACCTCCTCACGTTTTTGAAGGAGGGATACATTGACTGCTCAGAACGACAGGAACGGGATTGTTGATTCTGTGAGATCTTTCAAGGCCCCACAGTTATTTTAAAGGATTTCAAGAGCAAGTCGAGTCAAGGATTTCCCCGAGAGTCTTCTTCTTTCTTATCTCCACTCAATCATATTAGGGTGTCAAGTTGTGACCCTTGATGATGTCTGTTTAACAACCATCATGATTGGGTGAAGTAGAATGCGTTTGCCTTTGTCATGAAGACTGGGAGCACTACTCAGTGGCAGGCCGACTAAGCTCCAAAAGAAATGGCCGCCTCTAACATGAGGAACAGACGCCATATGCAGCTGCTCCTAACATGGAGTACAAACGCTGCTCATCCTGTATCCCTGGATTAGAAGCCCTTATAGGGTACTATCAGCCGGGCCAGCTGAGCCCAGGTTTTTTAGCGAGCTTGTTACTGCTCCCCCTCCTCCTTTTTCATCCGGCCTGGGACCGGCAAAGGCGGAGTTAAAAGGATAGAGAGCAATAAGGATATTCAGGAATCAGCCAGACATCACTAGAACATGTCTGGGAGGCCTCGGAGCTTTAGAGCTTGACAACACTATCACTAAATTTTTACTTTCACCAATATTAACCTTCTAGAAGTCTCTTCTTTAACTATTATTTCTTAAAGACATGCTGACTTTTTTGTCGAAAATTTCCTTAACTCAGTGGCGAAAAACTGAAATGACAGCTCGTAACTGATCCTAATTTTGTCAATTTCACGAATAAACTTGAATCCAGTGCTTGGAGCTCATTCGTTTTGGTAGTTCGAAATTTTGTGGGTAACTACAGAGCCGAGAATTATCGAGAGTTAGTGAAAAATTAGCTTACAAACTTCAACAATCTCCGTTACAAAATAAGTAAAAAATTGCCTTACTTGCATAGCCACTTGGATTTCTTCCATGGCAATTTGGGTGATATGAGTGAGAAGCAAGGTGAAAGATTTCACCAGGACATCAAAACTATGGAAGATCGGTACCAGGGAAAATGGGATATCACATGATGAGATATTACTGCTGGAACCTGCAAAGAGATTGTGAGGAAAAGTTTCACGCTCGGAAATCTTACAAACGAAGCTTCCAAGGCCCCGAATGACCCGAATTTCAACAATCCTTCGTGTATGTAAATACCTAATCAAAAATAGAGTATTCATAATATTTAAAATAGTTAACCTTTTTTCTACAATACAACTTTAACAAATAATTCGATTTTCAACGATTTACTGGCCGAAGTGTCTTTTATTTGAAGAACTATGAATGCCGGCCAGGCAACCTCTATCTTTACGATAAATCACATAAGTTCAAATTGCTTAAAAATCGTTCCCAGGCGCCTTTTGTCATTGTTTAATAGTGATAACTGGAATAGAATTATTCTCTCCTTGTTAGGGTATTTTTTATAAAACGATTTTTTTTATTTTAAAAATTATTATCGTAATAGATAACCACTCATTTTAGAAGGTTCGTTAATGTTAGGAAGAGTATGTATATATATAACGAGAACTGATAGAGAAAAACAGACAACATTTCTGGATTCAGCTTATCAAAATTACAGAGAAACATGTCTCAAATCTTCGGCAGAAATATATGTGTTGGCCAATGTATTTGTTCAAAAAAGTACAAATTTTGCTTGCTCACTTAAATTTGTACACCAATGTACATACAGACGACCTAGAAGCCTAAAAGTATGAGCATTTTCTCAATCCCGATGACAATGCAAATTTACAAAATTTCAGAGATCTAGGTAATCAATAAGTTAGTTACTTTATTATTTTTAAAAGATTGTAGATATTTTGTTTGTTTGTTGTTTGTTGATATTGATTAGTTGAATAAAAATGTATCTTATGGCGGAATATTTTTCATAATTGATATAAAATTTTTATCCTAAAATATTTAAAATATATCGACAACCTTTTTATTTATTGACTAAAATGGGCTGAAAACACGAGAAATTTTCTATTTATTGTGAAATACTTGAGTAAAAACCTGCGTAAATGGAAATATTTTAAACCTGAAAGAGATAATAATCAAAACATATTAATTATATACACAAAAATGTATCAATGGCCAAAGTTTTTGAAAAAATTGAAAACACAACCGATTAAGGCAATATGGTACAATACCAAATTGACTCTACAATCCAGAATATACCTCCCCACATCTTTCTCCTAGCTTCCGAAGTACTGCAAGAAAAACGATCGGAAATTCCCAGAAAGTAATTGTTAAAAATCAATTTGAGAACAACTTTTTTAACCTCACGTTTTCTCTGTCAGGGCAGGTGTTCTATTAACATGATACAATTAAGGCATTCATTAGAAAGAACCTCCCGATCTGACTGACCTTAATCTGAACGGAATTTCCTTCCTTTCATCTGCTATTTCCTTAATTAGAACTTTTTAACCTTTCACTCCCTTTCTCAGATTTTTACCCCGCCTGTTTGTATAGCCTTCAAGTTCTCCCATTGGTTGGTCGTAGAGCTAAACAGTTTTGTAATTAACTCTTCAATTATCTCGACATCTTGAAGGATATTTGTCTTCTCTTTTTATATTTATTCCTAAGGGGCGTATCCTTCCTTTCTAGACCTTGCCACATTTTATGGTGTTACGTAGTTTGACAGCTATAAATATGTGCAAGAACATACAACGCTATCTGTATATCAAATTTGAAACTATTTAACGCGTTTATTCTTTATAAAATAAAAAAAAAATCTACTAGCATTTCTGCGATGACAATGTTATTAGGAGAGCCTAGGTTATATCAGTAATGAACCCTACCAATAATTCTTTTATTGCAGAAAGGACAGTATAGATAATTGTTTTATTTTGTAAAAAGAAATTTTTATCGCTAGATAGTTTTAAAAATTGTGTTAGTGATTTATATTTTGATTGTTCTGAATATGATTTTTGTTATGCACAAATGTAAAATATAAGGAAAACAAATCGTGGCCTACCATATATATATATATATATATCAATATATATGTCAATTCTTAGAATTCTCAAGCAATCGTACATAAAATAAATCTTATCCGTCCAGTGCCATCAAACAACTTGAATCGTCATTAGTCATAGGTCTTAAGGACAACGCGAATAGTTAGAAAATCGGATGATTTCTTTTAAAATATTCAATATATAGTATCTGGCTAGTTTTGAACATTTTAATCATCGTTTTTTTTTTTATCATTGTTGTGTTGTTTTTGGAGTTGTCGTTACAACAATTTAAAAAACTATTGTTTTGTTTATTTTTAATAAAAACATATATAATACTTTTTGTTTCAAAAAATGTTTTTAGTTGTGCGCTTTTGAAGTAATAAAACTCCAAGAATGAATTTAGAGGTCTCTGTATCGTTATTATCTTTTAGTAGTCTAGTGCATTTTCTTAATATTTTATAATACTTGTTCTTCAACATGTATTCTTCCTACTTCTA